>OU426988.1:116792077-117261295 GCA_911387755.1 Chrysotoxum bicinctum
AATGTTTATTTTCATTTTAAAAATTTTTCATGTGGGGTGCATCAATAATTTTTTTTAATTGACACCAAATTTCTTTTTTTTTAATTTTCTAAAATTGCTTATAAGCAATATGTAAATGTCCTAAAGGTATCTGATTTTTTAAAAATATTCTGTCAATAATAATTTTATTCTAATTTTTTTTAATTAATTTAAGTTTTCTAAAATTATTTTTTTATGTGAATATTTATACATTTCTAAAATTGTTTATACACACATAAAAAGTATTAAAAATTTTCTATATGTTTTGCAAACAAAGTTTATATGAATAAATTTTAAAAACTGTTCTATACCTATATCAAATTTCTTTTTTTTTAGTTTTAATTATATAAACACCTATTAACGAATACAAATATTTTTTTTTGTAATCAAAATTATTTTCTACCATACCATATTTTATACAGTTATGTACATATGTAAAAGCTATTTTCTTTAATAATATTATAGGTATACGTACCTATTAGATTTGCTTAAAGAAATAGTTTTATACCTATATATGTACATAATTTTTTTTTTTTTTTTTTTTTTTTTATAATTAGCACACACTCAAAGGTTTTTTGTATACCCTTAATATGTCAGAGACACAGCGTGAGCATTAGGAAAAAAGGGAGGGGTTAGAAAGGAGGTGTCGGTATACATTGGTTTTGAATTCTTGAACATTGCAATGACTGGGAAAGACAGAGCGTGGTATGGAATTCCACATTCGCGTAGTACGGCTAAAAAACGAATCTCTGTACTTCACAGTACGGCCGAAGTTGGGCTCGAGGGTAAATTGATGGGCATTCCTAGAAGTGCGAGTATTACGGTTGAATTGTTTAAGGGGAGGAATGCAACTGGCTATTTCACTAGAGCAAAGTCCGTTAAAATAACGGTAAAAAAGGGTGAGGCAAGAAACATTACGACGATGTTGGAGTGACGTAAATGAGCCAATTATGTTGTTGTCACCAATCATTTTAAAAGCTCTTCTTTGAATACTGTCCAAGAGACTTAAGTAAGTTACTGGAGCACCAGCCCATAGATGGGAGTTATACTCAAGTTTTGGACGTATGTAGGTTTTATAGATTGTAGCCAGATCAGAAGGAGAGAAAAATTTCTTGCACCGTCTCAGAAAACCCAAACATCTTGCGGCATTCTTGGCAACATCGCGTATGTGATCGTTCCACAAGAGGTGGTTCGTGATGCACATACCGAGAATATCGAGATGTTCAGTTTCGTTGATGCAAGTGCCACTCATAGATAGTGGCAAGGGGGGTATATCACGCTTTAACGATACAAGACAGCATTGAGTTTTTGAAGCATTAAATTCGACACGGTTTCTTATTCCCCATTGTACAATGCTGTTTAGGTCGTGATTTAATGAGCTTATCATATTTTGTCGTTGCAGTTCCACATCCGAAGAGGAGGGATGTGAGTCTGAAAACGAATATGAAAAGCTAAGAGTACTATCGTCAGCGAAACAGTTAATTGGATTAGAAGTTACAGACAGGAGATCATTAATAAAAATGAGGAAGAGGGTTGGGGACAAAACGGAGCCCTGGGGCACACCAGCATTTATATTGTGGGTTTCAGACTTGAATCCGTCAAGTACAACTTGTATTGAACGGTTCGAAAGAAAATTTCTAATCCAAAGAAGTAGGGATTCGTCGATCCCGAAAGCACGCATTTTCGATAAAAGAGCAAGATGCCAGACTTTATCAAATGCCTTTGAAATATCGAGTGCAATAATCTTACTTTCTCCGAAACAATGTAAAGATTTGTTCCACTTTTCGGTTAGATAAACCATCAAATCACCAGTGGACCTATTGCTACGAAAGCCATACTGCCGGTCATTAAGAAGCTTTCGTTCTTCAAGATATTTCTTGAGCTGATAATTAATCAGCGTTTCCATAAGCTTGGAAAGAAGGGACGTTAGTGCGATCGGTCGATAATTTGAGGGAGAAGAAGAGTCGCCTTTTTTTGGAATCGGCTGAACAAATGCTGTTTTCCATCTACTCGGAACGAGCCCAGAAGAATAGGATAGATAGAAAAGCTTACGCAGGGGTTTTGCTAGCGTGGAAGAACACCTCTTCAGAATAATAGCGGGGATACCATCCGGACCAGCGGATTTATGAATGTTGAGATCTTTCAGGACTCTTGCCACGGTACGAGTGCGAAAAAAGATTTGTCCCATAGAATCACTAACGCGCTCAAGAATTGGGGGAGTCATGACACTATCCGGCAAGGTGGAATTTGCGGCGAACTGCCTTACAAACAAGTTAGCTTTATCAATAGAGCTAACGAAAGTAGTGTCATTGAAAACAAGCGTAGGAACCGAGGAAGAGGAAGAATTCCTCATATTTTTTACAAATGACCAAAAATTCTTACTGCCTTTGGGACATTGCAGTATTTTTTGCCTTGATTTTTGATCATGTAAAAATTTGGTCCGTCGAATATGGGCGTTGCAGGCCTTCCTGGCTTGTTTGAACTTTTTCCGGTTTTCCTCAGTTGGGTTGGCTCTAAAACACCGGAAGCTTACCTCTTTTTCCTTGATAACCTCTTTACAGCTCAAATCAAACCATGATTTATCCTTGGGTCTGATACTTTTAACCCTATTCGGGATAAAATTTCTCATTCCCAAAAGAATTATGTTAGTTATCATATCTGCGCTGGAATCTACGTCACTATCGAGGAAGCATAGTGACCAGTTAAAGATCCTGAAAAAGTTGTTCAAACCGTTCCAGTTGGCTTTCTCGTACTGCCATACGGTTCTTCTAGGAGCTCTTTCTCTAACTGGATTTGTTTGACACGAGAAATTTGCAGATATAACACTATGGTCAGATGTGCCTAGAGGCGTCAATACACTTATTGTGTATTTATCAGGGTCAGAGGTAAGAAACAAGTCAAGAGTATTTTCCGCTCGGCCATTAACGTCCGATATTCGAGTAGGCTCGTTGATAAGCTGAGTAAGGTGGTTAAACTCAGCAAAAATCTCAACACACATTCCTTCGGGTGTTGTCTGGCCCGAATGAAGAAGCCAAGAAGAATTGTGAACATTGAAATCACCCGTAATAACGATTTCAGTGCGAGGATCTAGGGAAACAATTCTTTGTATGGAGTCGGACAGAGCATCAAATTCGTGAGAAGTTGAAACTCTAACCAAATTTGGGCTTCTATAAAGAAAGCAATAGTGAATGATGTGCTTATTAATGGAAAATTTAAACCACATAAAATTGAAGAAGGAGTTGGTGCAGCGACCATATTGTGGTAAGAGCTGATAAGCAACATCATTCCTAATATATATGGCGAGACCATGGTGGGAAAAGAATAATGGCACCAAGCTATACCCATGAATAAAGAATTCAGCAGGATCGGAATCCTCACCCACTTGGGTTTCACTCAGTGCCAAAACAGCTGGCCTGTTAGAAACAGTGTGGATATACGCAGCAAGAAAATTCGCTCTCAGCCCGCGAATATTACAATAATCAACTCTAAAATTACCAGCCATTACAATATAACAAAAAAACTAAAACCAAAACAGACGAAATCTAAGAGAAAAAATCACTGAATAAGATTAATTAAAAAGCCTTCTCAACGCAACATCACTAAAAGTGTTATGCCTTTAGTAGTGACGTTGAATTGATCCGAACCCTAACAATCAATCAGTAATCCTCTATACATCTGTTATCGTATGACCTAGCAAATGCAAACACATGAGAGAGCTTATATAAGCTCAGCTCAATGCATGCACCCACTAAGCCACACAACTGTAGGAAGAAAAGGAAGGGAGGGAAAATGTCACTTACCGTGCTACTGACATAGGTATTTTTTTTGTTGTTATTTGTTCCTATGTGTGCTTGATTTTTTTTTGTTCTTGTTTTGTTGTTGTGGCTATTTGATTCTTTTTATATTTTGAGTTTGGGTGATTATTTTTTTTTTTTTTTTTTGTTTGTGGGTATTTATTAAAAAAAAAAAATTCTGTTTGCTATTTTTTTGTTTTTGTTTAATTAGATTTGTTATATTTTGTGGCGCGTCTGCGACGGGGACAGAGACGGGGGCAAAAAAACGAACGGAAGCACAGCACGGCACGAGGACATCGACCGACCTTTTCATACGCTCACTGACAACACCAAATTATATTAATTGCAATTATATTAATTGCAAAAAAAAAACCTAGTTGAATACAATTATTATTTTTGTTCTTCAAAATTACACCAATTATTATACTTTTGAATAACAACAATATTAATAATTGTAATCAACATAGGTAAGTTACCTAATATATTAAGATAAAGTTTCTATTCAAAAAAGCCTAATCCTATCAAGAATTAATTTTCAAAATTATTCCTACCTAAATCTATTCAAATAGGTATGTGTGCCCATACAAATAAAAAGCAACCAGACCCCTCTTTACCACTGGGCCCACTGGGCCCGGGCCCAGGGCCCCGCAATCACCAGGGGCCCCCAAATTGCTGAAACATCACTTAACCTCGCTCTATTGGTCTATTTTCAAGAAAAAAATATTTCGATACAATTTTAGATGCATAAAGAATGATCAGAATTCATACCTTCTTTGCTGAATAACAACCTCTGCTGAACATTTTAAATCACATTCCCTGCGAAATTATATTCCAATTAAAACATAAATATGAAGCACCTATAAACAATGCTCCACTGTGAATAACTAACTAAGTGGCAATGCTTGAATATAACTGTATGGAAAAATAAAGATAATGGTGTTTCTATATTTGCAACGCGCATACAAGTTTGCATCAACGCAGTAACTCATACATAGGCTATTTAACTATCCGTCGGATGAACGGCACTCAATTTTTTAAGATTTCAAGGTAAAGAGGTACAGAGTTTTTGTTTTTGTGCATTCAATGAGATAGATGAAAGATTACGCTTCTCACTATTTGTTCTATAAGTCAGTAGTAAAGAAAAGGATAAGTGTATATTCGAATCGTTTTTGCGCATGCGGAATTTTCGGATTTACTTTGGTAGTGTGATTGTGTGACTTTGCTCATTTGATTTTTACTTGCGACTTATAGGTAAGGTACTAGTTATGCATTCGGAAAAAAAATCGAACTCGAGATTTTGATCAAAGTTGACATTACGATGATAGCGAAGACCAAAAAGTGGGTCTCGCAATTCTGTCTGTCTGTCTGTCTTTCGGTTCGACTACAGCCTAAACCGCTGGGCCGATTTTCTTCAAACTTGGTAGATATGGGTTTTGATTTTTTCCCCCCACACGTTTTTTTCTTTTTTTTTAAGACCAAAACTAACGGTACCTACCATACGGTTTTTTCCAAATTTTATAAATATTTTTTTTTTTCAAAAATTGTCCCACAGAATTAAAAAAAAATATATAAAAATTTCATTTAGTTAAAACTATAGGTAATGGTTGACAAAAATTTTCCAAAAAATTGTTATTTTTGGTAGCCCCCCTGGGTCCTTTTTTTGTTTTTTATTTTCTCGAAAACGGTGAAGCCGATTTAAACCATTTTTTATGCTAAAGCTCCTCCAAAGTTTAAATATTTTTACGTATTCAAATTTTCAATTTTTTATTGTTTGGATTTAAAAAAAATCAATTTTTTTTTTTGAAACTCAATATTTCGAAAACCCCATGGTCAATTTTTTTTCAAACTTGACAAATAAAAGTTTTCTAACATAATCTACAAGATCTGAGAAAAAAAAATTTGTTTTATCTAAAACTAACGGTACCTTCCATACAAATTTAAAAAAATGGTTTTCGAAAATCGTATTTTTCTTAAAAACGGTTCCGAGAATTTTGTAAATTTTTTTTTCTTCTGATTAATTTTTACGATCTATAATTTAATAAAATTCGATATCTCAAAAACGGCTTAATATTTTTCTTGGAAATTTAACTCTTATTCCTACTTAAAGTTTTTCTTAAAAATGTATTAAAAATTTTGTACATAAAAGCTTATTTTTTTAAGGAACCACTACAACGACATATAATTTTTGTTCTTGCATAAATTCATATTTGCATAGCATTCTGTTCTTATCTCTTACTACTAAAAGAATTTTAAAAATTAATTTTATCCTTATGAACATTTTTCTTTAATAACTTTCGTTTTTAAAATTCCTAGTCTATTACATAGGAGCAAGTTCGTGCGACCCAGTCGTGAATTTTATTTTATCATCATTCTGTGTAAGGTTTGCGTGTTTCATTTGTGTTTTGGAAGTGCATAAAAATATTTTATATTTAATCAAAATATGTCTAAACTATCATATGTAAGTGGATCCGAAAAAAGGAAAAAATCTAAACAACAGAAAAAATTAATTGAAAAATTACCAAAACTGACATCGTATTTCACTTCAGCTGTAGAAGAAACGTCTGTAAGTAATCAGTAACCAATACATTAATCCCTACACTTATCTACACCTTACTGAGAAGGGGGCTTACATGGTCAAAAAATGGTTTCACATTATGGTTTCATGAAAAACATTCGGCATGACCATATCACCATAGAATCTATAACAATTTCACATAGTAACTGCGTGGTGTAGATTGAGAGCAGCGTCATCTATGTTATTGAAGGCACAAACAGTCTTTCCATTTAATTTTTCAGCAATGAAGCGCCGCAGATTTTACGGACTGTGGACACAAATACGAAATCTCAATTAAAATTAAATTACATTCTAAATAACTTATTTAATTTTCTGTTATTTAAATTTTGTTTATTTTTGAATTTTTATGTGAAATATTTTTTTTTTTGTATTTATTTGAAGATTGTTTGTGTTTATGTTTTAAATGCTGCAATATTTATTTATCTTTTTAATGAATTAAAAAAATATTATTTATTTAAAAAATTGAAAGAATAAATATTAATTCAAAGTTATGTGAATTTTCTGTATACCTTTATTACACAACATAACATTTTTATATAATCATATAGGAGCCCCATTTTCAAAAAGTGCCCAGGGCCCCCAAAAGGGTAAAGACGGCCTTGAAAGCAACGTTGTATTTTGGTTAGATATGCCGAAATTGAACAACGTTGCTTTGTTGCGTATGAAATAGCCAAAACAAAACAAATATTCTTGACAAAAAAATATAACAACAAAACACACAGAAGATCCCTCAAAAGAAAAATGCTACAAAACAAATTTCATTTTCTCATTCTCGTCTTTCTCATTGCCAGAGCTGATAAAATTTTCTCGCTCTTCCTCAATTACCACCCCACCCTAAATCAAAAGTCTCCACGACAATATTTTGCTACGACAGCGCCCTCGGTAGAGTGTATTCCATAACATTTTTTTCTGTTCCATGAGAGTACTATAGTTTTTATATACAAAGGTTTTTCGTCTCACTTTTCGACTCGACACCGATGAGCGAGTGGGATCGAGTCGAACGAAGCTCATTTCAACTCAATACAGGTATACAAAGGGTCGAAGCGAGCTTCAAGCTCGCTTCAATGCTTCATATAAACGTAGTAAAAAACATCAAGATATATATTTCATTTTCAATTGTTTTGAACGCATAGTGGCCGCTACACTTTTCAAACAGATATCGATTTGAAACATTTCGTTTAGGACGTTTTCTTGTATAATTATTTTGTATGCACATATTTACTGAACTTCCAAATTTATGTCATTATTTCAATTTTTTATATTTTTGTAATATTTATATTATATAACATGACTTGATGTTTACGCTAGGTATAGTGATAGAGAGCAAAGTTGCTGAACATTGTCTGCCAAATTAAGAGTGCAACTATTAAAGAGGCAAAATAAAATAAATCGATAAAAATGTCAAAAAACATTTCCCAATACGATATTAATATTCAAAAAAATATATTGAGTGGATTTAGTTCTTTTGATAGTGATTCCTTGCCAGATTGCAGTGAATTTGACTCTGAATCAGTAACATTGGAATATTTTAAAGAAAGGTAGGTTCAGATTTCGCAATAATCTAGTGTTTTTGTTTTGTTTTTTTTTTTTTGATTACATGTATAAATATGTTTGCTTATACTCCCTTAAAGCTATTATTGTACTATTTATAATCTAATGAAGTGCCTAAAAAGATGTGGATGCAACACGAAAAAAAAATGTAAGGAAGGATCCTTATTTGGTCTGGCTGTCAGTCAGTATATCATTATATTTTGTTGCGAGTATAAGAAAATTATACACTTACAAATACAAAACTAGTTACACAGCATCGGGAATACCTCTAATGATTTGTTTGAGATTGATGATTGAGTTTAGAAATTGGCATGAGTAAAAGATAGTTGCAGAAACTTGCAACTCACACTATTGTTTTTGTCAATTTCATGTCGATTTTCTTTTACACTAGGGATTTTAGGGATTGCGATCCCTTGTCAAATGTTGTCTTTTTAGTGTGGGTATTTCGTATACATGTAAATCCCTCTCCAAATACGGATACGAAGGATTTGATCTCTGTCAAAAAAAAAATCGATTTTTTTGGTGTGAAGGAACGTAAAATCTGTGGTAAAAGTCAAAATTTGACAAGGGATCGCAATCCCTAAAATCCCTAGTGTAAAAGGAAATCGACATCAGATATAGCTTATGTCGATTTCCTTTTACACTAGGGATTTTAGGGATTGCGATCCCTTGTCAAATTTTGACTTTTACCACAGATTTTACGTTCCTTCACACCAAAAAAATCGATTTTTTTTTGACAGAGATCAAATCCTTCGAATCCGTATTTGGAGAGGGATTTACATGTAAACGAAATACCCACACTAAAAAGACAAAATTTGACAAGGGATCGCAATCCCTAAAATCTAGAGCCTACGTTTTTGAACGTGTATTTAAGAAACACGTGTACACGGAACCCGTGTAGGAAATATATACCAACTTCAAATCCGTGTTCTTAAAACACGTGTAATTATTCACTTTATTATCCGTGTAAACGAATCCTTATTACATGGATGAGGCTGAAATTATAATTTGTCTTTGATTTGCTATTTTATCTCACATTTGATACGTAATTAGTAATAATTGAACAACGAGGTATACCTAGACCGTTATCAAGTGCAAAACAACAGCAACTTGCCTAAATTATTTCCGTTATTTTTGCATTGTCCAAAATTATTGTTTGTCAATAGTCACCCGTTGTACTCGTACCTAAGCTTTTGTTTAATGAGACGGTTAGTAACAGTTGAGTGTTCACTGCAAACGTACAAAGCTTGAGTCGTATTCTAAATTGTGAAGTACCTATTCATTTTTAAATTTTAGTTTATATTTCTCTTATAAATTACTATTTTTACCAATTTAGTATCCCTAGTTTACTAACTTCGACTTACTTAACGCTACAAATGGTAACGTATATTTTAGTAACACGTATAATTAAATGCACGGATGCACGTGTATTTAATTATACGTGTTATTAAAATTACACGTATAATTATAATTACACGGATTCAAATCCCGGTTTAGTAATTACACGTGTATCCGTGTATTTCATTATCCGTGTAATAGAGAGCTCTACTAAAATCCCTAGTGTAAAAGGAAATCGACATTAGATTTTCAATCGCATGGGTTCAAGTCAGCAGGTTGTGTACATCTTCTTTATAGACAACATTGTTCATACCTATATGTTTTCTTTATCTTTAATCTGGACTCTGTTGACAAGTCCTCTGATATTTGGTATTTAATGGTGAATCGATTGTGTGTCAATACCAAATCGTAGAATTTGTTATGTATTTCGACGGTTCGAAGGTTAAATTCATTATTATGCAAGACGTTTTAGATGTCCAGTACACCTTGGCATAATGGTTATTGCGTTGGACTGTCATGCGGAAGGTCTCGAGTTTGATTCTCAGCCGCTGCAAAGTTTTTTTCAGGGCCCTTATTATGAATTACGAAACGAACGGCAGAAAAAACGAAACTCGAAGAAACGAAAGCCATGGCGAAGAGCGATTACAAGATACGAAAATAGAAAGCAAAAAAAGTTGCCAGGCAAAAACGAAAAATGATAAAAGCTACCAGAAAATCCAACTGCTTAGCATTACTTGTAGGACTAGAAGGTTAGAAATAACTTATTTTTATGTTTTTCACAATTTTATTTATTATTAACTTACATTTTTTTGATCATTTAACAAAACAAAAACCAACCAAACAAAAATAAATGACATTTGACAACTACCGCCAAAACGAAAGCTGAACGAGAGCTGAAGGCACTCGTAAATAAAAATACGAGTATCGTCATTCTTACGATTATCGTTTTTCTTAATCGCAATTTGACGATTAAGTGCTACTGCAATCGTTTTTCCTAATCGCAATTTAACGAATACGCCTTATTTTGAACGAGTATCGTTTTTCATAAAAACCCCCCAGGGGTGTACTGCCTCTTGCGAGAAATTGACAAATTGTCCAAGAGTATCTCTTGTCCAGTGGCGATTCCTGATCTTTAGTATTGGGTTAGCGCCATGGTGTGAGGAAAAAATTGTAGTTTTTAATTTAATTTAATTTTTTTTTTTAATTTTATTTAATTTTTTTTTTAATTTTATTTAAGGAAAACAAAACACAAGCAATACTTTATATTAATAACATAAGATAAAATGTTTAAAAATGTATCGATGCATTAATTCGGTTCGTCGTTCAACGGTAGCAAAACTTTCGATGACTTGATTATAAATTTCGTCACTTGCTTTTAATTCTTTTAAAAAAAAACCTTTTCTTTAGACATAAGAGCCGAATAGCTCAATTTCTTGTGACCATGAGTACTTCGAAAGTACGTTTTTATCCTCTTCAATGCATAAAAGAAGCACTCCTTACACGCCGTTCAAGCTGGAGTTTGATAAGGTTGTACACCTGCTAAAAACTGTCGGCGACGTTTACCTCCACCCAGAGTAAGATATTAAATGGAGTTATCGCTTTTAAAGTCTCAGCTGATGTCGTACCTTTTGGCTATATAGCATCTGCGTTTTCATGAAAAAACATTCAATTCATTCTTTAATTGAGTAAATTCAAATATGTTTGGTCAGTTCGTAATTAGATTTTTATTTACTTCTTCAGGAAAATTTGTTTTTTGGCGTTACTAAATAAATTTGTTCCCGTTCAGTTAATCGAAATATTTCAGTTATTCGATTGATGCCAACCTTTTTAATATCTTCATGATTAATGTGTTTCATTTATATCAAATTGATCATTTTGAAGTTTTCGTTTTTCAGAATGTGTTAAAGCATCACAAAATCACGTTTTAATTAATATCTCAGCCCGACATAAAACAATTTATTGCTTTTATAACAATATTTTCTATCAACTTACGTAAAATGCAATTTGTTTAAATTGTAGGAAATCACGAGGACTTAAAAAATAAAAAATAAAAAGTGCATCGTTAAATGAGCTTTTTTCTTAATAATCATGAACAAATTATTTTCAAACAACAACAAATTATTTTAACTTACTATAACTTCTTTTTTATTTGTTTAAACAATATTTTGTGTTCTATATAATATAATAGTTAATGTTATTATGAATAAATATAGGTATGTTTTATTTTTTTCTGTAATGGGTGCCGAGATATTCGCGAAAGATAAAAAAATTACACAAAACACATTTTACCAATAACTTTTGTAAAAAAAAGTTGCAAATTTGGTTTCAAGCCTTTCTCATAATGTCCCTATCGATCCATTAAAAAAAAATAGACCATGCGCCCAAGGTCAGGCCCTTTTTCATGACGCTTTGACTTGACTTATACATTCTCAACTTTTATCTGAATTTCATTCAAATGACCACTCATAAAGGAAGCCTCATCGTTGGCCTGGGCTATAACTTTATATTTTATGTTATATTTTTCCAATTGACTTGTAACTAATTGAAGTAAATCTTCTGCTGTTCGCCCAGAACTTACATCATGGATTTTCTAATTAAAGTAATACCGAAACACAACGAACAATTGGGATTTCATTGAATGTCAGAAGATTCATAAAGAATAATAGCAACAAAATAAAGCTATTTAATTTTTGCAGAGGTATGACATGTTTAAAAGCACAGACACTGCTTTTATCAAATCATTTTGCCATTGAGGTACCTTTAAAACCCCTTGCCGTTTCGTATTGTTTAAATACATTTAAAAACTTAATAGTTTTCTCGGTTTAGAAACAAAACAGATTAATTTTGGCCTCTAAAAATCAAAAAAATAAAATTTTAAAAAATCAATATAAGGACCACCCTAAGATACCTTGATACAAAAAAATTAAAAAAAAAACGAGATCATACCATCGTCCTTCAGAGTATCAAAAATATCTATATTTATTCATATTAAAAATCCAGTCAAATACAAAATATATGTATATACTTAATTAATTTCACACTGATCTTAGATCTTAGGATTTATGTTTATTTCGTACTAAAATTTTGAGATTTAGTATCTAACTTAATGTCGCCAGATATTAAAGGCCAATCAAATAACAACACAAATAATCAGACCCTTTCCTTCCTTGTTTTTTCTACTGCATACAGTGAACATTGGAAAACGTGAACCCCCAAAACGTGAACTATCCCAAAACGTGAACACTGTAATTTTTACATTGACTCCTCTAAAACGTGAACAACTCGAAAAGCTCTAAAACGTGACTAGAAATTTTTTCAACATTTCTACATAAAAATGCACCGAATTAATATTTTAAAACTTGGGGGACCCCATAATATTGACAATGCGTAATATGAAATATTTAAAAAGGCTTTGGAATGGTGTTCAGATGAAGGCTTTGACCAAAGCGACATAAACGCCTAAGAGAAATTGTAGTTGTTAAAATGTTTGCAAAAATAGAACAGACAAAAATTACAAATTTTGTTTGTTAAATAAAATTTTTATTTGTAAAACGTTCTAATTTAAAAATGAAATCTAATCAATTTTTTAATAACCCGTACCAGTATGTATAAAAATGTAAAAATATTCTTAAATCTATACTACTGCAAGCAAAAGGAAGATAAAATGAAAGAAAATATGTTTTATTTTATTCATAAAATGTTACATTCCAAAACATGAACGATCTCAAAAACATAAACACCCTCGGTTTTAATTAGTTCACGTTTTCCAATGCTCACTGTACAAGAGAACGCACACAAAATTTACCTGCTACTGCTACTATACGACTATCACTATACCTACTCGGCTACTCCTCTATCCTCTTTCATTCAACCTGATGTCTCTCTTGTTTGATCGCAATTTTTTGCGCTAACGCTTTCATATTATTTAGCTGGGCTTTGCTTAGGACATGTTGTAGCCAAACGATGTTGTATTGTATAAATTGTATTGAATTTGTTAGCGCAAATTTTCGCGCTGTAAATGCCTCAAGGGATATATTTTTGCATGAGACTTTTGTGTTGCGTTTGTGTTAGTAAATATGATTTTAGAATAGGAATGTGGGTAGGTTAAGTAGTTTTGTGTATTTATGTCAATGGTGTTATATTGTAGGAAATTTGGTATCGCAAATTTTAACGCCAAGGTATACTTTTAGTATGGTAGTTTTGTGTTGTGTTTAGGAAAATATGATTTGAAAGTTACGTTTTCAATATAAAATGTACATCATAGTAGTATTTATTTATTTAAATTCTTGGTTTAGCGGCGATAAACCTGCTAACTGAGAGTAATCGCCACTGCTCTTGTCATGGAAAGTGCTACTCATTAGCCGTTCGGAATCGGCAGAAAATTGTAGGTCCCCTCCGTTCCTGGTAACACGCACACAGGAATGGTTGAGAGTTGTAAGTCACTAGGTCCTGGTTCACTTTCCATGACAAGAGATACTCTTGGAGAATTTGTCAATTTCTCGCAAGAGCAGTACACCCCTGAAAAAAACTTTGCAGCGGCTGAGAATCGAACTCGAGACCTTCCGCATGACAGTCCAACGCACTAACCATTATGCCAAGGGGTACCGCTACAATAAAAATTCTCGATGATATAAGGGTTTAATTTGATAAAAATAATTTCACTATACTATGCCTTTTTGATTTTTCTAAGGCTTTCGATAGCGTAAACCATGAAATACTTTGTAATAAGCTTGAAAATTTGTTTGTCGGAAAGGACCCAAATCGTACACTTGGGCCATGAATGTTCGGATCCCTTGTCTATAAAAACAGGCGTTCCACAAGGATCGATTTTGGAACCCTTATTATTCTTAATATTTATTAATGATTTGCCTAAAATCTGCAAAAGCGTTTAATAAAAATGTAAAACGATTAAAAATACAAAATTTTATATATGGATAAAATTTAATTTTATTTAGTTTTAAAAGACAAATTTTTCACAACATCAATTTTATTTTATTTTCGAGCGACGCGTTTCGGATTTTTATACATCCAAAAATAAATATATGTTATAGTTGAAAGTACTTTGTACTTTATAACTTCATTGATCACTGTAAATAATATCAAGAGATCGTTGAGTAATATTTATAGAACAAAATTCTGACTCTGATTGCAATGAAATAATCGAAAAAATTAAGGGGGGAGATCTGGATACAACTTCACAATACGTCATCAAAAATGGATTATTGTACCGAAAAATTCAAGGTGATAATAATAAATTATTTGTTCCACAGAATTGCCGTTTATCGCTAATGAGACGCTATCATGAAGATAATTGTCATATTGGATGGGAAAAAACTTTAGCCAAGATGAAAGAACACTTCTGGATACCTAGAATGTCAAGAAATATAAGAAAATTTGTAGAATCCTGTTTAATTTGTTTGGTAGCAAAACGACCTTCTGGTAAAAAACAGTGTGAGCTACATCCAATTGAAAAAAAAAGCGATACCTTTCCACACAATACATATCGATTGTATGGGTCCCTTTCATGGAAAAGACAAGGAAGATAGCCGGTACATTTTGATTCTTGTTGATGCGTTTGCAAAATTCATAATTCTGTTTCCGTGCAAGACTCTGCAAGCAAAAGAGACTATTCAACATTTAACCAATTTTGTCATGTTGTTTGGAGTCCCAGCCAAAATTATAACTGACAAAGGAACGAATTTTACGAGCGAACATTTTCAAAACCTTTGTAAATCCTATGGAATTGAGCATCACAAAATTGCACCTGGAATAAGTAGAGCAAACGGCCAAGTCGAAAGATATGTTGACACAGTGGCCAATCTTTTAAGGACTAATTTGGAAGTTAACATGGAATGGACAAGCTATGTCAGTCGAGTTCAATTATCCCTAAATACAACGATCAACAAAACTACTGGACTTTCGCCTTTAAAAATATTAACTGGAATCAATGGAAGAACTCCTGAAATGAGTGCTTTGATAACAAACCTAAACATTGAACCGGAATACGAAAATTTTGATGCTTTACGTGAACTGGCAGATAAACGAATACGTGAAAACAAGGGTAAATGTACCCCAACAAAATTGGAAATAGGATCAACCGTTTTGTACAAAAACAATCAAATACGTAAATCTAAACTTGACGTTCATTTTAGAGGGCCTTATGAAGTTATAGGCTTGTTGCCAAATGACAGGTATAAGTTGAAGAAAATAAACTCTAAGATTGTTATTATTGCAGCCAGAGAAACTATTAGACCATTTTCCAAAGAAAAGAAGATGTAAGTTTTATGTTCCATTGGAATTTATTAAATTTTCAAGTGTTTGAATTGTATTTTGTTTACTTTTATTGTATTGGTGTTGATTTAAACAAAATGATAAAAGACAAGTTTATGCTTGAGGGCTAAACCTCTGAGCTTTTGATTATTGGATATGAAATTGTTTTTCAAGGAAAGTAGACAAGCTGATTGCCTCTGAGCTACTTTTGTTGTTGTTAAAGGTAAAAGACAAGTTTATGCTTGAGGGCTAAACCTCTGAGCTTTTGATTATTGGATATGAAATTGTTTTTTTAAGGAACGTAGATAAGCTGATTGCCTCATAAGACAATTTTATGATCGAAACGTCTTACATAATTATGAAAATATAAGATATTTTAAAAGTAGTCTAATTTAAAGGTATATTATCGTAAACAAATGCAAGGTTTCATCGAGAACGATGAAAGTTGCAGGATGGCCGTGTTATAGTTGAAAGTACTTTGTACTTTATAACTTCATTGATCACTGTAAATAATATCAAGAGATCGTTGAGTAATATTTATAGTAAAAGTCATATAAAATAAGTATAAAAAGGGGAATCTGTTCGACTGGAGTTCAATATAATTTGGACTGTGAAAGGAGTAAGCCAAGGGAAATATTGGCACAGAATCCGGCTTTATTATGTTATAGTTGAAAGTACTTTGTACTTTATAACTTCATTGATCACTGTAAATAATATCAAGAGATCGTTGAGTAATATTTATAGTAAAAGTCATATAAAATAAGTATAAAAAGGGGAATCTGTTCGACTGGAGTTCAATATAATTTGGACTGTGAAAGGAGTAAGCCAAGGGAAATATTGGCACAGAATCCGGCTTTATTATCAGAAGTGGGATAACCCTAAAAATAAAAAAAAAAAAAAATAAATAATAATTAGATATGGAAGAAAACTTAAATAATTTAGAAAACGAAGAAGAAGCTAACACTGAGGATTCAAACCAAGAAAAAGAAAATAACACAATGCTCATTACATCTGATGCATTGTCAAGGTTTTTAAAGATTGCTCAACGAAAAGAAGATGACATCGTTGGATTTCCAGTTTTTGATCCCGATCATTCGAGAGTAGACATAGTCAAATGGTGCTCTGACATTGATGCGCGAATTACAAGAGATGGATTAAAAGATTTTGATGTCGTGCCTCGTGTACGTTCTTCTTTGATGGGTCGATCAAAAGCTTGGTACGACAAATACGGTTATCAGCACTATTCTTGGTGTGATTTAAGATCATCAATAATCCACGCTTTTTCAAGTGGAACAGATATTGTTGCTCAACTCAGAAAAGTTGCAAACACCGAAAGCAATGAATTTGAGTCTTATTCTGATTTTGTAATGGATAAAGTATCGCAAATAAACCGTTTGCCTTTTGACGTTCCAGAAGATAAAATTGTTAGGATAGTGATTGGCTGCATTACAAATATTGGACTGAAAAATTCACTGATGTTTGTTATGCCAACTTCGATCCAATGTTTAATAGACCATTTATCGTCTATAAGTGAGTCACCACGAGGACAACAGGAAGTATCTAAATCAAGTTATGAAACAAAAAGAAGAAGTGAAGAAGATAACTTTGGATTTCCAAACAAGCGTCCTCGCTTAGAAATACAAAAAAAGTGTTTCGAGTGTGGAAAAGTGGGTCATCTTAAAGTAAATTGTCCACGAATTATTTCAAAAAATCGTTTCAATCGTGAAAGAATTCAGACCACTAAGATATGCTCGTATTGCGATAAGACTGGACATGAGGAAAAAACTTGCTGGGCTAAACAGAATGCTGAAATAAGAAAAGTCAATCTGTGCAACGATGTTTCAATATCTGATAATATCACAGAGGTGTTCATAGATGGAAGACTATATCACTGCTTATTAGATACTGGTTCTGATTGCTCGTTATTAAGAGCTGACATTGCAAATCAAATGCCACTGAAGAGGATTTCACATTTTTTAAGTATCCAAGGTATTTCCAAGCATCCGATCCTTTTGACAGAAAAAGTAAATCTACTGGTTGAATTTGAAAAACTTAACACTGAAATAACGTTCCATATAATTGACGAAATTTATCTCAAGAATGAAATTATAATTGGACGAGATGTCTTAAGTGATTCATCTCTAGAAATCAGAGTTGATAAGCATGGATCGACGCTGCAGCGAAGAGACCATCAGATTACATCAAATATGTTAACAAAGAAGACCTATGAAACGCCTCTTGACCAAAACCTTGAAGTTGAAAATTTGTTAAAAAAATACTCTGCGTCCATCGTAACAGGATTCCCAGTTACAAAGGTGAAAACTGGTTCATTGAATATTCTTCTTAGTAAGGAAGTGGTTGTAAACTATAGGCCTTACCGCATGGCTTTTTCAGAGCGAATAATAGTCAACCAACTAATAACGGATTTAAAAAATCAAAATATAGTTCGCGACAGTAGTTCACCATTTGCCAGTCCAATTGTATTGGTGAAGAAAAAGAATGGACAACATCGTTTATGTGTGGACTATCGAGCATTGAATCGTGCAACTATTAAAGATCGGTATCCTTTACCAAGGATAGAAGACCAATTGGATCGACTCTCCGGCAACAAATACTTTACATCTTTGGATATGGATGGCGTCAGGATTTCACCAGATACCTATTGAAGAGAGTTCAATTGAAAAAACAGCTTTTGTTACTCCAGATGGTCATTATGAGTACTTAAGAATGCCATTTGGACTCGCCAATGCTCCAGCGGTTTTTCAGCGAGCTATCAATAAAGCGTTGGGGACCTTGAAGGACAAAACAGCTTTAGTTTACATGGACGATGTACTAATACCATCAAAATCTATTGAAGAAGGAATTAAAAACCTGGATTTAGTATTAAAAGCATTGACTGAAAGTGGATTTTCATTGAACGTTAAAAAGTGCATGTTTATGAAAACTGAAATCGAGTGTCTTGGACGAGAGGTTTCTGCTGAAGGAATAAGGCCAGGAAAGGCGAAAATACAGGCTCTTGTTAAGTCAACTATACCAACAAGTGTTAAACAAGTCCGACAATTTATGGGATTATCTAGCTATTTTCGTAAGTTTGTTCCTGAGTTTGCAGCAAAAACTAGGTGCATATGCTCATTAACAAAAAATGAAGTTAAATTCAATTGGACAAATGAGTGTGAAGAAGCCCGGCAATACATAATCAAGCAATTAACTAATAGACCCGTATTAGTGTTTTTCGATCCATACAAGCCTACTGAACTACACACTGACGCTAGTGCTTTGGGTTATGGTGCTATACTGTTTCAAAAAATAAATGGACAACTGCATGTGGTAGCTTACTATAGCCAAAGCACGAAACCTTATGAATCAAAATATCACAGTTATGAATTGGAAACGCTTGCTGTAGTAAATGCAGTGAAAAACTTTCGAAATTACTTGCTAGGAATAAGCTTCACTATAGTTACAGATTGCAATGCATTGAAAGCAACTAAAGAAAAGAAAGATCTCTTATCCCGAGTTGCAAGATGGTGGATTTATTTACAAGATTTCGATTTCAACATTGTGTATCGAAAGGGAAAGACTATGCAACATGCCGATTATTTAAGTCGCAATCCATCACAAAAGACTTGCTACCAACTTAACAGTTTGTCGGAAAATTGGCTTATTATAGAACAAAATTCTGACTCTGATTGCAATGAAATAATCGAAAAAATTAAGGGGGGAGATCTGGATACAACTTCACAATACGTCATCAAAAATGGATTATTGTACCGAAAAATTCAAGGTGATAATAATAAATTATTTGTTCCACAGAATTGCCGTTTATCGCTAATGAGACGCTATCATGAAGATAATTGTCATATTGGATGGGAAAAAACTTTAGCCAAGATGAAAGAACACTTCTGGATACCTAGAATGTCAAGAAATATAAGAAAATTTGTAGAATCCTGTTTAATTTGTTTGGTAGCAAAACGACCTTCTGGTAAAAAACAGTGTGAGCTACATCCAATTGAAAAAAAAAGCGATACCTTTCCACACAATACATATCGATTGTATGGGTCCCTTTCATGGAAAAGACAAGGAAGATAGCCGGTACATTTTGATTCTTGTTGATGCGTTTGCAAAATTCATAATTCTGTTTCCGTGCAAGACTCTGCAAGCAAAAGAGACTATTCAACATTTAACCAATTTTGTCATGTTGTTTGGAGTCCCAGCCAAAATTATAACTGACAAAGGAACGAATTTTACGAGCGAACATTTTCAAAACCTTTGTAAATCCTATGGAATTGAGCATCACAAAATTGCACCTGGAATAAGTAGAGCAAACGGCCAAGTCGAAAGATATGTTGACACAGTGGCCAATCTTTTAAGGACTAATTTGGAAGTTAACATGGAATGGACAAGCTATGTCAGTCGAGTTCAATTATCCCTAAATACAACGATCAACAAAACTACTGGACTTTCGCCTTTAAAAATATTAACTGGAATCAATGGAAGAACTCCTGAAATGAGTGCTTTGATAACAAACCTAAACATTGAACCGGAATACGAAAATTTTGATGCTTTACGTGAACTGGCAGATAAACGAATACGTGAAAACAAGGGTAAATGTACCCCAACAAAATTGGAAATAGGATCAACCGTTTTGTACAAAAACAATCAAATACGTAAATCTAAACTTGACGTTCATTTTAGAGGGCCTTATGAAGTTATAGGCTTGTTGCCAAATGACAGGTATAAGTTGAAGAAAATAAACTCTAAGATTGTTATTATTGCAGCCAGAGAAACTATTAGACCATTTTCCAAAGAAAAGAAGATGTAAGTTTTATGTTCCATTGGAATTTATTAAATTTTCAAGTGTTTGAATTGTATTTTGTTTACTTTTATTGTATTGGTGTTGATTTAAACAAAATGATAAAAGACAAGTTTATGCTTGATGGTTAAACCTCTGAGCTTTTGATTATTGGATATGAAATTGTTTTTCAAGGAAAGTAGACAAGCTGATTGCCTCTGAGCTACTTTTGTTGTTGTTAAAGGTAAAAGACAAGTTTATGCTTGAGGGCTAAACCTCTGAGCTTTTGATTATTGGATATGAAATTGTTTTTCAAGGAAAGTAGACAAGCTGATTGCCTCTGAGCTACTTTTGTTGTTGTTAAAGGTAAAAGACAAGTTTATGCTTGAGGGCTAAACCTCTGAGCTTTTGATTATTGGATATGAAATTGTTTTTCAAGGAAAGTAGACAAGCTGATTGCCTCTGAGCTACTTTTGTTGTTGTTAAAGGTAAAAGACAAGTTTATGCTTGAGGGCTAAACCTCTGAGCTTTTGATTATTGGATATGAAATTGTTTTTTTAAGGAACGTAGATAAGCTGATTGCCTCATAAGACAATTTTATGATCGAAACGTCTTACATAATTATGAAAATATAAGATATTTTAAAAGTAGTCTAATTTAAAGGTATATTATCGTAAACAAATGCAAGGTTTCATCGAGAACGATGAAAGTTGCAGGATGGCCGTGTTATAGTTGAAAGTACTTTGTACTTTATAACTTCATTGATCACTGTAAATAATATCAAGAGATCGTTGAGTAATATTTATAGTAAAAGTCATATAAAATAAGTATAAAAAGGGGAATCTGTTCGACTGGAGTTCAATATAATTTGGACTGTGAAAGGAGTAAGCCAAGGGAAATATTGGCACAGAATCCGGCTTTATTATATATATTGTTTTAATTTTTAATCGTTTTACATTTATTAAATGCTAAAAACACAACATGGAGACTATTACACTAAATAATGCAAAAGCGTGTCTATGCATATTTTTGCAGATGATGCTCAGATATACCGTTCCTGTCGAAGTTGCCTTTCTGAGGACTGAGGCTATCGCTAATTGGGCTTTATCTAATAAACTTATTCTTAACCCAGATAAGAAAAAGTATAGTCTTTTCCAAACATAAAATTGATACCTCATATTTGCCTTCCATTTCCCTATCTTCTAAAACAATACCATATCTAGATACCGCAAAGAGCCTCGGAATTTATCTAAATTCTTAACTGTCTGGTGCGGATAATGTGAATTACATTGCAAAATCGATTTATGGTGGTGTAAGGCAGCTTAATCTCTCGGTTAAGTTTACACCCCAAGCAACTAGGATGAGACTTGCCAAAACCTTATTATTACCAATAATAAATTATAGTGCCGCAGTCTACAGTTGTCTTCATTCTGTTTCAATGAGAAAATTGCAAGTAGCTTATAATACAATTGTGCGATATGTATGTGTTTGCCTTGCGACGTTTTGATCATGTATCTACATTATAATAAGCAAATTACGGGTGTCGCTTAAAGAGTTTTTGAACTGTAGAAGTTGTATTTTACTTAACAATGTAATCAGGAATAAAGAACCGGGGTACCTTTACGAAAAGATCAACTTTGCTGCATCTAGTAGAACAGGTAATATCATCGTACCAAATTTTAACTACATATTTAGAAAGCAAGAAGTTATTTTTCTTTCATTCGATCAAGCTATGGAATTCTTTGCCGTTGTCGATCCGAAATTGCAAGATCCAAATAAGTTTCAAAAAGTCAATGTATGAATATGTTATAACCAGCAATAATAATAGTTTTTTTTTCTTAGGAAAGTTCTAGATCGTGTTTTTTTTTCTCTTTATTCTATCTTTTTAATATTTCTTTTTACTCTATCCCTCTACTTTCTTTATTTTTCTTGCTTTCATGTCCCTCAATTTAATTTAATTAATTTATTATTTTAAATTTATTATTTTTTGTTTGCAAATTAATAAAAATTAAATTCACTCATGACCTTTGTGATTAAAATATAAAATTAAGTACTTATAATAAAGAATTCAATTCTTTATGAGGAAGATTTTGAATTAAATAAATAAATTAATTAAATAACTAACTATTATATAATATATTCATTCGATTTACTTTTATACAATAAATAATATTTAATATAAATCTTATGATGTGTTTTTTATGCTTACAAATACTCAAACGAGCATTTTTCGTATTGAGAAAGTTCAGAAAAGGTTTACTAAGTTTGCTTTGCGGAAAACATTTAGAAATGCAAATCTTCCGTCTTATGAGATCAGATGTGCCTTTATTGATTTAAAACCCCTAGCACTCAGAAGGAAACTATATTCTGCTCTTTTTGCTTTTGATATCCTCAACTCAAATATTAACTGTTCGATGCTACTTTCAATGTACCATATTTATGCACCTTCTCGTTTTTTGCGACCTAGAGATGGAAGTTTCGTATATTTTCCTTATCATAGTACAAGTTATGCAAAACATAATCCAATTACTAGTTCATGTATTGCCTTAAATGATTTTAATCATGTCATTGATTTTAATAAAAGTAGGATAAATATTAAAAGAGATATATTGAATTCATTATAAATATTATTATTTTAATACTTTGTAAATATGTTATTTATTCCTTAGTTTAAATTATGTATACAGTCTTTATAAAGTTATGTAACTTGAATGACGAAATAAATAAATAAATAAAAGTACCGTTCTTCTTATGTTATAAATTAATTCTTTTTTAAATATTTTCAAATTTGTTTCATTCTTTATGTTATTTGGAAGTTCATTAAACAATTTTAATCCCTTATAAAAGATCATATTTTATCTTCTAAAATCTCTATAAAATCTAAATCTAAAGTTATTATTGTTTCTTAAAGAATATGGTTGTACATCTTGGACATATTTTCTGTAAAATACTTTGGCATCATTTTGTACTTCATTTTTAAAACAAACGTCAAAACATTTAGTGAAATACACTGCCGTACACTTAACCATTTTAGACAGGATAACAACCAGTTTGTAGGTTTACGAAAACTGCTCCGTGTTATTGTTCTCATAGCTTTTTTTTGAAGAATCTGTATTCTATTAATTTTATCAGTGGTTCCTAAGAATAAAATGTTTGAGCAAAAATCAAAATGAGGTATAATAATTCTGTTATATTTGTTAACAGCACACAATGTTATATGGGTAATTCTACAAATCCGTTCAGTTATTTAATCTTATTTTTTTTTTATAAAATTAAATCTGATTGATATCTACCTGGCCTAACAATATTATTAGGGTGACTTTATTTTATTTTGCTCAAAAAATTCTTCAAAGTGTCTGATTCTCAGTCCCCTGACGTGTCCTCAGTGCGTTTTCGCAAAGAAAAATTATTACCGTTCTCTTATTTCAGGTCTCATACTAAGATGAATTCCACCGAAGTTACGCCAAATAATACATCTTTGCTACAAATTAGATAAATATTTTTTAGTAATTGATTTTATTACAAAAAAACTTAATTAAACTTTGTCCCCCGCATTTCATATCAGTCCCCTGGAATATTGAAACAGTCGATCGAGTTTCCAGTACTGGCAATTTGAAGTACCAAGTCTCCTTACAATAAAATCGTGGTGCAACTCGATTCTGTTTCTTATGTTAGTACATATTGTGAAAAAGACATTTGTGCAAGTAGTCGTGGATTGTCCGTTTAGTTTATCAGTCCTCTGGTGAGGTTTTACAAAACAAATTTGTATGTAAGTGGGCATATTTGTTAGCAGTATGGTATAGGTTTAATAAAACTGTAATATTATATATGTATGTATATATATATATTTTTTTTTTTTTAAGTAAAACCTTAATATCTTTTTTGCGCAAAAACCATTAAAAACCTCAGTCCCCTGGCTAATAAATGAACAAATAATGATATTTTATTCAGAAACCTGAGAAATTTTTAGTTATGTTGAACTTCGAACTTCATTGCGAAATATTTTTAAAATTTTTAAAAAGAATTTAATTTAATTTATTTTAAATTGATTCTAAGTAGAAAAAAATATTTAATTATAATACGAGTATACTAGCGGCCGGGTACGTGCATATAAAGTGAAATAATAAAACAATTTAATTGTAACATCAAATTATTCATTTATTCAAACAAACAAATATTTTATTAATTGCTAGCTATTTTAAAACTTAATCCAAAACATTTGGATAAACAATATTTTTTGTTTTTCCATATCAGTTGGAATCATAGGGATACGCGGTATCAAACAAACTTCTCCTTTTGATTTAGCAGTTAGGATCGTAGCTTCAATCAAATTTGGCAATAACTTTTTCACTGCCAATCTGGTGCCATTACACAGTTTTGGTGGATTAATATTTCGCAATAATATAATCAAAGAACCAACTTTCAGATTCAAGCAATGCGGTGGTATACCAGCCGGTTCCAATGAAGTTAAAAATTCAATTGGATAATTCATCTTGATTCATAACACTGTCAATTGGCAACTGGCAGTTTCGCTTGAATTTGAAAATTAATGGCATTGATATGAATGTTCTTGGGTGCTAAAATGACGCGTTTTCTCAACCAATCATAATTTTTGTAATTCTGAAGAATATTCGGAAAAACACATTCAATCAATTCATCTATCGATTGCGCAATTGTACAAAAATTGTTTGGTACAGCGATCAATCCGTTGGTACTGTCGATTTATATTTTGCCATCACCAATTTCTAACAATTGTTTTGAAAATTCATGGGCAGCTAGATCATTTTGTAGGTGAATACGCATATTAATGTTCAGTGTCAATTTTTGTACATACATATCTCCAAAGAACTGATGACTTCAAACAGGCATTTATTTCATCAGCAGGAGTTGATCGAGGAATGACAGGCAATATTTGACGAAAATCCCCTGACAGTATTATCAAAGCACCACCAAAAAGCTGTTGATTACCACGTAAATCTTGCATTGTTCGATTAAATGCTTCTAGTGATTTTTTATTCGCCATTGTACACTCATCCCTTAAAATAATTGACGTTAATCGCAGAACTTTTGCCATAGCAGAATTTCTCGAAATATTGCAAGTTGTAGTTTCAATCACCTGCACATTCAATGGCAATTTTAATGTAGAGTGTGCAAAAATTGATTATCAGCGTCGGGGTATGGCAATAACGAACCAGCTTGATGATAAATCTGGCCCTGAATCTGTAACATCTATGCAATTTTAGGTAGATGTTGGATCAGAATTTTTAAAACTATCCAATACTTTATGATTCAGATTGATATAAACATGGGATAGTACTGTTGAAGTATTTACCTTAAACGTCGGCATAAAATTATTTCTAATAATTTTAGTAGCACCAAAAGAAGTCATTTGAAATGCCGAATTGTATAGTTCAATATGACTCAAAAAGTGATTCAACGTTTGAGATGTCCCAAAAATAAGTGAATACAATGGTTCGGGTGGAGTTTCTAATGCTGGCAATCTCACTTTGCCATTAGCACAGCACATGCCGGGCAGGGTTCGAACCTAAATCTACTTCTACGCTCCGATTTTTCGAGAATTACTCCACTTTTTCCCACACAGACAAATTGTCTTATTTATATACAAATATGACATTGTTGAAAAAACCATTAAACCTTTGTTAAAAATTCTTTCTGAATTTGTAATTTGTTTATTTTTACAAAACAATTTTTGAAAATAATACTAAGTTTTCCAATGAAACCTGTGATTTATTTTTCTTTTTTGCTAATACTATTTTTTTATGTTCATACATACATACATATGTATGTTTTAATTTTCCTGAAAAGTAAGGATTTTCTTTTTGTTTCAAATCTACTCTGAAAATCTTGCATTTGCTCGACTTTTTTTTTCAAATTTGCTCCGACATTTCATGATTCAGGTTCGAACCCTGATGCCGGGCGTTTCACCTGGAAAGTTAGCCGCATCACAATGCGGACATATTGCGTCCATAATTCCAATGTATCCGTACTTACTATAATTAATTTGACTGTTGTAATTAAAAGCAGCACGCATCATTTCAGCCAAAGGAGCACGAAGTATTCGTGATCGCCGTGCAAGATTCAGTACAGGTACAGGGTCAACAGATCTATTTCGTGCATTACGTTCACACTGCGATGCATTAGCTTGTGCGCGTTCATTTGCAGTCTGTGATCGTCTTAGTAATGCCACATCATTTGCACTACGCGTTCGCCGACCTATATTTGCTCGCCCGGCTCGTGGCATTATTCCTTCATATAAAAAAGAATAAATCAAATTAAAAACAAATTGCTACATTAATAGTGGTGTATCAGTATCGCAAAAAAACTGAGAAAAGTACACCACACATATACATAGTACATTTGAACAATTCAATTTGACAGCACAATCCATATATGAAAAAAGTTTCAATTTGACAGCAAAATCTCCACTAACAAAATGATCCGAAATTTATTGAAATCATTTGTTACAAATCATTTGTGATAAATGAAGAACCGCTCGACCGATTTTGTGCAAACTTCCAATAAACCATCTACTAAATAGTCCGAACAAAGCCTAAACATTTGGTTCGGATAGGTGAGCCCGTTCTTGAGTTATAAAATTACAACGAAAAGTGACATTGATTTTTATATATATAGATTATATTATTTTAATAAAATGCTAAGTTATATGTATTAACCATGAATTTGTATGTTTATGAACACTAATTAAATTTAATTTCTATATTTCAATGTGTATCCAAGAGAAAATACAAAAAAAAAATAAAGATTTATTCAGCCCCCTTAAAAAAAACTCAGTCCCCTGAACATCATTTTTCAAAAATGTCCTTAAAATCGTCATTTTTTATTTTTTTGACTGGCCGCTTTCAACAATGCAAAGAGACGTTCTAATGATCTACTAGAACAACTTTTACGTCTTTTGGCTTCCAAAAATGTCGTGCCGAAATTTGTAACATATTATTCCATTGTTTGTAGAATCACCCATATTTTTCCTAATTCTTTTAAGAAACTATGTTTTTCGAAATTTTTCCAATGGTGTACTGAATATAATACATTTTTTCATAGTTATTGAGAAAAAAACTGTATTTCACGGTAAATATTTTCCAGTTTTGGATTTTTGTTTCATAGTCCAGCTAATTTTCTTCAAATTAAAAAAAAATTAGTCCATTACGACAAACGGGAGCCAAGATATTCATGATTTAAAAACTTAGGAAAGCTTACAATTTAGTATCTTAACCTTGTAGCTTGTAATTTTGGTGTCGCCAGCAACAAGAAGCAATAAATATGTGTAAGTATGTGTGGAGTGTTTGAAGGATACCAATATATTTTAGTCAGTAATCATTAAATAATAAAATTTCTCTATTAGATTGTAATTGTTTCAATATTATTCTACTTTAAATATTCGGTATTAAACCTTCATGAAGTAAGAACTTGGCGTACTTTTAGATCTCAGTGCTTTTCACGGCTGATTTTTGTATAGAAGAACTTGGCACTTTTTTAACATTTATGTTTTTGGTCTGATTCTACTCTCGTAAATGAAGTAAATGAAGGCATTGTAAAAAGCCCTATTATCCAATTGTAATCGTGACTTAACTTGATAATCTAATGAATGAATTTGTTTTTCCATTCTTTTTTACCACTTATTTAGTTAATTTATCCATTAAACATTCATACCCCAAATTTAACTCTCCCTGAGAAGAGATAAGGTAATTAGGGTTTTGACAGCAAGTCAAGTAGTCATAAATACACTTTTAACCCTTTTCATGAATGCACAGTCTGAAAAATTACCTAAAAACTATCAATTCTTGGATAACCACTCCAATTGCCAAGTGCTACAATAAAAGTAGGTAAAAACCCCAAAATTCGATTTTTTACCTGTTTTAGATTATCCTAAGTATCATAAAATGTATGAGTTTTTGGGTGCACTTACTAATGAGTTTTTATTATTATTGTTTTGTTCATCAGGTAAAAATAAGAAATCTTTAAAGTTTATTACACATTTTTGAAAAAAAAAATAACCTCAAAGTCAAAATTTTGCTCGGGCAAGAAAAATTTAACACCATTTAAAATTGAATGTCTGGTAACCCTAAAAACATATCAGCTCAATTTAAATTAAGTTTTAAAGGTTAGTTTTTCTACTAAAAAAAAGTTCAAAATGAGTTCCCTACCATTAGTACTGACAGAGAAATTGACCTTAACATGTGTCAGGGTACACCAAAGTTAGCCTTTTTTTAAATCGTCAAAAAGTGATGTCAAAGTTCAAAATCAGACTTTACTGTAGAACAATTTCTTAGAATATGACCAAGAATCACATCCCAAAGTATGCCACACGAATTACCGGACACCCTGTATGTATGTAGTATATACCTAATTCTATACGCAACATCGTAGATATTATTTGTTCCATCATGTATACAAACAGTTGAAGTGATGAGAGACCGTGAACAAAAAACAAAAAAACGATAAAATTTGTTATTATTATTACAACTTTATTGATTCCTAAATAAATTACATAATCAATAAAATTAAAGAATTGAGCTCTACCCACCAGGGCTTTGAGCTAAATAATTATAAAATAAATCAAATTAATAGTTCTAACTTTAAAATAATTTCATTAACATGTTTTATGTTGGTATAGGATATAACTGTCAATAGTCCTTGAAGGTCTTTTCCGGAAATGGTTTTGGAGATCGAATCAATATTGGCACACTGAAGCATGTGTGATACAGTAAATGCTGGTCTTTTGTCACAAAATTCGCAAAGTGGAGGAGGTTCTTTGGTGATTAGGTGCTTGTGGGTGGTGTTGGTATGTCCTATTCTCAGCCTTATATATTTTTACTTGCGACTTATAGGTACTATAAGGGAAGTTATGCATTCGGAAAAAAAATCGAACTCAAGATTTTGATCAAAGTTGACATATCGATGATAGCGAGGACCAAAAAAGTGGGTCTCGCAATTCTGTCTGTCTGTCTGTTCGACTACAGCTAAACGGCTCGGCCGATTTTCTTTAAACTTGGTAGATATGGGTTTTATTTTTTCCCCCCGGATGTTTTTTTATTTGGTTTTTTAAGGCTAAAAATAACGGTACCTGTCATAAGATTTTTTTCGAAATTTTATAAATATTTTTTTTTTCTCAAAAACCCACAGATTTTTTTTTTTTTAATTCAAAAGAATTTCATTTAGTTAAAAAAAATTTTCCAAACAATTGTTATTTTTGGTACCCCCCTTAGAACCATTTTTTGGATTTTTTTAGAACTTGATAAATAAGAGAAATGAGGAAAAAAATTATTTTAGCTAAAAATAACGGTACCCTCCATACAAAAGTTAAAAAATGGTTTTCGAAAATCGTATTTTTCTCGAAAACGATTCCGAGCATTTTGCTAAAATTTTTTTTCTTTTGATTAATTTCTACGATTTATAATTTAATAAAAAAAAAATTTGAAATCTAGATATTACTGACTGTATCTGCCATAGAATGATTTTTTCGAATTTTGAATTTCTCATTATCGGCATAACATAAAATTTTTTATAGACAAGCTTCTAAAAAGTTTAAGAAACATTGCATTTCAAAATTTAAAAAAAAAAACATTTTTTTGAATTTTGAGAAAAAAATCTAGTTTTTTTTGGAAAATTCGATATTGCAAAAACGGATCAATATTTTTTTTGTAGATTTAATTTTTATTCGTACATTAATAAAAACTTTAAATTGGCGTTCTAATTTTTTTTTTTTAATTTTTTAAAAATTTTGTATAAAACCTTATTTTTTTAAGAAACCACTACAACGAATTATAATTTTGTTCTTACATAAACTAATTTTTGTTTAAAACACATGGCATCCTGTGGTTAGTTGCAACTGCTAGGGGGGGTTGTTTTAGTTATTTAAAAAATTAAAAAGTGAATTTTATCCTTAAGAACAGTTTTCTCTAATAACATTCATTTTCGAAATTCTTAGTCGTTGACATTGGAGCAAGTTCGTGCGACCCAGTCGTGCATTTTATTTTATTTCTGGACTTGGTAGGTTAAGAGGAAATATAGCCTTCATAGCGGAAGGATTTAGCAATGAATAAATGTGTTGATATTCCTGCCATGCGTTTTTCAACTTGGTGTTAATAAACGTTTTCAAATATTTTGTTATGTCCTACCTATGTGATTCTTAGATTTTGTTTTTTTGCTATAAGTTTGCCACGGATTTCTGCAATAATACTTGAAGCGTTGTTAATGTTATTGATAGCATTTATTGTTGAAAGGCTGTCAGTGAAGATAAATGTTTTTTTTTTTATTTTTTACAGTTTGAATAGCTTTCAATATTGCAAAAGCTTCTGCCGTGAAGATTGTTGAGATAAAGTGGAGTAGACCTTTATTGATAATAGATCCTTCCTCGGTGACAACAGCGAAAGAGGTTCCATCATCTGTTTTCGAAGCATCGGTAGAATAAAATTGCCAACCCCGGCTACCATAGCTTTCTTTTAGCTCTAAGAACATTGCGTGATAGATACTGTTGTTAAATTCTTTGAGATGAGAAATTATAGAGTTACTTGGCAGGTTCCATGGGGAAAGTAGGTTTATAATCTACTGTGATTGGGATGTTCAAGTTAACAGCCGATTCCAGTGATTTTTGAAATATTTACTTTACAGTTACTTTTTCTTGAAGAGAGATACTTGACTAAATTAACCCTGGTATTGTGGCTCTTTTTAATATAACAACAATGATCCTTCAAACTATATTTGGAGTCAAAAATAATACCTAGGATTTTTGAGAAGTTTATATTTTTGAAACAAATATTGTTTAAATTGATTCCATCAATACATTTTACACAATTAAGTTTTTTGCATATATGCAGAAGTTCACATTTGGAAAAAGATATTTTAGAACGAGACATGTCGCCCCATTCTGATAAATTTTCAATTATTCTTGAGAAAATGACTGAAACATGTACAAGATCTTTTAATTTAGTGAAAAGAATAAGGTCGTCTGCATAAAGAACATGCTTTATTTGTGAATATCTACGTATAATACTACTTATTTCGTTAAAAGCTATTATAAATAAATTAACCAATAATGGCGATCCTTGAGGTATGCCATTTCTTAAGTTATGAATAGAAGAATAAATATTGCGAAATTTTCGAACCGATTTTCCATTTTATAAGTTGATTTAAGATGACATGAGGGCCAATTCTGTCAAAGGCTTGTTCAAAATCGATGGAGAAAACTAAAACGTGTTTTTTTTTTCTGAAAGGGCTGAGGATATAAATGTGTCAATGTGTAAGAGTGAGTATAGGGTGCCTCTCCCCTTTTTGAAGGCAAGTTGATTTTTGTCAATAAGATTATTTTTTTCTGGCCATCATGATATGTGTTTTGAAACAATTTTTTCTAGAATTTTTGAGGTCTTTGGTATAGGGACGATAGTCGCCACTTTCCGCTATCGAGGATGTCGTTATACAAAGATAACAACCTAGTTTTAAAACAAGGCGCGGTGTTTTTGAGCATTGAGTAGGTTATTCTATCAAAATCCGGAGTTTTACCCTTAACTGAACACAAAGCGCTTTCGAGCTCTAAGGAATTGATGGGGGATTCAATTAAGTTTGCTGAAACTGAAGTGATATATTGTGGTTTGGGTTGATTAAAACATGAGATTTTTTCGTCAATGTAAATCTGATTAAAATTAGAATCGTCTTGGTATTTTTCCCATCATTTAGCAAACAATCATTAATTTCTATTGGACAAGTAAGATTTTTAGAATCTGTTTTTATTAGTTTTATAGTGCGTGGAACAAAGTTGCCGGTAAGTGGTGAGGATGTTAATTTAATATTTAACTCGATCTCCACTGCGACAGCAGATATATTGGAGTTAATGGGAATGAATCTGTGAGAAATCGAATTATGAACGAAAAGACAAGTACCTTGTTTTGAAGACGTGTTACGTGATAAATTGTGGAAAAGGGATGAAAATTGTTTTGGGGGAAACGGTTGTAGATTTTGTTTTATGTGTGTCTCTTGAAGAGAAATTTATACTTGTGTTTAAATCTTTTATTAACAATTGGAGTGCATCATAGTTATTAAAATAACCATTGATGTTTCATTGTAAAATGTTGAGATCATTGGAGGCGGTGGAAGCTTTCTTCTTACCCATACATTTTAATGTACAGACAGAAGCCAGATTTCCACCTAGTCAAAAGGTATTTCTGCGCCCCACTCGGCTATGAGATTCCCCGACAACTAGGCGGGGCCTTCCATCGTAGATAGAGGCGCGGGGTGTGTGTCGGTTGATTTTACTATTAAGGTGTGTCATTTTCATCATCAATATTCATAAAGAAATTTGCGTTAGTGGAGAAGAGTTTGTAAGAGAAGTAATTTGGTTAATGCTGTTCAAACTAGGAGAAATTGTTGTTTGAGTGTTTTCATTAAGATTATTTTTGCTGTCGTTTGATTTTGTTTGTGCATTTGAGTGATTGTTGCGAGTTTGAGTTTGTTCGTTATCAGAGTTTGTTTCTGAGTGCTTATGAAGAGTTTCTCTTTGAGTCAATTTATTTGTATCGTCATTTGTAATTTTTATTGGACCCAAAATGTCTGTTCTTTGAGTTAATTGTGAGTTAAAATTTTGTGGTTTTATTGCAGTTTGGTGGTTGAAAGGAGTTTGTTTTGTTGCTTTTTCTTTATTTATAAGATTTTGTTCTTTAGATGAGGTGGAGGAGGGAATATTCGATGTGGCCGTTTCATGAGAGGATTGTTTAAATTGATCTGAGTACAGATTAGAAGAAAAAGTGGAATGGATTGGGTTCCGTTCTTTGTGTGTGCGCCTGGCTTCAGCCAAGATGCATTTGTTTTTCGTTTTTATTTCGAGAATTTCTGTATTTTAGACATACTTTGGACAGTCCTTAGTAGAGGCGGGGTGAGGCCCGGAACAATTGGCACACAGAGTGCGAGTATATCATCGTGAGGTGGGATGCAGCACGTTTACACAATTTAATTGTATGACCGAGTAGCTGACATTGGTGACAACGCATGAGATTATACTTCATCCAACATAAATATGCAGTACACGTCTTATAGGAGAGCTTTTTCAAAATCAGTAGCGTGCTATATTTTTGCACCATACTAAATTGAAAGAACTCCTCCATAAAAAAAATTGTGTGCGCCCGTAAATTTTCGATTGCATCTGTCGCAGACCCGACGTCCTATTGACCACACATCTGAGTGTGTACTGAATTGCTGTAGCCTATGGCTGTTGGTGATATTCAATTTCAACCCCAATATATATTGATGTGCATTCAGAGTTACCCTTGTTCATTTGGTAACTTGTTCAGTTTTTTTTCCTTGGGTTTCTGTTGAGGTGCTTTTAATTTTAGAGCTTTAAAAAAAAGGTCCATTTAAAATCAACACTACGACAACCCTGTGAGAGCTTTGATGAAGGACAGATTTATGCAATCCACTGTAGCCAGAATGCGAGGCAAACGTCCCATCTTGCCCGCACTGCATATTTTTGTTGGACAGAGTATACGAACATATTCCGAGACTTTTGTGTTATACCAGCCAATTTCAATTGTGTCGGGGATTTGAAACGAGTCGAACGTAAAGATCATGAGACCAGAAGGAATATGTATATATAAACCTATTTATTTTTCTTGCACAAGTTTTGTGAACTTGTAAACGTTAGTTACATTTTGACTCTTAAGTTCGGATATAATTTCTGCTTCAGGCACATTAACCAAGCAAGACGCAAATACTATGCCCTTGGAAAGGTTAAGATTTGCATGAAGCTTTATATCAATTGAACATATATGGTCCAGAGCTTTCGATTCAATAAATTTGTCGGCTGTGTTTTGATCTTTAGCTAAAATCAAAATTAAACCGTCTCTTAGTTGAGAAATTTTTTCATATTGGGTGCTGATTGAGTCGATTGTTTTTTTCAAGATGAAAATACTAATTTTGGATAGGGGTTTGCAATCATCTTTTGCTGTTATGTGCACAAAACGAGGGTTTTTAAAGATTGATTTTTTTGGTAGGCTTGGGAATCCACGGTCACTAAAAACACAACTCAAGGTTTTAATTCTCTTTTGTGGGGAGAAGGATTGGGGTCAGGGGGATCGGATAGGGACTGTTCGTCAAGAATGCCATATCTTCCATATCGGTTGCCTGATTGGCATCGAGCACCGTCCCAATGTTTCTTGTCTTTCATTATTTTACCGTTATTTTTATTGGAAAGAATTATAAATTCCTGTTGGTTGACCAAAAAGATCATGTAGAGGGGGAAAGAGGACAAATTTTATAACCCATTTAGAGGAATAGTGGCTCGTTCAGCTTACGACAAATTGAAAGAGATTTCTAAAATGACTTTAATACACTCGCCTCTGAAAAATACCAATCCCCCTCCTGACAATCCACCATTACTCCTTTGCAAATTTGCAACCCCTCCAATTCCATCGGTTTCGTCTAGACCGTTCATCCCACCGCAAAAGTCATGCAGCGTCCAGGCCGAATGTGGATTTCAGACAATACAATGAAATGAAATAAACCAGCCCTCGCGTGATCGGAAACCAAAGAGACTTATGGTTGGTACCAATATCAGCCATTCCCATTAAAAACTATAAGAGGGTCTATAAAGATCGACAAATGGGGAATAGAATTTAATGGGAAGTATTCACTGTGGAGGATTTTGTTTTTAGACTGGAAATGCTTCAAGACCAATATAAATGCTACAGAGCGCAGAAATGATTCATCTTCTGTCAGGCTAGTCAGCTCTCTGAGATGCATTGATGCTCTAGTTCCGCAACTCAAAATCGGGTTATGAGGTAATCTGAGAAATAATGAATTGTAAGCAAGGTGCCTACAAGATCCTACCCACCGTACTATGTTAGCGTCTAAAACCTTTCTGCAACACTATGATCGGCACGTACCAGTGTGACTTCAGGCCAGGCAGATCAACGATAGACGAGATGAATATTCACATTGAGGCAAATCCTGGAAAAGACCAACGAATTTCAAGTCGAGACCCACCATCTTTTCAGCACTATCTTCAACAAGTCTTCCCAACTACTTGGCTATGCGGACGACATCGACATCATCGGCCGCTCCAAGGGAGCTGTACTAGAAGCGTCCTCAGCTATTGAAGAACAGACGAAACGCGTTGGTCTTGAAGTTAATGAGGACATAACAAAGTATATGCTATCGACAAGCAAAACCTCAGCTGTCCATCGCATAGGACAAAACATCACTGTTGGTAGCAGTAATTTCGAGGTAGTCAAGGAGTTCACCTACCTCGGAGCAAACATCAATCCCAGGAACGACACCTTAGTGGAAATCCGACCCTAGCGAACCGCTGCTACTTCGGTTTGGCCAAACAAATGGGTTCAAAACTCCTTTCTCGACAGACTAAGTGCACGCTATACAAAACCCTAATTTTACCAGTCCTACTCTACGGCGCCGAGTGCTGGACGATAAGTAAAAAGGGGAATTGATACTGAGCACTTTCGAGAGAAAAATTCTTCGGCGGATGTTTGGTCCTAAATGCGAAGAGGGCGAATGTAGGAGAATATTCAATAGTGAATTATACGAGCTGTACCAAGATGTGGATATAGTCCAAAAAGCCAAAAAACGTCGACTACACTGGCTCGGTCACATCGAGCGAATGGACAACAACGCTCCAGCCAAGAAAATCTTCGAATCCCAGCTCCCAGGTTCGAGACGACGAGGAAGACCGAACCTCCGCTACAGGGACCAGGTGGTTACAGACGCAAGAGCGCTTGGTCTCGACGACTGGAGGGAGCTCGCGAGGGATCGCAACCGATGGAAGACCGCATTATCTCAGGCAGACCCCTCCATGGATCAGGGGCCGGATAAGTAAGTAAGCAAGGTGCTCGGAAGAAAATCGAGTCTTTGCATCAGTTAACAGAATTCGATCGAAGCTCAGAAAGGTAATACTAGAAGCCGAGATGGGGAAGAACAGGAAACATGTTTATTATTAAATACTTTCTTCCAGTTAGTACAAATTGCTGTTTTGGAATTGTTTACTTTTTGTTTAAGGTACTTTTTAAGATTTAAATTAAAAGTGAAGACCATTTCTAAATATGTGTACCCTTTGACTAACTCTATAGGGTTTCCGTCGAACTTCCAACTTTCTTCCCTTGAAGCTCTTCCACTTGTATTTTAAAAAATCATTATTTTAGAGTATTTACTTATAGGCTCCAGATCTTGCAGTAATATACCAGTCTGTTTATCATGAGCTGTAACTACGCAAGAGACTCAGAAAAAATGACTATGGCATACATAATGAGTAATGACCTTAATATGAGTGTTGACAATCGAAACTCCACAAGGCAGAAAGTCTACCTGATCATCAATAAACAATGCTTTACTCTCTGTTAATTTTAAACTTTACAGAGACACCTTTATTGGTGACAACTTGGACACGGTACAGTTTTTCCAACGCAGATACAAACTTCTTATGAAATGATGTCTTAAAATCAACAAAAAAGACATATAGCTTTTTGTTGTTTCTCATCTTTATTTGCGCTGTACTTGAGAGAACGAATATGTTGTCCATCGTTGAATAGGTCTTGCAAAAACCCAACTGGAACTCAATTATTTTTTTATTTTCTTCAACCCAAAGAGCAAGCCTATTGGAGAGAATGGAGAGAATATTTTAAGCACAGAGTTCAATCTCCTCTTCTATAGCTTACTAACTCCACCCGTCTTAAAAACTGGTCGCATTAGAGATATATAAAAATGTTCTGGCGGGGAACCGAATTTGAAAATAATATTTAAAGCATCTCTCAATGTCTCTTAAAAGTTAGCTGAATTGTATTTAAAAACTTTGCAGGCATTCCATTGAATCATGCTGATTTTCCGTCTTCGAGGGAGTTCAAAACTGACTCTAATTCTTCAATTCTTGAGTTCTAAAAATTCACTGTGTTGATATGGCTTAGCATAATAAATACACGGTTGTTCTGGAACTTTCGGTTATTTTTTCTTGTAGCCTATGGACAAAAAACAACGATGCTACTTATGTACATTCGAAACTACTTTTAATAGATTTGTAGTTATTTTTCAATACATTTTTGTTAGGCTTTTTGTTTTCTGATTGTATATTACCTACATATTTGTTTTTCAAAAATACACGAACAGAATAAATTGAATAGCAAAAATATTAATAATAACAATCAACTCACTTGCTGTAGGTAACAATGCAATTGCCTATTTCAAAAGTTTTTGTTTTAATTTTTAGGTAAGTATGTAGGTAGTACATACATATATAGGCAGGCACATTTATCAACATAGACTAAAAAAATATATTAATATATTAATTTGGTATCAATGCCAATTTATGACTTAATTATTTACGACACTGTTTTTCAGTGAAATTCAGAATTTTTTTTCTTGTAGAAAATAGTTTCTTTGTAGGTAGATATTTTTATACAAAGTACTTACTAACAGACAATTGTACAAAATTAAAACAAAATTTATGTGCATGCCAATTTTAAAAATTTATTGGTTGTACTATTCAATTTTAAATTTGGTGTGCCAAATAATAATTTTAAATTATGATATGTAATGATATAAATTGCTTATTTATATATATTTTCATGTTTATCTAAGAATTTTGAGCAAATTTGCGAGTTATTAATTTATTAAACTTAAAAAAAGTTTTAAGGTTTCTTAACAAGATTTTTTTAATTAATTTAAGAATAGTTTGAAATTCTCTAAATAGTATGATAAGTACGAAAAGTATTTTTTTAAATATAAAATAGTAAAAGTTAAAACTTTGGTGTGTAAAATAAATTGTAAACAAAGTAATTCAAAATTAAAATTATATGCAAAAATAAAAATCTGAATGATTGACTTAAGAAAAAGAATTGTATGTTAGGGGTTCTTTTCATCCTTTTAGACTCGAGGGGCAATTTCCTAAGAAAATACTTAAAGAGGAATTTTTTTAATGAATATGTAGTTTTGAATATAATAATTTTTAGACCCACTGTTTTAGAAAAAAATTGTTACCCATGCTAATTTTTGACTGAGGTCAATTTTCTCCAGAAAATGCGCAATAAATATAACGTTTTACTATTTTTTTTGTAATAAATATACAATAATAAAAATAAAAATCAATATCAAGTTTAAGGATATCCCAGTTAAAAAGTTAAACAAGCACTCTTTAAAACCTTTTAATAGCTATTCAAGATTAAAAAAATATAACAACATTTTTATCCTTGGAAAGCAACTCTTATTGTCAAATCTTGTTAGAAACGAAGTTAAAAAATCTTACATTTCTTTTTCAACTGCAGCAGGTTTTCCCAAGTATCATAAAATCTATGGGTTTTTCTGCAAACTTGTTACTGATTTTAACTTTTAATATTATTACGTTCAAGCAAAAAAATAGTAAAACATTTATTACGCATTTTCTGAATAAGATTGACCTTAAAGTAAAAAAAATTGCGTGGGTAAAAAAACTAACATGCTAAGAAATTGGATATCGAAAGACCCCAAAAAGATATTATATTGTATAAGATATAATTTTATTTATTTATTGTTTTTATTTATTTACTGTTTTTATTTATTTTTTTTATTTATTTTTTAACGCAATTATAAAGGCTTGTATATCTTCTAAAAATAAAATTCTAAGCGAAGTTTCTTCCATTCGTATAAACAGAGCAATTCTCGTTAACATGGGTCAGGTTAGATTATAGTTAGCCTTTTCTTAAATCACTGAAAATTGAAAACAACATTGGAGTTATACCCATAGGTACTGTCGAACGATTTTTTTAAATATACCCAAAAATCATCACCCTGTACATGCAAATATAGTAAAAGAGATTTCTGACTTTAATAACTGTAGTCGTAGATATTTGTTTCTACTGCTGCTGCCTTTGTTGTTTTTGCTGGTGTTGTTTTTGCTTTTGTTGATTGTTGTTGTTGTGTAGAATTTATTTGAGGTAAGCTTCTCACCCCATATTTGACTTTTACGGCATGGTCTTTTTTCACTGCCTACTGTCTGCCAAATGATTATGCTCTAAAGCTACCAAGGTCTTACGCTCTTAGGACTTCTAAAAACATTTTCACTATCATTTTTTTATCTTTTTTTTCTTCTCTGGTGTATAGTACTTGGACGCATCAAGAGGGGGATTTAATTTAGCATCCCACTGCCACTATGAATTAACCCAAAAACCCGTGCCCCCTTAATTAATTGCTAACGAAAGAGTGTAAAAGGATAGAATAAGGAAAGTACTGTTTTAATTTTATATTGCAACTGTCGTGCCTGGGCGAAACACATTTTAACTAGAGCTCATATAAAGCTTTTAATTCAGTTTTTACTTCTTATAATTCTTTTATTAACTATAAAGGTCCGCTGTCTCAAAGGCTGACGCCAAACTTAGATTCTACAATGTTGAACTAATTCTGCTTTCTCCTGATCATTTTTCGCCTGTTTATACTAATTTTTTGAAGCAATTTCCATCCCATTCATTGCCAAAAAGCATCGGTAACACAATAAATTACGTAAAGAGTTAACGGATCATGTCATTTACCCTGGCCCAATATAAAGTATATCCAATAGATACTCTTATACATAGAGGTAACAGGCATACACAGCCAACAACGCAGCTACTTATGTACATAAGTATCGAAGTGCGATATGATGTAAGAGAATTCAAAAACAATGAGGGCATGCACTAATGTACTGACTACGTAGTCAACTCAATATGATTGGCTTAATGCAACTAAAAAATGAGTTGAAATTACTCCTCCGACGTAGTGTACAAATTTCGGCTTCAAAGTTCGCCTACATATCCAAGGGTATCCGGATATGTTTGTGTTGTTGTAATCTCATAGGAAAAATCAGCCGATGAACGAAACAGCTGATGTCAAGCAGCAAGCTAGGTTAAGTTAGGTTAAGAGCAGCAATCTAAAGCTATCCAAAAATGTTTGGTATACTAAACTATCCAAGGGGAATTTTGAAGAACAGCTGACATTTCAGCTGATCTATTTTCTTTTGTGTCGAGTACAGGGTTGGCCGAACTGTAACTTAACATTTGTTACGTCTAGTACTAGTTTACTAATTTAGAAAAGTAAAGTTTATGAATAGTTGTGCTTCTTGCATTTAATATCTCATTAGGATCCTACTACAAAGCTTTTATTCTTTGAACTTCAGATTGTTTCTTGATATAGGAGGTATTAAACTCATATTCTTGTAGGGTTTTCATAGAAGTATGAAATGACCTTAACTCTTAAACATTACTTTTTATGGGATTATATGGACATATTTAGGGCTGAATTTTCAGAAAAGGATTCTTATAGAACTATAAAGCTTATATATTTTATATTTATTTTTCGGAATGCTAAAGAGTTCTCTAAGATCTTTATATTTTTGTTATGTACGATCTATTTTAGAATACTGTTCTTCCATAATGATATTGATATGCCACCATATAATACAATGTGTTTGTTATTAGGCATTCAATCCTTGGAATTACGCCGTACATATTTCGATGTCATGTTTGTCAGAGATTTAATTAATTATAACATCAATTGCCCTAAATTGCTTTCGTTAGTTGGTTTTCATGTTCCAATTCGTGGCTTACGAAGTAATCGTTTATTTTGTGTACCTTTTCATAGGGTTGATTATTGAACAAATGAACCCTTAACTCGCTGTTTAAGACATGCAAATTCTCTATGTAATGTTATTGATCTTAATTTATACTTAAGTAGAGTGTTTGAAAAAAAATTGTTATTTAGTCTTAATTACGGTGGTTAGTATTTATTATTTTATATTTTTGTCATATGTTGTTAATTATTTTTGTAAGTAATATATTATAAGAGCTATATCTCTGTTTGATGAATAAATAAATAAATCTTATTGCAAGAAGAAAAAATGGTTTAGCTATAAGATTTAAGTAGTTTTGAGCTGCAAAAGTGTTTAACTCTTAAAATAAAAATGTTATGAAACGCAGTCCAGTTTCATAACAAGATATTAATACTTAGGTATATCAATGGTGCTTCGATTACAGTTTCCAGTTTCAATATAACTTTTAGTTTAATATAACTACAAGTTCTTGGATTTCATTATTTTTAAAAAGTTTTTCGGAAATATGAATATGTATGTACCTTGTACCGTAAATTCAGCATTAAAAAATATCTTTAAATCATGTGTTCATAATCCAAATCCTTTGATTATGCTAAAGAAAATTGTTTGTCTCCAAAAATAAACTTCCCATCTATCATGTTTAATTCCTACAATTCTTCATCCTTGTGATAAATGAAATATCATAAATGTGAAAAATTGTTTGGTTTTCATTATTCCATTTTTTTTTAATGAATTAACTACGTATGTAGCAGGCATAACAAATTTTAGTAAATTAGGCATGTAGTTGATTCGGCCAACCCTGGTCGAGTCACGTCGTTTTTTATAATTTGACAGTAAATGTTACCTAACCGGTTTTGGTCGTTCGCCAACGTATCTTAGATACCCTATCGGACTACGAGGCGAACGCGGCCCACACATTGGAATGATTTAGATATTTTACAATCAGCTGTTCGATGATAATACAAGACCAAATTTTGGGGGAAGATATTTTCGAAATGAAATTAATGGTGCTAGATAAATATACATATAAATTACCAGATCGAATATGAAGATAAAATATGCTATAATAATGCATTTACCAATCTTATTACAGATCCAGTGTATCCCGCAGCATACATACAACAAAAATTGGCTACCCAAAACACAAATGTTTCTTATTTCATATGTTTACATCTGTCATTAATATGACAGTTGTATTGACTAGCTTCGTAGTGCAATTTTGGATTCTAAGGCTGGTATTCACCGAGCGCTCTTAAACGGCTTTTAACTTTACGAGGCTCTTAACTTGAAATTTCTTTGGGGTATTCACCAACCACTCACAAGTGCTTTTCGAAGTTCGAAAATGAGAGCCACTCTTTCTTGTTCAGGCATACCAAACTGTGAAATCAAACTGTTTTCGAACTTGAATGACAGCTGGCAGTGAGTATCCTTCGGGCAATTTCGTATTTTGCTTGGGAAGCGTTGCTGGTGACGATAACTTGTTTTGGTTTTGCACTCACCGTCGTTTGTTTAGTTTTCGAATTTTCGAACAAACTTTCGAAGAGAGCGCTCGTAAGTTTAGGAGTGGTCAGGACCACTCCTAACTTTTAAGAGCGCTCGAAGATCTTCACTAATATTGCTTGGTGAATAGGTTTATGAGCTTCTTAAGTTATGAGCGCTCGGTGAATACCAGCCTTAGTAGTGGAAGTTGATGTTAATAAGACTTTGAGAGTATTCGCATGTAGGAGATCACGACAAGTTCCTAATTTGCTTATTTTTTTAGTTTTCAATAATTAAAATAAATATAAATCAGGTAAAATCTATACTGCGAAAAATCCTGTTATTTTTATTATTTTTGAGGGAAATTTACTGTCTTTAGTCGGAAAAAATATACCAGCTCTATAGTATCAGCCAAATGAATTTTTTGACAATTGTTTACTTGGCGATTATGTTTATTGTTTTATTATGAAAAGCTAATACATTTTTTTTTGAGATTCTACTTTTGGGTTTTTGGGATTTTTTTACATAATCATTTAAATTATCTCACTCTCCCTTAATACAAATGCTTAAAACATATTCATTACTTGCTTTGTCTACTTATTTAAACGGATATGCAGCTATGAATTCAGTGATTAAGAGGTATTTATATGCATGTTTTTGAGATATTTAACAAACTAAGTCATATGATTCTGGTAGATTCTTTTTCAGTATGTTTTTAAATGCCTAACTAATATTGGAATATTGGATATTTTTATACTGTTAATGATTTAAAGCTACCGAATAAGGTTGGTATTATATATTTTAATAATTAAATATGTTTTAATTGGAACATCTACAAATCACATTTTTATTTTGTAGCTCTCGTAAACCATCTCCATCGAAAATGGCGCCAACAACAACGATAGAAACTATTACAATAACACGACCACTAAAGGTAAGAGTTTTTGCTTGCGATATAAATACTATAGGTATGTCACGTAGTGTGCCTTAAGCTACGCGTACAGTAGTGCGACAAAGCGATGCGACAAGCGATTCGAGATGCGAGAATTAAATGCGACATACTGCGCATAGTAAGAGCAATTTTGTGCAGTTATGTTGTTAATTTCTTGATAATTATTGCCACCAAAATTATCAAAAAGTTGCACCATACAACACAAGTAGTGAAAAAAAAAAAATTTTACTCGTTTGATTTTTTTCTTGAAACCTCAACACAAACAATATGAGCCTTCTCACACAAACTCGCTTGAAAAAGTGGTCGGAACAGTTTGTGTGCGAGATACATGCGATAGGCAGGCGAGAAACTCGCAACACGCATCAAATATCGCTTCACTGCGCGCACGTATATAAGAATCAATGTAAATATTTTTCTCGCACGCAAACGCTTCTCGCATCGCATCGCTTTGTCGCACTACTGTACGTGCAACCTTACTATTAGATAGTGTCTGGCTATGACGCCTATTACGGAGCTAATGTGCGATCTTCTTGAAAATATCAGTCGCTTAGAGAGCCTGAGATCCAGTGTTGGCGAGATACAAATATGTATATGGTCGTGAAACAAGTACTGATGGTGTCCTTTTAAAATTTAGAATCTTTATAGCTTCTTGCTTAAAGAAGAAGCTTTATTGAAACAAAAGGTTTTTGATTGAAAAAAAATATTTGGGCAAAATATTTTTTTTTAATTTAAAAATAAAAACAAAAATTCTATGATCCTCAAATCCGCTAGAGAAAAAGAAAATAAACACAACCTTACGGATGGGTTTGGAAAACTCAATAGGGCATAATTTATATATAATTTATATCTTTATAAAAAAATAGATGTTTAAATTTTGCAACATATTTTTTTTTTAATAATTTAATAATTTATTACCAAAAAAAATCAAACAATAGTACGAAGCGAACTTACAAAGTGATATGGTTGCATCATTTGACAAAACTTCAAAAGTTTTAAAGATAATGGCCCAAAATTTTAGTTGAATTAGTACGTTGTTAAAGCCGTTTTAGTATGAAACTAGGTTAAAACGACGATTTTGAACAATTGCTTGACATCAAAATTTTATTATTTTTTGTTTATAACATATGTATTTAGAAATACAATTTAATGTATCGACATTTGTAACGTCGTTGTGAAGAAAGGAGATGCTATTCATTTTTTTAATATTTTTATTATTTTTTTTTTCAATACTTGTTGCACTAGTTTCATTGACGAAAAAAAATTACCTTCAAACGATGTTTTTTTTACTAAAGCATAGAAAAAGGATCTATTAAGCATTTTTTCCTCGCACACAAACAAGTTTTCAATGCCCGAAAATTCCGATCCATCAGCGCGGTTCTTTTCCAAAAAATTTCCCACATTCGTTCTCACATTCTCGTGTTTTTCTTTTTTTACATAATGCACTGACAACTTACATATTTCTTTGTCGTTACAGAAGTTTTGTTTTTGTTTTTACGGTTAAATAAGAAAATTGTGGGAGTTATACAAAATTACCGTTGAATTAATTGAATAAAACTTCTTTTCCGGCGTTGGGGGTAAACAATTTCCGATGGAGTTGTTCGAGGTCACCTTTTATCGCCGAAAGAGAATGTTCTTTTAATGAAAAAAACCACAACAACTACCCAACAAAATAATTAACATAATTTCAATAAAAAAACACAATAAATGTTTTTTTTTAATGAATTATGTGGCCGAACAATTTCTCAATCGAAAACAACTTCCCTTTGTAAAAAAACACAAACAAAGACATTTTTTATGGTTTTATTTATATTAAATACTTTATTCTGCACAATTAATGAATACTTATGTATATACTATTTAAATTGAAAAGTAAGCAATCAAATTTACAAACTGTTTAATGCGAAACAAAAAAAAAAACACATGTAAATAAACTTGATTCTAGTTTGTGCTTTCAACCTGTACGAACGTCTTCCATTTTGCGCGAACATAACCAAAAGTAAAAACTTGTTTCAGTTTTAATTAAAATGTTTCACTTTTAATTAGTCTTTTTGACAAAATATTATTCGTTAGCATTAAAAGCGAACTTCCATAGCATCCTAAAATTAAATTTATATGGTATATGTATATGGTATGGTGCAGTGATTGCGGCGAAAAAACAGGATCACTTTCCTAACCTCAAGTGCCCAGTTGTTCTCACCAGCGAGAAGATTAAAATTTGAACCTCGAAATGAGGTATAAATTCGATAAGGGGAAAAAACCCGGAAAAAGGAAGCTTGATGCAGCCCACCAACTCCTTGCATTAAACAATAGCGCAAATCCCAACACAAATTTCCTATCGAAAGAAATCGACGTCGCCGACACGTGGCTCACTCCTAGCAGGAAGCGAACCTGCACAAACAAACGCCTAGCTGCAGCCCTGCGGGCAACAGTCTACCGAATAACAACCAATTCTCAATCCTGGGGTTGGGACTGAATATTCTCCCGTCACAAGCCAACAACAGGGGCTCACAAATTGACCACCAAATGCAGCAAGACACGGACGCTATCCAAGATAACACCGAAGTCAATGTTAAGAGAAAGGAAGCCAGCGTTGGACCTGAAAAAACACCACCAGACGAACCTCGAACCCTCGCGCTCCAGGGGTAAGTACTGTCCTCCTATCTTTTTGAAAAATGTGAATATTAATAAACTTATTAAAGACTTCCGCGAAAGTTCGGTGCCTTTTAATTATAAATCGTATAATCGTGGTAATTTAAGTAGACTTTGCATTGACAACAGCCAAGTTCACCGTGATCTTCTGGAACTTCTGAGGAGGTCCAACAATATTGAGGCGCACTCCTTCACTTTGAAGGGGCAAGGGTTCAGAGTAGCTCCTGAAAATCCGCTACCTTTTTAACACGCGAGTTGATTGGGAAAAGCCCAGAAGCAATAAAGACGCACTGCAATGCCGTCGGTGCCAGAAGTTCGGCCATTTGGCGAAAAATTGTGCCAGCACTTACAAATGTGTAAAATGCACAGCCCCACATGAGCCGGGCCACTGCGCCACTTGTGTCAACTGTGGTGAGAACCACCCAGCTAATTTTAAGGGATGTGCATCCTACAAAAGATTCGAGGCCAGCAGAATACTAAAACTGCGAGAAGCCAAAGAAAAACAAATGGAAGGAAAAGCCTCCTCAAAGCAATCTCGGATGGTAACTTATCGGATCGCGCACTCCTCGGGGTCCTGGCCCTTCTGGCAATCTTTCCTCCGGTGTTCTTAACGACTTTATAAACCTTTCTAAAGATCTTTTTAAAATCGAGATGAATCAACTTATCTCAAAAATAGAAAAATTCATGTCAAATCTAGGAAACTTCCAGTCACTCGTTAGTAAGCGATTAGCTTGTCTTGAGCTGGTCAATCAGCTCCTCGTCAGTCCTCAATAATGGCCATTAAATTTGTAAATTTCAACTTTTCGTCCTTAATTAATCAGGCTAGGAGAATAGAACTTACAAAAATTCTCTAAGCTTTCATACAAGAAACCCATCTAAACAGTAGACATAAAGTGGTCATTGACGACTACAACGTCCTTAGAAACGACGAATTGCAGGGAGTGGCACTATGTGCCTAGAAAAATGTTCCTTACGACTTAGTGAATTTTCATTCTTCACTTATTCCTACCATCTTTATAGCTATTAAACTGAATTATGATAATATAACTAAGCACTTCCTACTCGGTTCGGTCTACTTTCCTACAAGCAGCCCACCGACATTACTGACGGCCGAGCTTAACAAAATTGAAACACTTGCGGCTTCCTACGACGATGCCATCATTGAAGGAGACCTAAACGCCAAAAGCCCCAGATAGGGTGATAACTGGCAAAATCTTAACGGTGGTACCCTCATTAACTGGTACCAGTCTTGCACTCCTTCGCTTACAAATATCACTTCAGACACTCCAACCTTTCCTCGGGGCCAATCGTTTCTTGACCACTATTTGATCTCTAACCACTTACTAAATTTTCTAAATCCTAACTTCACTGTACAAACACTTCCTACCTTTACTGAACACTGTCCACTTTTGCTTAAGATCGACGTATGTAGCTAACTTTGACATTTGCCTCAAAGAGCCTCACTACAACAGATCCTTCAAAAACACCAATTGGAATATATTCAAAGCTGATCTTGATCTCGCGCTTAGAGATATTCTGCCTACTCAAAACTGCTGCCTGTCTAACGCAGATATAGACAGACACATCTCTGAGTTTAACACCGCGCTACTTACCTGCCTCGAGAACAACTCGACCAGATACACACTCATTTAGAAAATACAGAAATCTTCCGCCCGAGCTAGAAAATCTATACAACACGAAACACCAAAGTCATCTTTCACAGATCACTCAACAGGATCCCTGTTCCTTACAAAGAGCTTTCAACTAGAATTTCCTTGTTAAATATCATTATCAAGAACAAAGTTAACATATGGTTAAACAAACAAATTAGTGACCGTCTGGGAAAAATCGTTCCAGGCCCCGAAGCATTTAAAGACGTATTCAGGATGCTAGGGAACGAAAAGAAATTTACTTGTAATAAAGTTTCTGTAAACAACGTTGCAATAACAAACGAAGCGGATATTGTATCAGTCTTTGAAAATCACTTTTCCAACATATATTAGGAGAGAATTCCTAATTCCAACCCGAACTTATTCTATTTAGCTACATCATCCGCAAGGGAAGTCAGACTATCGAAACCTGAACACATTTTTCTTTTTAATCCCGAAAATATTCACTAATAGTGAAAACGTCAAAAATATTGTAAAACAATCCAAACCCAAAAAATCTTCAGGGCTGGACGAGATCACTAATTTTGTTCTAAAAAAACTATCCAATCTAGCCTTTAATTTCTTAACAACTATCGTGTTCAACAACTGCATCAATAACGGGTATTTTTCGAATTGCTGGAAGGAAGCTAGGATTCTCACCATTTTAAAAAAATCAAAATAACCACGACCTGAACAACTTCAGACCAATCTCGTTACTTTTAATCGTTGGTAAAGTCCTGGAAAGAATAATCTTGGATAAAATGATGCTACCATCCAAGTGCCCAATTGATCCAATTTCGGATTACCAATTTGGCTTCCGCCGAGGTCTCTCCACTGTTCACGCACTCCTCAAACTCCAAAACTTAGGAACAAGATATGTACTGTTGCATGCTCACTTGACGTCGAAAAAGCGTTCGACTGTGTATGGAGAGACGGGCTTATAGCCAAAATCGTGTCACTCAACTTCCCCCGGTACATCACGAACATTCTAGAAAGCTTCCTTGCAAACAGAACCTTCTTTATACAAATACAAGGTACTAAATCTCAATCTCGAGAGTGCAACAGTGGCGTACCTCAAGGTTCGATATTGGGACTACAACTGTTTAATATATTCCTACACGACTTCCCTCACCAATTCATGGAAAATAACCTCACTTCCAACGGTCTGCTATATGCAGACGGCACGATAGTTTACTGAAGTCACGAATTCCCAATTATCGCGGCTAAAACGCTAGAAAAACACATTCTACTGATTTATGAGTTTTACAGGAACTGGGGCATCAAAATTAACTTCCCAAAAACTGAAATGATATGCAAGTGGCAAAGGCCCTGTGGGGATTGTCAGCGAAAGTAAAAATATTAAAATCACCATAAACGGCACGAACATCCAACCCAAAAACAGTATGAAATATCTTAGAGTTAATTTTAACAACTTATTTAAGTTCAACAATCATGCCAGAAACACTCTTGAGAAAAGTAAAAAAATAGCAAACATGTTTATGTTCCACTTCCGACATAAATAAGAAGACAAAATTACTCTTATAAAACACTGGTCAGACCAATAATGTCTTATGCCTTTCCAATTTGGTTTACCATCTCCCCAACTGTGGCCGCAGAGCTGGAACTTTTGGAAAGAAAAATATTAAGGCACTGTGCCAATATTAACTTCGAAAACCGAACTAAAAGATACTCCAACTCATACCTCCACAATGAAACTAATACCATTCCGTTCCTTAGATATGTCATCCTACTCATGAAGAAAACCATATCCAAGCTAAATTTGCGTTGGCAACAGCCTAATTGATGAAATTCTCGATACTCAGAGTGGGTCCTCTTGGGACAACGCCACTTACCTATCGCCTATTGGAGCCTTCTCACTAGATCTAGATGCCAGTGAGATAACACCACCACAGTTTTATCTCACTGTCACCCAGAACCAAAATCGTGGCTAACCTAAATTAAATTTTTACTTTCCACCACTACTTCAGTTGCCACATTGATTACTTTCAACCTAAACACCTCGAAACGCTTGTATTAGGTATAATCCTAAATGAACTTAATTCACATTTTTCACTAAATCGGAGCGCGGTACTCGCACCCATAGTATAAGTTTATATAAGTTATTTATCAAACCAAAATTTTAGTACAAAATCTCTCTGTGATAACTCAATGTATGTAAACTATCCCTGTCAGTATAAATTGACACCTTCCGTGTTAAACACTCATAATATTCCATATATGCCTCATATAATCTATATTTTAAACCCATATGTATTAGCATATACAAAACACTTGATATCTTTGTAACAGCACTTTCTTTCATACGTCCTAAATGTATACTTATATTTGTATAAGTATGGAGCCATCGCTCTTAACTTATTATCTCTTTCATGTGATATTAGTGTAATCGTATTCTTTTTCATACACCCTAAATGTATCCAACTAAGCAGCATAGAGCCATCGCTCACAACTGACTACCTTTTTCACTCTCTCACTCCTCTACTGAACTAACTGTACATTCAAATATATAGAGCGTTCTCGCTCTCATATTCAATAAAAGACAAGAAATATCAACACTTAATGAAAAATAAAGAAAAGATACAAAAGCGCTGTGCGCTATATTTAGTTTTTAAGTTAGTATTAGTGTATTAAAACTGTAAATATGGTATGTATACAACTAACGAAACTTCCGTTTCACGCAATGAGCATGAGCAAGAGCAGAACAAAACCATATTCTTATACAAAAACTGACATGCCACGAGGCTTAACTCTAGATAAAGAAAGACTGTTAAAGAAGGCCATACGCTACAGCCACTTTTGTTAAAGATAGAATAAAATGAAACAACCCTGTAAAAGATACTTAGGGCCGTTTCCTTCACTATAGCTCAACTTGAGGCGAACTCTCAAGTTGATCAACTTGAGAGTTGGATTCAACTCGAGAGTTGAAACGCAAGTTGAAATTTCTTTTTCTTCACAATTTTTTTCTCAACTCCCGAGTTGAAAATCTAAAGTTGATCAACTTCTGATTTGAAAAATATACCTGGGATATTTGTTGAAATATATACAAGCTGTCACTTTCAAAATTAAATTTTAATTTATTCGGTCAATCTAATTGAATTTTTGTACGATATTTGTGATGAATGATTTTCTCTTCGATCTACATAGGGATAAAAATAAGTTGTTACCAATCGCGAACGGATGTTTGTCATGGATGTTGCCGTTTCCCCAAAGATACATGGTAAATTTGTGTCAGCTAAATCAGCAAATCTGGGAATTTCTGGAGCAGGTTCTATAATTTTCCTTCAATTGCTTTGTTGTGAATAACAGCGCAATCGATGATGATGAGTTTTGCCGTCTCTATTTTCCACCTAATGTCGGAAGCCAACACGGGAAATCTGCTTTTCTAAACGCCATATGAACGCTCAACTCAATCGCGAGTGCCTATTTGCAATTCTTTGTACAAATTCTCATCAGCGTTTGTTACAATGGTGATAAAGTGATTTTTGTGATTGGCCACGAGATTAATTTAAAGGGGAACTTAGGTTTTAATTCAAAACTATTACCGTCTCGCGTTGCAAGGAAGTGAATCCTTTATTAATTCTATCAACATCACTGCTGTCGGTTTTGAAAAACAAAAACAATAATTGAAGTCACGGTCGTCCCTCTCTTCAACTCCAATGAGCGGCAACATTCACTGCTCGACGAAGTTGAAGTCCAATTTTCCCAAAAATAATTGCTGCTGAAAATTATGCCATTATTTTTTTTTTGTTGTGAAAACTCAAGCAAACAAACTTTTGAACCAAAATGCATGTATTTTATTAAAAAAAAAAACAATGTTTCATGTCAACTCTCAAGTTTGCTCTCTCAACTTCTAGTATTTTCGGAAGTTGAGAAAACCAGAAGTTGATCAACTCGAGAGTTGAGAATCGAAAGTTGAAACTGTCAACTTTGAGTGAAGAAAAACAAAATCACAAGTTGAGAATAAAAATCCTAAAGTTGAGGTCAACTTCTAGTGAAGAAAACGGCCCTTAAAGGCTCAATAAAATTTTCATTCATTCATGCAAATAAACTTTCTGCTTTCTGTTGCCAAATATAAACTAGCATTGTCATATGCTAAGAGTTTTAAATTCGGTGTCAAAATTAAATTAGAAGAATCCTTTGGCTCGAATACAAGAGGCGTGTTTTATTCACTGCTGCATAGCTAGCGCAGCAAAATTTCCCTCGACAAACAACAATTTGATGGCTGGCGAAAAAGAAGCCAGTAAAAAAATGACGGTTGTGCTGGTGATAGAACTTTAAGTTATTGAAATGAAAATAAAAAATTAAACATATATGTATGTACATATGTACATGTTTTGACATCAGATTTTGATATTTTCTAAATAATGGCCAACACTGAAAAATAAATTGAAATTGACATATGGAGTGAGTTTAATCGTTTTATTCACACTTGAATGCTGCGCTGGCAATGCAGCAATGAATAAAACACACCTAATGAATGCGATAAGAGAAAAAAAAAGTGTGAGTGCCAGGACTCACGGTTAAGATGTGTAAACATCAACGTTCGTCCGAGTTCCAAATTTTTGTTATCGAACGTACACAATAAACATACAATGCAATCGTACTATACTCTGTTCAATTTATATTTGCAAAACAGGCCTTATGGAAGAGCTTTTTCAGAAACACTGGTGCCTGCTGCTGTTTGCACGGCACCTCAACTTAAGAATTATAGAGAGAGCGATGGTCAAAACGACAATCAACAAATTGATAATCAACTATCACCTTACGCGATTCCACCCCAGAATTTCGACAGTTCTTTGTGCTTTCCCACTCTAACGAATCACAGCACTATAAGTAATGCTCTTCTCTTGTCTATGATAAATGCATATTTTGACTCTTAAATCCGCAAATAAAGCATGAAAATAGCCCTCAAGTTTTTATTTAATAATAAACTTAAACAATTCCCGCTCAACCCCCTTTACAAACTCAATTATGTCAAAAATTGATATATCAAATACCAAAACCAAAAGTTACACTATGTTTTCCGAGTTTGCACCAATAGCGCTAGTTCCGTAGTTCTGGCAGTCTATGTATAATAAGTCAATGGCTGTACATAACGCTTTACTTATTTCTAGTAAAATAATTATTTCGGAACGAGTCCAAACACATTTTTCTTGTTCATTTTCCATTATTACTTATGTTTAGGATACTCTTAATGTAATGATCAAAAAATTATTGAGTGAATTTAAGATTAATGGGATCAAAAACACTAGTTAACAACTAAAACCGAATAACAACATAAAAAATTGTGTCCACTAACTATTTCGGTCCTTTTTAGGCTAGGCGCGCACATTCAATTTTTAGTTGCACAACTATTTGGTTGCTTATAGAAAACAGATGAACTATTTGGTTGAATGTCAGCGCAGGTGCATACATATTATTATATGTTACACAAAATAGCGAACTCATTTTAGGCAATCGTTTAGTTTGTGTCAAAACACAAACTTTTTATACTGTTCAATTTATATTTGCAGTACAGGCCTTATGGGAGAGCTTTTTCAGAAACACTGGTGCCTGCTGCCATTTTCACGGCACCTTAACTTTAGAAATTGCCACCGAAATAAGAAAGAGAATCACTGAGTTACATTGAAATTGTTTGTGTAATCTTCTTTGAGCTCACGTACAGCCCACCATGACCTATCTGCTCCATGAGTAAAAGGAAAAGGAGACTGATCGCCAATTTGCAACCAACCCTTATTATGTTTATTAAAACAAAAACTATGGCATTTTCTTTGGTTTGTGCCTTGTAACTTCCAGGATATAAGCTTTTTCGAGCTTTTCATAGCAAATATTTTTCTGAGATTTGCCAATTTTTAATGCTCCTACGGCAATCCATAATGGTCAGACTGAAAGGCAAATATTCTATTTTCCCTGTACTGTAAATATAAATTGAACAGAGTATAGTTGTTTGAACCAAGCAATTGCGAAACTAAAAATTGAATGTGCGCGCCTAGTCTTACACGCCATGTCAGCATATTATGCGATTCCCATAGTTCGCACTGCCGTGTCGGCACTTATTCATTTCACACAACCCAAAAACCTTATCGACAATATACTTCGATGAACTACTGCGATTCCCAGAGTTCGCACTGCCGTGTCGGCACTTATTCATTAAACACAACCCAAAAACCTTATCGACAATATGCTTCGATGAGGTAGTTCGTGGCGTGTGTTAGGAGTAAGTGGTCTCCGCTGCGTAACGTTAAGTTTGTTTGACTTATGTTTAAACAGGGATGTTGCTTTTTACACTTATATTCAAACAGAGATGTTATCTGATAAAAAATAGACTGTTTTTACACGAATCCGATTTTAATCTCTGTTTCTCTTTTGGCTTAATTTCGAGTGCATCAGTGCTTTTAAACACAGCGATTTTTAATGTAAGTTAACTTTGTTCATGCAAAAAGGAGACATCTTTTCGCACTCCTTACTCTACTCAGTTAAGTGAATTTCACTGAGCGAACGCCAAATATAAAAAAAGAAAACCACAAAGAAGAATGAACGATAACTCCGCCTTTTTCTCAACCTCAGCAATTGCGTTTAAAGCTAGATATACATTGTTCAAATGCATGACAAGCATGCGTGTAAGTGTATTATTGCAAAAGTCACACATATAGATCGGATGTAGGCTTGAAGAAAAATCCAAATCCTTTCAATCTAGCGTACTGCATAGAAATATTGTATATGCAAGATTGATGATTGATCATGCATTTATTGGTTCATTTGCGTATAGTACGTCGAAGAGATGAGAACACAGCACAACATAATAAGCACTGATTAAAATATTTAAACAGCAAACGAAAAATATATGGTGAAATAGACAGACAAAATAAAATAAATTACTCGGATAAAATTTAAAAAAAATTTCAAAGAAATTCGTAAAAACACAATTTTACAGAAAAAAAAAACTCACAAAGGGCAACGTCCTCTTGCCACTGAAATAATAGACTTGCACGTGCTTGTCATGCATTTGAACAATGTACATATATCTGGCTTAACGCCGCCAACAAATATACTTATCATGCAGCGAAAATATCAAAACTTTTTTTTTGACAAGCCACTAGATGGACCGTTCATCTTATCAAAATCAAACCAATCCTTTAATTTTTTTTTTAGGTTTCTGTACTCCCTTCGTCAGAGATTTATAAACCGATTGACATCATTTCCACCTTGTAATGGAATTATAAGTGATAAAGCCTAATTTTTTTAATCCATTGAAGTTCGTAGTCATCTTTCAGTTCATGGCTTGAGAGATGGAGAACGATCTATATTTTGATATAGTGAATGCCAAAAGTATAATTTGATATAATAAAGAATATTTAATTCGATAATTAAAATAATTATATGGTATGACAGATATAAGGGAAAAATTAAATTTTGACGTATCGAGAATATTTCGTTGTAGATGTCAACTGATTGCCCTGAACAACATTTTAAAAGGTTTTTGGAACATTTTTTTAAGTTTTTGATTTTTTTGTAAACGGTACAACCGATTTTGATCGTTTTTTTTATGCTAAAGCTCTTCAAAAGTTTGAGTATTATTTTTTTTGTATTTAGAAACAAAATTCCAAATTTTTTTTGCAAAGACAAAGATGCAAAATTTTAGTCGAATTAGTACGATATTAAAGCTGTTTTACAATGAAACTAGGTTAAAACGACGATTTTGCAAATACATAAGAGAAAGTTCGTGCGACCCAATCGTACATTTTATTTAATGTCAACTCTGAAAATACATTTTTGGGAGCATAAAATAAAATTTAATTGTCCATCACTAACGTGAAGTGGATTTCTTTAAAAAACATTGAATGAACCCACCATGAAATCTTTCGTTAGGGGGTTGAATTTAGTTCTAGCCAGCAACGGAAAGTAATAAAATCGAGATTGCAGTACTCAAAGTTTCCAATGTAAACACGATGTCGTAAGTACGCAATATTTCAATGTAAACGTGGTGTTAAATGCAATCGTCGGTAAGGTAGGTTGCTACACGGAACGTGTAACCGTAACGTGTAACCGTAACGGGTTACAAGTTTTACCCACGTTTTCGATTCACTCTACCGCCGGGAAAGATGTTTACACATCAAAAAGATTTGAGCGTGATGAAACATCGTCGTTGTTGTAAAATCAGTTTCAAACTATGAAAGCAAACGAGGATATACATACGTAATTAAGCATTTCTCGTCGTCACGTTAAATGAAATCAATAAATGAAGTAAGGACAGTCGCGCACATTCAATTTTTAGTTTCACATCTGTTTGGTTGTTGAAATGAAACATAAGGGCTTAAGTTTCCTTATACTATATTTTTACGATATGTTTTATTTTACCAACCAAATAGTTGCGAAAATAAAAATTGAATTTACGCTCAGGCCCAAGGAATTGAGGAACGATTTTATAACAACGAAAAGGTGACTGAATCATGTCTCGCTCTCGTCTCGTGTTCTAATCGCATTATGAATCGGGCATAATTATAAAAACTTTTGTTTGTCGTTTTCATTTGGATTTTAATGTTAACATCTGATAAAATCGCTTACGACGATTTTTGACTCAAGACTTTTTGAAGCTATTTCGAAATTAAATGAGCGGCAACGAGAAAAAAATATAAACTAAATCTAGTCGTGAAAAATCTCGTGGAATTAGGACTTTCGGGACGATTTTAAAACTGCAAAAAGTTGACAGTGAATCATATCTCGCTCTCATTTCGTGTTCTCTTCACAATACGAATCGGACATAATTATAAAAACTTTTGTCTGTCGTTTTTGATTGGATTTTAATGTCACCATCTGAAAAATTTAAGCGAAGAGAAAAATGCAATAAAAAACGCTAGTATTGAAATTTTGATATCCTTTGACGATTTATGATGTGCACCCAACTTAGTAATTATGTGCGTTAAAAAAACGCCTTCTGTACGTCAGAGAGCCATCTGTGTGTCAAAAAGAGCGCCACCCATTTTGCTCAACCTTGGCAACAAACAAGTTATATTGACATGGAGGTATGGCACCTGGCAGTCAGCGCGTCAACCATCAATTGGAGATAGACTTTTTTTCGATTTGACGTTCAATGTATTTCCCATAAGAAAAAAGCAAAAAAGGGTCATTGATTTAACTAACTAATAAAATTTATATGAACCGGTATGCATTTTGTTAATACCCAGCACAATTTCCTACTCAACTGACCTATCACAATTCATAAACACTATACACATTTCAGAACAATCTATACACATTTCAAATTTCACACTTACTTAAGTAGGTCACAATTCAATCCACAATAAATACTTAAATCTCATTCCCTATATATTGTGCAGAATGTTCATATTTTCATTGTTATTCATTTTTTGTTTCGTTTACACATTTTGCGGTGTGTGCACATTATGTTTTTATTTTTGATCAAGTCAATGACACATTGTGCACACGCTGCATATTATAGAATTAGACAATAATATTGATTATTGACTTACATTGATTTTTGTTGAATTGTAGAATAAGCTATTTTTTAGTATATAAGATGATTAATTGAAGGAATGAAATCACTTACTGTATAACCACCAGAGATTCAGTGTTTCATTGAACTATTGCAACTTCCCCCCACCATATGTAAGGGGTTGCATTAGTCAGACTTTAAATAATACATTTCTCATAAACAGAGAACCAACCAACAGAAATCCCAAACGCGTCATAAAAAGAGATCTTCTGGTTCATGTACTAGAAGCGTCTCACGTCGTCAAGGTGATACCACTTTGGTCGACAAGTACTTAACTCGTACATTTTTCCCCGACGTGATCTGGGAATTATTTTGTTTAAGGCTTCTTTTGTTTATCTGAAGAAAACTATATCCTCAAGTAGCAGCAAGCAATCATCAAATAAGCCAAGAAGGGAAGCGAATCTGAAAAAAACTATATCCTCAAGCAGCAACAATCAAACATAAAACAAGCCAAGAAGGCAAGCGAATCTGGAGAAAATCATATTCTTAGGCAGCCGTTAACAAATCTATTGAAACAGAAAAATGGAAAAACTAATCCAAAAACAGAAAGAAACTGGAGAGGTGATTAGAAATCTTTTAAAGAATTTCAAAAAATCACCAAAATTGCGAATTACCCCAGAGTATCTGGCAAGGCAACGTCAAGCCTTGAAGGAACAATGGGATAAATTCGTTATGAATGACACGATGATACACAAAACCTACCAAGATGAGAATCATCAATACAAAGATCGAGGTTATTTTGAGGAGATAAACAACTTATATAAAGAAATGCTCAAACTCATTAAAATTGCTCATCAAGCAATAAATAACCAAGACCCGGCTGCACACAATAATCAAGACCTGACTACACAACAGCAACGCTATAAACGGTAGAAAAATAAAATAGCTGTATTTATACGTTTTTACAATAAGCTGAAGGAAGGGTTAGCTCAATCACTGTCAAATCTGGCATGCGAGCAATATTTAAAAACATTAGAGCAGTACTGGGAGGACATCATGCAAACTCACGATGACATCATATCAAACGCCACCTCTCCAGACGAATCAGACTACCTCAAGCAGAACGAATATGCTGAAATAAAGACTATGTACCAAGAAATCGCAATCGAGACTAAAGAAAAGACAAATAAAATGGACCCACAGGGAAGCAGTAATAACGAAGTGAAACTTGAAAGAATCAACATTCCAACTTACAATAGACGTTATGATGCTTGGCCATCGTTTCATGATCTTCAAGACTGGTACATACAAAACAAATTAATAAACTCAATCCAGAAAATGCAGTATTTGAAGACGCACTTAACTGAAGAACTTGGCAACATAATTAATTATCTACAAGTCACAGCAGATAACTATACAACAGCCTGGAAGTTAATAGAACAGCGATACGACAACAAGAGACTAATCTTTACAACATACATTCAAAAACTAATGAATCAACCAGCAAGCTCAACAGAATCAGCTAATTCATTGAAGAAGATTCTAGACACAACACAAGAGTGCATATCAGGAATACAAAATTTGGGTATTGATAACACAAAGTTGTGGAACATTGGTGGTCTATATCATTCTCCAAAAATTAGATAAAGAATCGCAACGACTAGACTATACGAACAAGCCTTGACAAAATCACGTGAAATCCAAGATATTGAACCATTACTACAATTCATTGAAAAAATATTCCAATCAATGGAATCTATAAATCCTAAACGTAAGGAAAGCAAACAGAAGCCACCATACCAAACAAGAGCTCCATCTTCAAGAGCTTACCATGCAACATTGAATACCATCAAATGCGAGTTATGTAATGGCGACCATCCACTCTACACTTGCAAAACATTTTTGCAGAAGGGAGCATACCAAAAAAGTGAATATGATAAGGATGGCGAAATAATTAATTATGCCCATTCTCAAAGAGGCTTGAAACTAATTTTACCGCGTTTCACATACCGTGTAGCGGAACGTTCATTTTACATTTCTGCAATTCGTTTATGGAATGCTCTTCCAAATGAGTTGCAAAGTACTGCCGCGTCCACAGCGTTTAGAAGGAAACTATTTTTGCACTATAAAAATCGAACGTAGGAACATATACATATGTACATATATAGAATTATATTGCACCATTGAGTTTATATACATAGAGGAACTACCTCGGCTGAAGAAGAATATTGCGTTAACTCACCCCATGGATGGCACTCAAAATCATCAAATAATAGAACCTTATCTTTTGGTTCTAAAAGCAAATAAGTGTGGAATCAATGTGGACGGTGGAATATATGTGGAAGGAAATACACCCTTTTGTATACCTGTGCAGATCTAACCAGCAATATAAAAATATAATGGGCAAATCTCAGAAACTTTTGACTTTCGTGTAACTTTGAAATTAAGTTACTTCATAGTCATATTTTTTTACTCTATCTCTGATAATTTTTTCGAAAATATAGTATTACAGTATAAAAAAAGTTATTTTCCACATTAAGATTTTTTTTTTACCTATAGAACGAGTAAAAGGCAAAAAGTATAAGAAAAATACAAAATTTTATATGTTACTATTAAAATATTTAAAAAGTTTAATGTTCTTACGATTGAAGCATTTGATTTTAGTTTGTTAAACTCAAATGGGGTTCATAAGAGTTTTTGAAAATCAAAATTTTTTATGAAAAAGTTATGTACTTTGCTTAGATTTATGACAGTATTTGTCAGAAGTTTCGGTACTACAATTCCGAAAAAATCATTAAAATCTGGTACGTCTCTTATCATGTACACAGCATGCTTTGCACCGATTTCTAAATTATATATTCATTTTCTATAGACAAAAATGAATAAATTAAGCTTTGGTAGAGGGGTGTGCTAAAATCGCAACCTGGTTAAAATTAGCTTATACTGAATTGAAAGAGTGCGAAACTTTTTTTTTTCAAGACATTTTCAATTAGCACTCTAATAAAAAGCAATATTTCTCGTTCTTAACTATTGTTCCTTCTTCTAAATCATACCAAGAAGTGTACGTTTCGTCGCTGAAGCTAAATTTTTTATGGATCTTTGCAATTCAGTAGTTAATTACAAAGAAAAATCATTGATATTTTTTATACATTACTTTTTAAGCAGAGAAAAATTTTATTGGTACAAATTTTGAGTAAAATTACGTGTTATTTTTATTTAAAAGCTTCACTATAAAATGTAAATATTTAGAAAAGTGAACAAACTTTTACTTAAATATAAATCATAAGTAAAATTTTTATCATTTTTTTATAAAAAATTAAAAATTTCTATATTAATTTGAAATTTCGCGCTCACATATTTTCACTTATTTTTTCCCTATTCATCAAGTTTATATCTTTTGTAAAATCTTAAATATATTAATCGCAAGTAAAAGCTATGATTTTTTAGGTTTTTAATTAATATTTAAAAGTATTAAACATATAAAATTTAATTTTTAAAATGCAGTGAAAAATTACTAATTTTTTAAGCATTCGTTAATAAAAGAGGAACACCATGAAAAATATTTTCTGATGTAACAATGGTGCCATAAACTTAATTTTAAAGGTGTGCTTAATTATTTTCTCTTTACGAGGTTTCAAAAGTCTAAAGTCAAAAGTTTCTGCGATTTGCCCATATATCATGTTCATTAAAGAATATGGCCAGAGAAGCGAGAATGAGTTGATAGAAATTATTTTTTTTTAAATAAAAAATATTGCGATATTTTTTAATTTTTTTTTCATTATTTCTTCATTTTTTTATTTTCAAAATATGTATTCAAAATAGCAATCAAGAATACTGAAACTAAAAACTGAAATATAGCAAGTTTTAACATAAGAGCAAGTTCGTGCGATTCAGTCGTGCATTTTATTTTATATAGCAAATACGAAGTTATTTCAACGCACATCAAAATGAGAGTATCTATACCAAGGATCTTTCACAACCTTGATTTCAGTTTTAATTTTAACCATCAAAAAATTGAGTTAATGTTGTGAAAAATTAAAAATAAAATTATACAAAATTTAAAATTGCACAATGCTAAAAACCAACTCGTGCTGATGTTATAAATCCAAAGCCTAAGGCTACATTTTTCAAGACGCTTATCGTTAGTTAACATTAATATTGTCATCCGGTAGATACCACGAGGAGGTGATAATGCGCTTTTACCCACCATTTTCGGGGTGTTTGATTTAAGTGAGATCCCCTTGCCTCTCACTTTGGGGTATTTATTTTAGCACTTATAAGTACTTTTTTGTGGATCTTGCATTTTTTTGGCGGAATATTGTTGTTCTTTTTCTGTTTGCAATTTGTTTTCTGTTAAGCTTGCTGTTCTTTGAGGCTTTTAATATTTTCTTTTCCAATGGAAGGTTTTTTAGGGAATTATTAAAGTTCTTCACATTGAACTTTATCAATACATTTGTGATACACCCCATTATAAAGTCGGAATGAATTTCACAACTGCAATTCAACTTGATTTTATTACAAAGTATTTTTAACGTGCGCTTATGAACTTTTTCTTTGCTTTTAAAATATTTAAAATATCGATCAAATACCGCAATTGCTGACTTTAAATCGGATTCAAAGGCATCTGATGGTGTTGTCAAACTAAAGTTTTTGTAAGCCCGAAGATTTATTAATTCAGCAGTTTTTTTGTCATAATTTTTAGTTTTTTTAAAATATTTAATGCAGTCATTGCACTGAATTTTTGCAATAATTTTTTTAACTAACCATCCAGCTACATACGCATTTACACAATCCTGCAGATTTTCGTTTTGCGAGGTTTTGTCTTCTAAACTTATGTCAAAAATGTCCTCCAAATCATTTTCTTCGTCATTTTGAATTTCCTCATCAGCTGCATTGATATTAACACTTATATCTTCTTCAAAATTGACGGTTTCATTTATCTGCAATAAACTTGTTTGCTCAAGTAAGTTGACGGAATTTGAACATTCGTATCCACTAAGTGTTGAAGACTTAAAGTTTTGAAAACAAATCAATTTTAAATTTCTGCAAACGCGAGCGGCTGATGGATTTTGCTCATAAGATCCTCTACTTGTTCTTAGCATAGAGATATTATTTTCAATTGGATCTTGATTAAGATGGGATGTTATTAGGTACTTTTGGTTTGAATCTATTGAAATATATTCCCATAAGCCAAGAATTCCATTTATTGTCTGCCTGAGTCCATCAAAACAATATGGCTCAGGCATTTTACCTTCAGATCTCCACAGAGATATTTTTTCTACCGATTCTTTGAGGTTCATTAAAATATCATGCTTTTCAAAGGAAATCGAACTCCTATCCGGGTTTTTTGCGTATTTAGTACTGCTATTTAAATTGTCGTCATAAATAAAATGAACTTCGCTGTGTTGATAGCGGTATTTTTTTCAGATTCTGTAAAGAAGTTATTGGATACTGCTGCAGAAATAGCCATTGCTACCTTACCACTAAATACCTGCGTTGCCAACTTTACAGATAGCTTTTGAAACGCATTTGGTTTCAGGTGTTCTTTTGTAAGTTTGTATAGGAGTTTAATTGGTCCTGAATCATAATCAAATAATTTCTCAATCGATCTGGAGTCAAAATGTCAGCATCTAAAAGTCTATTTCTCACACTTTTAATAAGATGTGGTACATCATGCAGCAAGAAATTTTTTTTATTATTCAATAAAAAATAGGGCTTTTCAATCGTCCCACCCAAGATTCTGTAAGCACTTCTGTTGTTGCTGCCTTGATCAGTGTTTACTGCTAAAATTTCGAAATCCAGATTTATAATAATATTAATGCAATATTTAATAATATTACTTAAAACAACCCCATTAACGTTTCCGATGTAAATTCCAATTGTTTGTTTCCAATTGCTGTTTAACCCTCTTAGCATAACCAAAAGTGCATGTGTAGCTACAGAATTTTTTCTACCAAAACTACCATGATCAACAAAGCCATAAATTACATCTTCTGATGAATTATATTCTAATTCTGGCTTTATTGCCATTTCATCTAAAAGTAGGACACGTTTTTTGTCTAATGTTGAGAGTGAATCGCTTTTCATTTTAAGCAATTCCAGAACTCCTTCAGATGTTCCAGGTGAAAACTTTATATTTGAATGCCATCTTCGAAATGTTGATATTGAAGGCAACAAAAACCCGATTACAATTAAATAGTTGTACATGACAGGTGATTTATAATAAAATTTTAAGTACAGATCTTTCTCATTATTTTTCCATTGAGTATTTGGTCTATGTATTAATTGAGACGAGATAAATGTTCGCACTGGATCAGGTTTGCTGTTTAAAACTTCATTTATTTTATCTTCTAATATTTCATTGTCAGTTTTCAGTTTTTTTTTCGGAGACTTGAATAAAAATTTTGGCACGTGTGAACAAGAAGCTACGCTTTCTGAATTCTCAAAGGTTGGGGATACAAGATGCCTTCTTTTCGAATTTTGCTCCCGCGTTCGATTAGAATATGTTCTCAAATTTGGGGCAGGAGGGGATCTATTTCCTTCCAATGATAAATGATGATCATCTTCTTCATCTACTAAAGAGGGGTAGTCTATGGATGCTGTAGCTGTAACATCCTTATGTAGACGTTTAAAATTATTTTTTTTCGCCTTTAAATTCATACTTTGCTTTGTCTTATTTCTTAGATTTAAATTCTAATTATCTTATTTTTTCTTTCAACTTTTTGCAAATAATATAAAGTCATATACAATTACATTTCTGAATTCAGTTGTTTATCCTAGCTTTAAGAATTATTTTTCATATTTTTGAATATTTAAAAAACTATGTTACTTGTAAAACTATTGATACTCAAAAAGATTTTGATCTCAATGTGTCATTGTAAATTGAATTTTTCTTCGAAATAAATGAAAAATGAAATGAAATAAGGAAAGGAAGCTTTGCATAAATTGTCTGAAATCAGGACACTTCACTTCAAATTGCTTGTCATCAAGAAGATGTCAAATCTGTCAAAGAAAACATCATACAACCATGCACCGCGAACAAGTTTCAGAAAATACCAGAAAGGTTGGTACCTTTGAAAACAAACCAACATCATCAGCCACAGCAGTGGCCCCAATCACCTCGGCTGCAGCAGTGAGTCCAAAAGATAGAAGTTACGTCTTTCTCAGCACTGTAATCGTTAACATAGAGGGCAGTGAAGGGACCATCGTGAATTGCCGAGCATTGCTTGTCTCTGTGTCACAGCTAAACTTCATTACAGAAAAGCTATCAAGAAAACTAAATATTCCTGAATTTGCCGAAACAATGCGAATTCTTGGGATTGGAGAAGGAACCAGACAAGCAACCAATAGAGTAAATCTAACCTTTGTCTTATGACAAATTACTTTATCTCAACCAACTCGAAGAATCAACACTGCTTCTTGGCGCATTCCAAAGGAATTAAAAATGGCAGATTCGCACGTCAATGAACCTGTACAAATTGATATCCTCCTTGATAATTTTATAAGCCAAAAATGAGATTGAATCTCAAGGCTAAACAATATATAAATAAATGAAATGAAATGAAAAAACTTCCTGACTGTTGGACATATCAAATACTTGTAAATTGTAATTTTTAATTGTAAATAATTTTGTAAGCCATAAATGAGATTGAATCTGAAGGCTTAGCAATATATAAATAAATGAAATGAAATGAAAAAACTTCCTGACTGTTGGACATATCACCATAGGACCAGGCCCACCAAGCCTCCAAAACACACATCTTGGCTGGGTAGTGAGCGGAAAATTAGATGGAACATCACCACAATCATCAATGTGTGGAATCTCCATAGAAGAAGAACTCCATGAAAATAAAGAAAAATTCTGGAAGGTAGAAGAGATTACCAAAAGAGTTCGACTCCCATTCAAGGCAGACACGAAGGCACTCGGTAAATCAAAAAACCTTGCTCTTCAAAGATTCAATACCCTGGAAAAAAAGATTAGCAAAACAGGACAATTTGAAAGAACAATATTCGAACTTTATGCCAGAATATAGTATAAGATTGGGTCACATGGAAAAGATTGACATCACTCAGGTTCATGGAATAGCAGATAGCACCACTACAAAGCTAAGAGTGGTATTTGATGTTTCCGCAAAAACGACAAGCAACGTTTCTTTGAACGACATCTTATCAAATGGACCGACCATCCAAGACGAATTATTGACAACTCTTCTTCGCTTCTGTTTGCAACGATACGTGTTTACTGCAGACATCGAAAAGATGTATCGACAGATCCTCATCGATCAAAACGATAGACGATTTCATTAAATTCTGTGGCGAAATCATCCATCAGAAGAACTACAAGCATATCAACTCAACACGGTCACTTATGGGACAACGTCCGCTCCATACTTGGCCACGAAATGTTTACAAAAATTGGCTTCAGAAGGCATGACTCAATATTCCCTTGGTGCAGAAGTATTAAGAACAAATTTCTATGTTGATGATGTCATGACAGGATCTGATAGCTTGACTCAAACAATTGAAATGCGAGAACACCTGCATGCTACAGGCGCCTGCCTGGCGACTGAACATACCCTAAGCGGAGCAACGGAGTTGCGTGAGCGGGTGTGAGCCCCGAAAAAGGACTTAAAATCCTGGAAACCCGCGAAGCGGGCCACCCAAAGTACTGTTGCTCAAGAAAATATAGAACGACGGCCCCCAATGAACAATTATGTTTTATACGAATCTAACGGCAAAAACTACATTTTTATTTTTAACAAAACATTTTATGTTTGGCCTTAAGTCACAAACAAATTTGGCCATATGTCGCTTTTGTAAAGTGACATAGGACAAAATATTTTAATTTGCCCTTATGTCACTTGACCTTATGTCACGGCACCGTTAAATACATTCTGTTGCTCTTATTACGCTTTCAAAAAGTGAAATAAGACCAATTTGGTCTTATTTCTCAAAATAATTTGGCCTTATTTCACTTTTATAAAGTGAAATTACGCCAATTTTCAGCAGTTGGCCTTATTGCACTTTTACAAAGTGAAATAAGGCCAAACTTTAAAAAATTGGCCTTATTGCACTTTTATAAAGTGAAATTACGCCAATTTTCAGCAGTTGGCCTTATTACACTTTTACAAAGTGAAATTAGGCCAATTTTCAGCAGTTGGTCTTATTGCACTTTTACAAAGCGAAGTAAGGCCAAATTGGTCTTATTTCACTTTCAACAGTTGGTTTTATTGCACTTTGACTAAGCGAAAAAAGGCCGAACTGCATTTTTATATTTATTTCATTTCATTTATAAGTATTATTTATTCGTATAATACATAATTTATTTTTTATTGGGGGCCGATGTTCTGGGTTTTCTTGAGTAACAGTACTTTGTGTGGCCCGCTTCGCGGGTTTTCAGGATTTTAACTCCCTTTTCGGGGCTCACACCCGCTCACGCAACTCCGTTGCTCCGCTTAGGGTATGTTCAGTCGCCAGGCAGGCGCCTGTAGCAACAGTTTTCCTGAGCAGCAGTACATAACTGTTAGTTGTTTACTCCAATTAATGTAAAATACAAAACTGTTGCTACAGGCGCCTGCCTGGCGACTGAACATACCCTAAGCGGAGCAACGGAGTTGCGTGAGCGGGTGTGAGCCCCGAAAAGGAAGTTAAAATCCTGAAAACCCGCGAAGCGGGCCACCCAAGGTACTGTTGCTCAAGACAAAACATTTTATGTTTGGCCTTAAGTCACAAACAAATTTGGCCTTTTGTCATTTGACCTTATGTCACGGCACCGTTAAATACATTCAGTTGCTCTTATTACGCTTTCCAAAAGTGAAATAAGACCAATTTGGTCTTATTTCTGAAAATCATTTGGCCTTATTTCACTTTGTCAAAGTGAAATAAGACCAACTACTGAAAATTGGCCTTATTTCACTTTATCAAAGTGCAATAAGGCCAGTTTTTGTCAAAGTGAAATAAGACCAACTACTGAAAATTGGCCTTATTTCACTTTATCAAAGTGCAATAAGGCCAGTTTTTGAAAGTTGGCCTTATTTCACTTGGCCTTACTTCACGGCACCGTATAAGACATCAACTTGTTTCCCATTCTCTAATGAATTCATACAAAAGTTAGTGAAAAGGCTTAGGTTTGAACAAGTTGATTTACCCTTTACAAACCCATGTTGGTAAGGGGACAAAAATTCCTTAGCCGAATAATAAAGACGATCAGTTACTACCTTTTCGAAGAGCTTGGGAATAGCTGAAAGCTTTGAAATGGGCCTATAATTGCTCACTAAGTGCTTAAGTCCGTTTTTATAAATTGGATCTATAAAAGATATCTTCCATTCGTCTAGAAAAATGCCTGTTGACAGAGATTTGTTAAAGATATTTGTCAAAACACAACAAAGAGAAGCAGAACATTTTGATAACAGGATAGGTGGGATTGAGTCAAAACTAGCCTTTTTAGTAGTATCAAGGTCATTTAAACTTATGAGAATTTCTTGCTCTGTTAATTTAGTTAACGAGAAATCAATTTGAGGAATAGTATCCGGGTATAAATCATCAATATTTTTAATTGTATCACTATTATATGAAGTTTTAAAATAGTGCGCAAAGAGATCACAAGAGGATTTAAAGGATTTAATGTCGCTAGACTTATTGCTGTCATACTCCATACATTGTGGAAAAGATGAACCCTTTCTTTTAGAGTTCATAAATACCCAAAAGGATTTCGAATTATTTTTTATATTGGCTTCGTTGTGAAGCAAATAATGTCTATACAAAAACTTGTTAAGAAAGTCAAATTCTTTCCTTAATTGAAAAAACCTTTCACGATCAGCAGAGAGTTTTGATAGTTTAAAACGCTTGAATGCCTTATTTTTTGCATTTTCTAAATTCTTTATCCTAGGGTTAAACCATGGAAGCTTAAAAGTTTTTTTTACTTCTTAGGGTAGGAACAAAAAGTTCTATACCTTCAAATAATAGGTGTTTAAATTGCGTAAACATATCTTCTAATGACTTGCCGTCCATAAAACTCTCCCAATTTACATTATTATAAAAACTATTAAGTCCAATGAAATCAGCCTTTGCAAAATTATATAATTTTTGGTTTTTGATTAAATTTTTTGCATAATCATAATATTCAGCCTTATGATGAAAGGAATTGTTTATCAAAGGAAAATCAGATATAACTAGAGAGTATTTTAGATCATTGCTGATAAATACTAGATCTAATATTCTTCCTATACTATTTTGTACATTTTGTATTTGAAAAAGACCCATAGCAGATAATGAGTCAACGACCAACATTTCTACATCTTTAATTGTATTAAAAGGTATTAAAACATGATCATCTTCCATATATCGCCAGACGATGTCACCCAAATTGAAATCGCCAAGGACACATGGGAATTGGTTGGTCGTTAATTCATTAACAATTGCTTGAACATTAGAAAGATGTTCATTATAAACTTCTACTCCACTAGTGGGACGAATATAACTTACAATAAAAAATAAATCTTTACTATCAGCAGAATCTTTGGAACTTACACTAACACAAAGTTGCTCAATTTCATCACCGTCATTCAATAGATTTCGTTGAGTACTGTTAAAAGTTGTTCGGACGGCAATCAAAACGCCTCCACCTCGAACCCATCCTGTTGTAATGGAACGATCTTTTCGATAAACGTTGAAAGAAGAGTTGAAAAGCTCCGATGACATAAAATTTGAGTTAAGCCATGTTTCCACAATGATAATTACATCAAATTCATGGATCGAAGAAGCTAAGAAAAGCTGGTTTGTTTTAGTCCGCAGGCCACCAGCGTTTTGAAAGTATACACGAACTTCAGACAAATTCACTCTAGGTTGTGAGGTTTTTATTATTTCACCTTGGAAGTGTCGTCCCTGTTCGGAAAATTTATAAATCTTTTGATTTGCAAATTAACAGGCCAAATTGATGGATCTAAGGCTGCATCAAAATAGTTTGCAGGAATCCCTAATTTGAAATTGACGTAGCGAAGTGAGGAAGAGTCCACTTCTTTTTTAATAAGCTTCGAGCAACGCAAACGGGTCTTTGGGATGTTTAATTTATTCGCAGCATAGTCCAACACATTATCTTCAGTCACATTGGTATGCAAATGAGAAAGATGCAGAAACCGCATTGGAGGAACAGACTCTAGTGTAAGTTCGCCTTCGACAACAGCAGCAGTACCAAACATTGTTTTCTTAGAGCGAAGACCATTTGAGTTTTTCTTTGATTTATATCTCTTCCGATCGTAGTCGCAGTATCAACATTGGCAACACCAGCAACATTGTCAACATTAGCACCCACACCATCCAAAAGCGAAACAGCTTCATCTCCATTATCAGAAATAACATTGAGATCGGCACTCTTACCAGCACCAATATCCACAGCAATGAGAGGCAAAACAGCTTCACCTTCCTCAATCACACTATTTACAACACCATCACGATCTCCAACAACAACAGCTGCAGTATTACCGTCGTCAATGGCAGCAGCAGAAGCAGCACCAGCAGCAGTAGCCGTAGTCGCAGCATCAACCACATTAACAACGACAGTCTCTGATTTTTTCTCACCTTCCGAAATTGTATTAAGTAATAAACTTTCATCAGTCCTATCAGAACCAGCAGATAGAGATGATGGGCAGATACCATCAGCAGGAGTCACCGCATTTCCCTTTGAAGTCGATGCTTGCACATTTAAAGCTTTAGCAAAATCGCCACTCTGCGTGGCATAGTTCGAATTGATTGTTGCTTTTGTGCTTTGTTTAGAAACCGGTTTTTTTTTCGCGATGGCTTTGTTATTGCTCAAACCAAAATTCGATGCAGGCGATGAGGAAGGAGTAGTTTTAGGTAGTGGCGAATGCGAATAAAGCAAGCGAGGAGAGGAAGAAATGTTCTTTTCTTTCAAAAGATTCAATTGCTTATTGTTTTTGTTATGATCTGTAGACAATGGTTTAACTTGTGATTGAGAGCGTGTTATACGTATTGGTTTAACGAGATTATCGAAATCTGATTTATGCTCAGTGAAGAAGCGATATAAGTCTTTGATAATTGGCATGCAACCAAGGAAAGAAACGTTAATGCATGCACCGCACTTCCAGAAAATGTTTTCATTAGATTCAAGCGAAACCCGATCAGAATCACTCATTTTTGTACATTTAAAATGAAATCCGGATAGGCAAATACCGCAGTAAACTATATCACTTTTAGAAGTTAGAAAATTGCAATGAGAACATTGAATGTCCATAATGAATAAAATAGAAAAGTATAGAAAAAAGTCTGCAGAGAGATCTGTACGTGACGAGAGCAGAGACTAGACTAGTCTTTTACATAAGATCAATTTTGTGCGACCCAGTCGTGCATTTTATTTGTGTTTGAATTAAGAAAACTAATCATAGGAGATTCTGAAATACATTGAAAAGGGAAAATATCTTTACAAAAAACTCTCCCTTTTATTGTTATTTTGTATGAACAAAATAATAAAAAAAACATGCAGTCGGGGGAACGAAATTACTAACCCTTGTTTTTTTTTTACCTGAACCAAATTAACTGAATTTTGTTTTTGTACGGCGCTGGGCCATATTTAATACTAAAATTTACGGTACTTGCTCAAAAAGAATACCTACTCTCTTACAAAAATAAGTTCATAAGTTCACCTCACCCAAAGGCTTGCTATAAAATCCAACAATATGGTTGCACTCCACTAGACACAATTTCTGAAAATACATGTTGTGAATTTATGACTGCGGAGATATATTAAATATTATGTAGTGTAACATCTTGAAGAGAACCAAGACCTAGTGACTTAAGCTCTCACCCATTCCTGATTGCGTGGTACAAGGAATGGAGAGGACCTTTCAATTTTGTGCTAATTTCAAACGGCTGATGAGCAATTCCGAATAAGTGCCAAGAGTACTTAGGGTGGTCCGCTTATACTTCACTTTTTTATCATAAAAAAGTGTTTCTGCTCCATAATTTGATGTTTTTTTTTATCAACAGCAAACACTTTTTTATCGATTCGTAAAAAAAAAAGTTCATTTTGGGGGGGGTGTTGAATTCGAATAAGGTCCAAGTTTTTTTTTGCAATCTGATAAGAAAGTCGATTTCTCGACTCCGAACGATTTCAAATCTTCATACTCAATTAAAATAGACAGGGAGAGTGCGAGCCCGACTCGCCTGTCTATCTGTTAATGGTTGCCCGTACACGCTACACTTATATATAATAGAACTCGCTTTTACGTTACGTGACGATTTCTACCAATTGAACACTACTATTATATTATTAAATCAAAGTATTACAAAACTGACACCGTACATTAAAACGATGACTAAGGATCGTTCATACATTTCTTAGTTATAGAACGCTTCATTCGAGTCACAAAATTATTTCTGAAAATTAAGTGCAACATCTTACAAATTCAAGGTCATTGCATTCATTTGCGGAGTTATCGTTGTAATACTGATGATAATGGCTTTAGCTTCTAACGATTGGCTCATGGCAGAAGGCTGGCGTCAAGGATTATTTTTGCATTGCATCGAAGAAGACGTACTTCCACCTCTTCCATTTAATTTACACGATCCTCCAGGATGTTATTACAGCAGAAATGTCAGTAAGTTACAATTTTCATATGTTATTTTGAGTGAAAATAATGCTCGTCTTTTTTATAGCTTACATAAAAGCTACTGCTACTCTGTGCATAATAACATTAATCACAGATGTGATTGCAACAATTTTGACTGCAATAGGACTTAAGACTCAAAATCAAAACAATAAGTACAGATGTTATCGAATCGCAGTGCTTGTAATGTTAATTTCACGTAAGTTATTAATTTTATTAAATTAAAAAAACTTTAAGACTGCAAATTTTCGAAAACTATATTTAATATATTTTTTTGGTTCTTATATATGGCAGTATTAAAAATATTTATAATTAAACAACTTTTATTTTGCTTTTTGTTCCAGTGCTATCTGTATTGACAGCTTTGATACTGTATCCTGTATGTTTTGCTGCTGAACTGAACTTAGGTAAGTCAACTAACCAAAACAAAAACAAAACCAAAACAAAAAAATACATCAAAATCCCTCATGTTGTTGTCGTGTAAGTGGCGTAGAATAAAGGACGCATACACTTACACATGTCTCACTCATTTTTGTTTACAATTTTAAGCATCATCTGCAATGCATTTGCCACGGAATTGCGAGCAAGAATAAAAACATACACAGCTTATAACAGATGTAACAATGTGTAAATAATTCTACTGCGCAGGTCTCTTTAAATTTCTTTGCTCTACTCTTTAATTCTTAAAGAGACAGAAAAATCACTGAAAAAAAGAAAAAAAAAGATGTACATGCCAGCGTTGTTGTCAATAGGGGTGTTCACATGGAAGAACATCTTGTACAACATGGTTCGATAACCATCAATGTTCTATCATATGAACGCAAAACCGAACAATGTTGCATGGTTTTCAAAATATTTTGAAAACCTGGGTGGTTCGTGCAACCAACCAACCTGTGTGAACAGATGTTGACAACTTTGATATTTTTTTTCATTCTGTAAATTGTCTCGGCCATAAAACATTCAACGGAAAAATGGCAACTATACCAAATAATGAGTTTTAAAAAGATTTTTTGAACTTTATAATAAGAAATTTACCAGAATTGTGGAAAATAAAAAGTGAAATTTATAAAGAATAAATTTTATAAGAATAAAACTCCCAACAAAATATAAAGAAGTGGAAGAAAATGCAAGTTTCGTGTTTTCTTCCTCTTCAAGAATATCGTTCATAATTACGGCTGCCAAAATTTGTATCGCCATATTGCTTCCGTTCACTTCTAAGATATAAAAATAATGATGTTCGACAACATCAGTATCCTATGTGAACGCAAAGTAGTGTGTACAGTTATATTCCCATGGAACAATGTTGTACAACCATGTTCTTCCATGTGAACCCCCCTAATAACGCTGCTGCGATCATCATCATACTGAAGCACTTAGGAGGGTGAGTTTTGTTTATAGCTTCGCTCACAGTAAAATAGAAATGAATTTCCAGTGATGGACTTTCTTTGAATAAGATATGATCATGGTTTACTTTTCTTTCATAGCTTGATGTCTAAAAAACTATTTCATCTCTGGTGAGATAAAAGGAAAAGATTTTTAGGTGTAAACTTCACTTCGAAAAAATAAAATTAATAATTTTTGTTTTTATTAGTGGGACAAATTTCAGTGCACCTATAATAAAAAAATAAGACTATTGCAAAATGCAATTGGGTTAGACAAGAAAAACTACCTGCAAGCTGCGACATAGGATTAATGACAAAAAGTTTAGGGATTATTGTTTATTTCTATGTTTTATGATTTGTGGCTTAGTAACAGAAAGGTTCCGCGGGCGTTGTGTTTATATTTATTTTTTGGCGTTAGTGTATATTTGATATATTTTTTTTTTTGACCTGTGGGGTTGGGATTTATTGTAGATTAGTGTTAATTAGTTAGATTAGTGTTTACGAGTTTGAACAATTTTTAACTACGAGTTTTTCAGAATGAATTTTTGCATCAGAGGGAATTAACGTATTTAAATGATATTTGCTTTGCTTTGCAATTCAGTTTAAAAAGAACAACCAAGAATAATATATTGAAATACATTTAAAAGAAATTTTAATGGATCCATTTAGAAAAGGAAAACCTATTGGAAGCCAGGCGCGTAAGATAGTTGTTAAGATATATAATGACAAACTGGAAGAAGGAAAGAATTCGTTTCTTGAAAATCCTGTGAGTTACGCAACAACGCAAACAGTGAAAACTACTGGAATTTCTGAACGTTCAATCAGAAGGACTATTAAGGAATACGAAGAGACAGGAGTTGTGCAGTCACTAAATAAAAAAGTGCAGCATACGAAGTGGAAAACTGGACTAGACGAATTTGACATCGCAGCTATTCGGCATATAATACACAACTTCCACTAAGAGGAAAAAATGATGATATCCTTAAAAATGTTGAGACAACGAGTTCAGGAAGATCTGGAGTTTAACTTAAGTATTACGTCGTACCGTCAAATATAGAGATTCGTTTTTTAGTCGCACAACACGATTATGGAATAACTTACCCGGCACAGTTTCCCCTTGCCATTTCAATTTGAAAACATTCAAAACCAATGTTCATCGACACCTCCTTTCTCTCCCCTACTAATTTCTACCTCGCCCGTGCTGTGTTTAAAACATTATAAGGGTCTCGTAACATACCCTTGAGCGCGAGTGAATTATAAAAAAAAAAAGAAACGGATTTAGCTACAAAAAACTCAAAACAACCGGAAACTTCTCTGTGAAAGAAATGATATTAAACTCATGCGAGTAAAGTATCTGAGAAAAATCCGGGAATACAGAACAAAATGATTTGATATCATTTATTTGGACGAAAGCTATATTCATAGCTCACATACAAGGCCACGGGCGTGGACTGATGACAATAGCAATTTCAAAGGGAAAGAGGCTGATAATGGCGCATGCAGGTGGTGAAAAAGGTTTCGTGAAAAACTCCTTACTTTTATTCAAATCTGGAACGAAAACGGGAGACTATCACGCACGACGACATGAACTTCAAAAATTTCTGCAAATGGATTCAAGAACAAGTTTTGAATAACTTGGAGGAACCTTCAGTTATTGTAATGGACAACACCTCGTACCACAATAAATTAGAAGAAAAACAAATTACTTCTGCTAGCAAGAAATCCGAGATGATACAATGGCTAACCGAAAACAATATTCCGCATACTATACAGATGTTGAAACTTGAACTGTTTATATTTGGGCAACTGTCAAGGTAAGAGTAGGTTCACGAAACACAACATTCAATTTATTGGATGTTCAAAAATTAGCAGAGGAAGAATTTTCAAAAATAACGGCTGAAGACTGGTGAAAAGTGTGTGAAAAAGCCATAAGAACTGAGGACGAATACTTTTCTCACGACCTGACGTGGGACACAATTTCGGATTCTATTATAATTATCCAGGTGACGATTCTTCAACCGACTATGAAAGCGACATTAGTTCTTAAAACTAAGTATATGTAAATGAACATTTATTATTTAAATTCTATTATTCTCTATTCTTATTTCTGAAGTACAAATGTATAATAATTATTTTATGGTAAAATAAATTCTTAAAAACTCGTAGGTAAAAATTATTCAAACTCGTAAACCCTAATCTAACTAATTAACACTAATCTACAATTAATCCCAAAACCCCACAGGTCAAAAAATAGTAAATAACGGGTGATTTTTTTGAGGTTAGGATTTTCATGCATTAGTATTTGACAGATCACGCGGGATTTCAGACATGGTGTCAAAGAGAAAGATGCTCAGTATGCTTTGACATTTCATCATGAATAGACTTACTAACGAGCAACGCTTGCAAATCATTGAATTTTATTACCAAAATCAGTGTTCGGTTCGAAATGTGTTTCGCGCTTTACGTCCGATTTATGGTCTACATAATCGACCAAGTGAGCAAACAATTAATGCGATTGTGACCAAGTTTCGCACTCAGTTTACTTTATTGGACATTAAACCAACCACACGAATGCGTACAGTGCGTACAGAAGAGAATATTGCGTCTGTTTCTGAGAGTGTTGCTGAAGACCGTGAAATGTCGATTCGTCGCCGTTCGCAGCAATTGGGTTTGTGTTATTCGACCACATGGAAGATTTTACGCAAAGATCTAGGTGTAAAACCGTATAAAATACAGCTCGTGCAAGAACTGAAGCCGAACGATCTGCCACAACGTCGAATTTTCAGTGAATGGGCCCTAGAAAAGTTGGCAGAAAATCCGCTTTTTTATCGACAAATTTTGTTCAGCGATGAGGCTCATTTCTGGTTGAATGGCTACGAAAATAAGCAAAATTGCCGCATTTGGAGTGAAGAGCAACCAGAAGCCGTTCAAGAACTGCCCATGCATCCCGAAAAATGCACTGTTTGGTGTGGTTTGTACGCTGGTGGAATCATTGGACCGTATTTTTTCAAAGATGCTGTTGGACGCAACGTTACGGTGAATGGCGATCGCTATCGTTCAATGCTAACAAACTTTTTGTTGCCAAAAATGGAAGAACTGAACTTGGTTGACATGTGGTTTCAACAAGGTGGCGCTACATGCCACACAGCTCGCGATTCTATGGCCATTTTGAGGGAAAACTTCGGAGAACAATTCATCTCAAGGAATGGACCGGTAAGTTGGCCACCAAGATCATGCGATTTGACGCCTTTAGACTATTTTTTGTGGGGCTACGTCAAGTCTAAAGTCTACACAAATAAGCCAGCAACTATTCCAGCTTTGGAAGACAACATTTCCGAAGAAATTCGGGCTATTCCGGCCGAAATGCTCGAAAAAGTTACCCAAAATTGGACTTTCCGAATGGACCACCTAAGACGCAGCCGCGGTCAACATTTAAATGAAATTATCTTCAAAAAGTAAATGTCATGGACCAATCTAACGTTTCAAATCGTTTCAAAAATCGATGAGATTTTGCAAATTTTATGCGTTTTTTTTTTAAAAAAAGTTCTCAAGCTCTTAAAAAATCACCCGTTACATATATATCAAATGAACACTAACACCATAAAATAAATATAAACATATCGCCCCCGGAACTTTACTATTGCTAAGCCACAAATCATAAAACATAGAAATAAACAATAATCCCTAAATTATTTGTCAAAGCAAAGTTGAGTTAGGCACTGTAAGATTTAAGGAAAAATCTTTACTCATTAAATATCTTGCGCACCATTTTTGTTCTCTTAAATCCTCTCTCTGCGCAACCGACCGTTGGCCAACTGAATTGGTTCAAGCTATAACGCACTGTCAAGAAAATTTGTTGAGTGTGTACGTCTGTATCAGAGTATATCTAATAATGAGTAGGGACACTCTCCACGTGTTTCTAATCAGTAAATTTTTTTTAAGTACACAGAAACGAGAAATAGATGAAAATAAGAAGTGTGATGGTGAAAGAGAGATAAGAATTCAACTCGTCACGCCTTTGAAAATACATTATGAAAAAAATGTAAACAATTCCCAATCCACTCCTCCTAGTGTGACCAACTTCTTAAAAAAAATACTTAAGAAGTAAAAATACTGTTGCTACTACTCAACCAAAAATGGCTTCGTTTTATTTTTTGAGAATACCAAACAAATATCAAATGAATATTTCAATATTTAAAAATGAAATACAAATTTAAGATTCATTTATATGGTCTATATCATTAAAAAAAATTAATCGACAGAAATAAATCCAGTATCACGAAAAAAAAGAATATGGTCACTCAAAAGAAGAGAACGGCACAGAGAAAAAATACGCTCACAAGCAACCAACCTATCGCGCCTTTAAAAAAACCTTATGAAAAAATATTGCATTTATATATCTTACGAATGAGATTGTTTGTGGTGGTGCTTGAAAAAAATATTGTGGGTTTTTCTTACATTAGTGAATTGTCGTAAGGATTAAAATTAATACTTTGGAACTTCTCACGCTTATTGTTTGTTTTTGTTCTTGTTTTTATTTGCGATAGTAGGACTTGTATATGTGTAGAGAGTGTCCCTACTCATTATTAGATATACTCTGGCCTGTATAGCTTGAACCAATTCACTTGGCCAACGGTCGGTTGCGCAGAGAGGATTTAAGAGAACAAAAATGATGCGCAAGATATTTAATGAGTACAGATTTTTCCTTAAATCTTATAGTGCCTAACTCAACTTTGCTTTGACAAATAGTTTAGGAATTATTGTTTATTTCTATAGGTGTGTTTCATTCACTGCTGCATAGCTAGCGCAGCAAAATTTCCCTCGACAAACAACAACAATTTGATTGCTGGCGAAAAAGAAGCCAGTAAAAAAATGGCAGTTGTGCTGGTGATAGAACTTTAAATTATTGCAATGAAAATGGCGCTATACATTAAATTTTAGAATTAAACATACATAATGTACATACATGTAAATAAAAACTATTGTTCTTGAACGACGTGAAATCGGATTAATAAATAATAAAAATAAGTCGTACACTTTAAATGATTTCACAAATTTCTTTTTTACTATAAAAAACACACAATTTACGTAACGAACACGAATTAAAGGGTTTTAAAAAGGAGTACCTTGAATGCATTTCGGAATGATTCATTCCATCTTCAGCATCACGACTAAATCAAAAAGTGCAGTGCGTGCTTTGATGTGTATTTTGATCTCGAGTTGTTGTAGGTGGTATTATATAAATCGAGAGAACAAGTTCGATTCTACGAGTATATTACCGTTGTCCAGATTCATAGAGTTTGTGTCTTTTTGTATGTAAAAACTCTCATATGCGTCGAGCTTTCGGTCGTCTATAATCTCTTTTACAAGTTTTACATTATCAATATTCAAACATAAATGATTATTGTTCAGTGCGTGTGCTGCTAATGCAGATCTATACGGCTGGTTGTTACGAATGTACGTTCGATGTTCTTTTAAACGCGTTAGGACATTTCTTTTTGTTTGGCCATAATAAACACTTTCACATTCACTACACTGAATTGCATATATTCCCGATTTGTTTAAACTATCAATTTTGTCTTTTGTTGAACCCAATAAATTCGATAGTTTGTACTGATTTGTATACACAATTTCCATACCATATTCGCGGAATTTCGTTTTTAATGTATTAGTTAAAACTGGTACATACTCGTATGATAACGCGACACGAATATTTTTCTCATCAAGCTTTCGATTTTGTGAAAACAAAGTTGAGAGTTCATATCTTTTTAGCTTTTCAGTATGTTTTTTGATAAGACGATCAATCAAGGATTCGTGGTATCCGTTTATTCGCGCGATTTGTTTTATTATTTTACATTCGTTCATGTAGTTCATCACCGAGAGATCTAAACTGCATAATCGATGTACTCGTACAATTGCATGAAAAGCTGCGTGTTTATGCTGAATGCAACAATTTGAGTCGTTTGTTATATTCTTCTATTTCTAAGTCAAGGAATGGTAATTTACCATCTTTCTCGATTTCATGTGTGAATTTTATCGAAACAAATTGATTATTTAGCACATTCAACACATTTTCTATTTCGGATTTTTCTACTATTGCAAACACATCATCTGCATACCGATGCCATATTTTTGGCAGTAACTGTTTTTCCTTTAAACTTAGTTCAAAATGGACCATGAACTATTCACTAAAGTGGATTGCCCATGTTTGTGCCTTTTTCTACTAAATAAAACGAATCCCGGAATTGGAAAAACCTGTGATTCATACAGATTTTTGCAGCATTTTTTTGGTATGAGGTAAATCTGTAGATGCTAAGTATTTTTCGAATTGTTCAATCGCAATATCAACGGGTATACTGGGAAACAAAGAAGATACATCGAACGAAACCATACATTGATTTTCATAAATTTGAATGTTTTTAATTTTCCCGGCGAAATCGTGCGAATTTTTTACAGACAAACTTAATATAGGTGGCAATTTATGTATTTCACTCACTCACGGCATACCAGCCGAATTATTTCATCACGGCGGGCCAGCCTTACGTCAAGCAATTCATGATATTATAGTGCACGTATGGGAGCAGGAAGAAATGCCAGAAGACTGGCGAAAAGGCATAATATGCCCCATACATAAGAAGGGAGATGTCACAACGTGCAGCAATTATAGAGGTATCACGTTGTTGAGTACCGCCTATAACATACTCTCCTCTATCCTACAAGACCGGATAACCCCATACGCTAAAACCGTCATCGGACAATATCAGTGTGGTTTCATTCCAGGCAAATCAACAACTGATCAGATCTTTACCCTTAGGCAGGCGATGGAAAAATGTCTAGAATTTAACATCCCAACATACCATCTGTTTATAGACTTTAAGGCCGCCTATGATAGCATAGCCAGGGTAGAACTTTACAAAGCCATGAGAGAATTCGGCATCCCAAATAAATTGACACGACTATGTAGGTTGACCATGACTAACGTAACAAGCCAAGTAAAAATAGCCGGATTGCTATCCAGACCAATCAAAATCTTTAATGGACTCCGACAAGGGGACGGTTTGGCCTGCCTCCTCTTCAACCTGGCGTTGGAGAAAGCAATCCGTGACTCTGGCACGGCAACAAGAGGGACCATCGTCAACAGGTCCAGCCAGTTACTAGCTTACGCAGACGACATTGACATCATCGGAAGAACCGAACAAGCTGTACACGATTCCTTCATCCAGATCGAGCAGGCGGCACAAAATCTGGGGCTGCACATTAGTGAAGGTAAAACAAAGTACATGGTGGCGTCGAATGCGAGAGGAACAGTTGGTCAAACAATCAAGGTAGCGGAGCACGAATTTGAAGTGGTGCAATCCTCTAAATACCTTGGGTCAATACTAGTAGCCGATAACAATATAGAAGAAGAAATACGCGGGCGGCTTCTCAAATCCAACAGAGCCTACTATAGTCTGTCAAAGCTTTTCAAATCCAGAAATCTTACCATAACTTCAAAACTGCTGCTGCACAGGACCATGGTCCTGCCAGTACTCACATATGGATCCGAGACTTGGGTGCTTAGCAAAAGGCACTCCGACCTCTTAGCTGCGTTGGAGAGAAAAGTCTTAAGGAGAATTGTTGGCCCCATATGTGAGGAAGGACGATTCCGGAGACGGTACAATCATGAATTGTACGCAATCTACCTAGAAGCAGATGTCGTGACAAAAATTAAGCTCGTTAGACTCCGGTGGGTAGGGCACCTAGCTCGCATGAGCGAAGAGGAACCTGCTCGGAAAGTTCTTTGTGGTACATTCTATGGTAGACGACAGCGTGGTAGACCATGCTTGCGCTGGAGAGATGGCGTAGACCATGACGCCCGAAGCCTTGGGGTGCGCAACTGTATGGCGTCGGCTAGAGACCGGGATAGGTGGAGAGACTTGTTGAAAGAGGCCAGGACCGGAACCCGGTTGTCGAGCCGATGATGATGATGATGATGACAATTGGATTTGAAACCTTAAGAACACGATTTAACCTTTGACCAAACACAACACTTACTTGTTTTCTTAATAAATCACTTTCTCGAATCATTTTTGGAAGTGGTGATTTTTGAATTCGCTTGTATTTACATACCAAAAAAATGCTTTATATTAGAGCTGCAAAAATCTGTATGAATCACAGTTTTTTCCAATTACGGGATTCGTTTTATTTAGTAGAAACAGACACAAACATGGGCAATCCACTTAGCCCATTAATAAGTGAATTGTTCATGGCCCATTTTGAACTAAGTTTAAAGGAAAAACAGTTACTGCCAAAAATATGGCATCGGTATGTAGATGATGTGTTTGCAATAGTAGAAAAATCCGAAATAGAAAATGTGTTGAATGTGCTAAATAATCACATGAAATCGAGAAAGATGGTAAATTACCATTCCTTGATTTAGAATTGAAAAGAAAGAACAAAACAGTTGAACTAGCTATTTATCGAAAACCGACTAGCACAAATAGAACAATAACAAACGACTCAAATTGTTGCATTCAGCATAAACACGCAGCTTTTCATGCAATGGTACATCGATTATGCAGTTTAGATCCCTCGGTGATGAACTACATGAACGAATGTAAAATAATAAAACAAATCGCGCGAATAAACGGATACCACGAATCCTTGATTGATCGTCTTATCAAAAAACATACTGAAAAGCTAAAAAGATATGAACTCTCAACTTTTTTTTCACAAAATCGAAAGCTTGATGAGAAAAATATTCGTGTCGCATTATCATATGTACCAGTTTTAACTAATAAATTAAAAACGAAATTCCGCGAATACGGTATGGAAATTGGGTATACAAATCAGTACAAACTATCGAATTTATTGGGTTCAACAAAAGACAAAATTGATAGTTTAAACAAATCGGGAATATGCAATTCAGTGTAGTGAATGTAAAACTGTTTATTATTAGTCCAGTCAAAGCGTCATTTGACCTTGCGCGCAGAGGCATGGTCTATTTTTTTTTTATGGATCGATAGGTGCTTATGAGAAAAGCTTAAAACCAAATTTGCACCACATGACAACTTTTTTTACCAAAGTTATTGGTAAAAATGTGTTTTGTGTCATTTTTTGGTCATTTGCGAATATCTCGGCTCCACTATCTCCTACAAACGAAAATTAAACATTTATTTATTCCTAATAACATTATCTATTATGTTCTAGAAAAAAAACATTTGTTTAAACAAATGAAAAAAAAGTTATAGTAAGTTAAACAAATTCTTTGTTGTTTAAAAATCACTTTTTCGTGATTATTAAGAAAAAAGCTCATTTAACGATGAAATTTTTATTTTTTAATATTAAAGTTCTTGTAATTCCCTACAATTTACAAAAAAAATCAACACTACGATGAACGAAAGCCGAGTAATAAATTATTGAACATAGGTAAGTCAGCGCACCCACGCATTTTATGATTTTATGTTTTAATTAATATCTCAGCCCCAGTATGTCGCAAAGTGAAAATAAAAAACTGTATTGCTAATAACAATATTTTCTATCAACTTGCATTTAATTTAATATGTTTGAGCAAAAACATAAAAAGTTACCGTTGGTTTCAACGTTTTTTTCTTGTTTTTAATACCTTTTTTTCATAGTTATTGAGGAAAGAACTGTATTTCCCGGTAAATACTTTTCAGTTTTGGATTTTTGTTTTATAGTCCTGCTAATTTTCTTCAAATTAAAAAAAAAATTAGTCCATTACGCCAAACGGGAGCCAAGATATTCATGATTTAAAAACTTAGGAAAGCTTACAATTCAGTATTTTAACCTTGTAGCTTGTAATTTTGGTGTCGCCAGCAACAAGAAGCAACAAATATGTGTAAGTATGTGTGGGGTGTTTGAAGGATACCAATATATCTTGTTGCTGGCGACACCAAAATTACAAGCTACAAGGTTAAAATACTGAATTGTAAGCTTTCCTAAGTTTTTAAATCATGAATATCTTGGCTTCCGTTTGGCGTAATGGACTAATTTTTTTTTTTAATTTGAAGAAAATTAGCAGGACTATAAAACAAAAATCCAAAACTGAAAAGTATTTACCGGGAAATACAGTTTTTTCCTCAATAACTATGAAAAAAAGGTATTAAAAACAAGAAAAAAACGTTGAAACCAACGGTAACTTTTTATGTTTTTGCTCAAACATATTAAATTAAATGCAAGTTGATAGAAAATATTGTTATTAGCAATACAGTTTTTTATTTTCACTTTGCGACATACTGGGGCTGAGATATTAATTAAAACATAAAATCATAAAATGCGTGGGTGCGCTGACTTACCTATGTTCAATAATTTATTACTCGGCTTTCGTTCATCGTAGAGTGTTGATTTTTTTTGTAAATTGTAGGGAATTACAAGAACTTTAATATTAAAAAATAAAAATTTCATCGTTAAATGAGCTTTTTTCTTAATAATCACGAAAAAGTGATTTTTAAACAACAAAGAATTTGTTTAACTTACTATAACTTTTTTTTCATTTGTTTAAACAAATGTTTTTTTTCTAGAACATAATAGATAATGTTATTAGGAATAAATAAATGTTTAATTTTCGTTTGTAGGAGATAGTGGAGCCGAGATATTCGCAAATGACCAAAAAATGACACAAAACACATTTTTACCAATAACTTTGGTAAAAAAAGTTGTCATGTGGTGCAAATTTGGTTTTAAGCTTTTCTCATAAGCACCTATCGATTCATGAAAAAAAAATTGACCATGCCTCTGCGCGCAAGGTCAGGCCCTTTTTCATGACGCTTTGACTGGACTATATGGCCAAACAAAAAGAAATGTCCTAGTTTAAAAGAACATCGAACGTACATTCGTAAGCAGCACACGCACTGAAGAATAATCATTTATGTTTGAATATTGATAATGTAAAACTTGTAAAAGAGATTAAAGACGACCGAAAGCTCGACGCATACGAGAGTTTTTACATACAAAAAGACACAAACTCTATGAATCTGGACAACGGTAATATAGAATCGAACTTGTTCTCTCGATTTATATAATACTCGTACCACCTACAACAACTCGAGATCAAAATACGAGTACACATCAAAGCACGCACTGCACTTTTTGATTTAGTCTTGATGCTGAAGATGGAATGAACCATTACGAAATGCATTCAAGGTACTCCTTTTTAAAACCCTTTAATTCGTGTTCGTTACGTAAATTGTGTGTTTTTTAAAGTAAAAAAGAAATTTGTGAAATCATTTAAAGTGTACGACTTATTTTTATTATTTACATACATGTTTTGACATTAGATTTTGATATTTTTTTATAATAATGGCCAACATTGAAATATAAATTGAAATTGACATATGGATTGAGTTTGATCTTTTTTTTTTATATTATACGCTCACTCAAGGAGTTATGAATACCCTTATAATGTTAAACACAGTGCGAGCAATTAGGAAATTAGGATAGGATGAGAAAGGAGATACCGATGCACATTGATTTTGAATGTCTGCACATTGCAATGAGTGGGAAACATTCAGCCGGGTAAAGCATTCCACATTCGTGTAGTGCGGCTGAAAAAAGAATCTCTGTACTTGAGAGTACGTCCGAAATTGGGCTCAAGGGTAAACTGATGAGCATTCCTAGAAGCTCGAGTATTACGGTTGAATTGTTTGAGGGGAGGAATGCAACTGGCTATTTCGCTAGAGCACTGTTTATGAAAATAGCGATAAAATAATGATAGGCATGAAACATTGCGGCGGTGCTCTAGAGATTCAAATGTTTGAGTTAGAAAAGGGTCACCTATTATTTTTATAGCTCTCTTTTGAATTTTGTCCAAGAGTGTAATGGTTGACGAGGTAGTCTTCAGTTCTTACGAACAAATTTTCTTAGCCTAAAAGGCCGCTGTGTCTCCGAGCATCAAAATGCACGATTTTAAAAATAGATTGAGTCGTGGTTAAGGTTTTAACTAGACTAATTTTATTTTCCAAATTTTCTTCTATTTATACTTACAACTAGTTTTACAAAATGTCATTTTCATACATATTCTTGTTCTACTTCTTTAATTATTTATTTTGTTTATGACCTACACTACACTGTCCCACATGACGTAAGAATTAAATGTCCACTTGACAAAATACACCTTCGGTTGTATTTCCTCATAGGCATTCCGAATGCTCAGTCAATGTGTCGCATATGATTGCAGTCATAAGCAAAAATCGATTTATGCACTTGGCGCATAGTGACCGAACATGCTTAGTGTGTAATACGATCAGTTCAATGCACGATGGTATCGCTTGGTGACGGCTGATGATTAAACACAATTACAAGTAGGTCGATATGCGTCGAGTTCATGAATGTTTACATTATTGTTTAAATTTTTTTTATTAATTGTTTTTGTTCTATTTTTATTGTTTATATTTATTAATTGTTTTGGTTTTTGGGTGTTACACACAACACCCTCACCCTTTAGAAAAAAAAATAATTTTGTTATCTTTAAATGAAAAAATTATTTTTGAAATTATATCTTGTTACACATAGCGATTATATACGAGTATGTATATATTTTTATTTATTTCTTGCTTTTATTAAATTATTATTGTGAACTTCTTTATTTTCATTAACAATTCTTACAATACTATTTGGTCCATTTTGTTCTATTATTTTATAAGGACCTCTGAATGGTTTATCTAACTTTTTTTTTATTTCCAACTTTTAAATAGACATAGTCTCCAACTTTAAAATTTGAATTATTTACATTAGATTGATTTGTTTATGTTTTATTTTTACTTTGTTCTAAATTTTCTTTAGCTTTTTCATGAGCGTATTTCAATTTTATTTTTAGTTCATTAACATAATTATCAATATTGTATGTTTTTTCTTTATTTTTAATAATTTCACAAGGTAAAGCACATAATTTTCCGTATACTAATTCAAATGGTGAATAATTTGTAGTACTGTGTGGTGTGGTATTATATGTGTAAGTATAGTAAGGTAATAATTCTTCCCAATCGTCTTTTCCGTCTGTAGTCATTAAATAATCATTTAGAACTCTATGATTTCTTTCTACTGTCCCTAAAGTTTCATGATGATATGGTGTAGACGTAGTTTTTTTCTATTTTTAGTAAGTTACAGATATTAACTAAGAGTTCATTAGTAAATTCTGTGCCTTTGTCTGTTTTTAGCTTCCTAAAACAACCATATTTCAAAATGAATTTTTCTACAATGGTTTTTGCTACTGAAACAGCGTCTTTAGTGACTAGTGGAAATGCTTCTATAAACTTGGTTAATTCACATTGAATGGTGAGAATATACCTGTATCCATTCGATGGTCTGAGTGGTCCTACTGTATCTACTGTTATTACTTCAAATGATGTGCAAGGTGTTTCTGTTCTTATGAATTGTTCTTTAGTATATTTATTAATTTTAACTTCATTACAAACTCTACAACTATTTATGTATTTTCTAACCATCTTATTCATATTCTTCCATACATATTTCTGCTTAAGTTTCGCAATGCATCTTCTAATACCTATATGTACTCCTAACTTGTCATCATGATACTCTTTTATTAATTTGTTCATCTCACTCGCATGCTCTATTCTTCTTGGTGAATTATATAATATAATGTCTAGACAATTTTCTTTCTTATTTTCTTGCAGTTCTGTAAATATCTTTTTGAATTTTTGCACTGATATCTTTTCAAACATTTTATTATTCATTGCTAGCGCTAGCTTTTCTATTTTCACATGCTTTGTATAGGATAACAATTTCTTCAAAATCAATTTTAACTCTGACAGAGAATTATCATTGTATCCAACATGTATTGTATCTTTAACTGCATATATTGTTTCTTTTGGTGGCCCCATTAAATTCTTTATATTTTCAAATTGCAATTTCTTAACGTTTCTTGTGTCTGAGATAGATATGCATTCCCATATGTGGAGGTGTACAGTCTCCACTGGAGGCATAATTTCCGGATTTTCTTCTCTTTCACTACTATATTCCTTATCTTTTAACTTCATTGCTCTTGTTAGGACATTTATATTGTTTACTGGTATCATTTCTTTTAATTCTTCTGAACTTAACTTTATTCTAGACAATGCATCGGCATTTGTATTCATCTTTCCTTGCTTAAAAATTATATCTAAATCATAATCCATTAAATCTACTCTAATTCTAGTTAATTTAGATGAAGGATTTTTATGAGTAAAAAGACTAACTAATGGCCTGTGATCTGTATAAACAACAAATCTTCTACCGTATAAGTATGGTCTAAAGTGGTTTATTCCCCAGTGTATAGCTAGCAATTCTTTCTCTATTACTGCTTTATTAAGCAGATTTACTTGCATAGGCAATGGGTTTATCATTACCTACTTCTCCTTGAGATAAAATAGCTCCTAATGCATAATTTGATGCATCTGTTGTTAATATGAACGGTTTCGAAAAATCTGGATAGTTAAGTATTGGAGGTGTTATTAATTTCGTTTTAAGGTTTTCAAAAGCATTTTGACAACTTTGTGTCCAGCTAAAGATTTGATCTTTTTTTAATAATTGATTCAAAGGTTTTGCAATTTCAGCGAAGTTCTTGATAAAACGTCGGTAATAGTTACAGAAAGCTACAAATCTTCGAATTTCATCTGCATTTTCTGGTTTTGGGTATTCTTTTATAACATTATATTTACTCGGGTCTGTTGTTACTCCTTGTGAAGTTATAAGATGTCCAAGATAAACTACTTCTGGTCGCAAAAAGTTACATTTATTTGGATTTAATTTCAGATTGTATTTTCGTAATCTTTTAAATACTTCGATAAGGTTATTATTATGTTCTTTTAAATTAGAACCAAATACAATTATATCATCATTACTAACCATGTTTGTTCAATTTGTTTGTACATATTCTTTAGTATTCGTTCTATTAGGTGCCTTTTTTTAATTTCTCTAGTATTTCTCTTAATTTTACAAACTCCATATACTCGTATTTAAAATGTTTTTATTTTTATTCTAACATAAAATTTAATTTAAAAGAAATGTATACATTTAATGTTTTGAGGGCATGCTTTCTTAAATATTTTTTTTTTTTTTTTTATAGTATGAATTTACAATAATATTATAATCAAAAAATGAAATTTAAATATACAATTTTTTTTTTTTTTTTTTTTTTTTTTTTTTGAAATAAGTGCTGCTGATGTCGCTGCTGCTACTTTTTCCACCCATCTTGTCTTATTTTTTTTTACGATACTACTATTAAAATAATTTACATATATTTTATTTTAAAGTCAATCGATAGTTGCTTTAACGGGTTTCTCACTAGCTTGAGAACTGCACAGATTCAGAAAAGTAAATAATTTATAAAATTTTTGTTTATTGTTTATTATATTAATAGCGACGATTCGACATCATATTTTGGCGTGGCCTATTGTGGTTGTTCATGTTTTGACCACCACCAGTTAGAACGGGAAAATGTTTTTTGAAGTTAATTTAATTTCCGCCTCCCATATTGTTGCGGTTTATGTTATTGCCTGTATTAAAGCACATGTTTAGGTTCGGACTTGCAGGATCGCCATGTAATGGTTGACGAGGTAGTCTTCAGTTCTTACGAACAAAATTTCTTAGCCTAAAAGGCCGCTTGTGTCTCCGAGCATCAAAATGCACGATTTTAAAAATAGATTGAGTCGTGGTTAAGGTTTTAACTAGACTAATTTTATTTTCCAAATTTTCTTCTATTTATACTTACAACTAGTTTTACAAAATGTCATTTTCATACATATTCTTGTTTTACTTCTTTAATTATTTATTTTGTTTATGACCTACACTACACTGTCCCACATGACGTAAGAATTAAATGTCCACTTGACAAAATACACCTTCGGTTGTATTTCCTCATAGGCATTCCGAATGCTCAGTCAATGTGTCGCATATGATTGCAGTCATAAGCAAAAATCGATTTATGCACTTGGCGCATAGTGACCGAACATGCTTAGTGTGTAATACGATCAGTTCAATGCACGATGGTATCGCTTGGTGACGGCTGATGATTAAACACAATTACAAGTAGGTCGATATGCGTCGAGTTCATGAATGTTTACATTATTGTTTACATTTTTTTTATTAATTGTTTTTGTTCTATTTTTATTGTTTATATTTATTAATTGTTTTGGTTTTTGGGTGTTACACACAACAAGAGACTCAAGTGGGCTTTTTGGAGCACCTGCCCAGATATGGGAATTGTACTCAAGCTTTGGACGAATATAGGCTTTATAGATTACAGCCAGATCAGAAGGGTTAAAAAACTTCTTGCATCGGCGGAGAAAACCTAAACACTTAGCAGCGTTTTTGTGATCGTTCCACAAAAGGTGGTCTGTGATACACATACCGAGTACTAAAAGCTGTTCAGTTTCCTCGATGCAAGTGCCATCCATGGATAATGGCATCGAGGGAGGGTTATGCTTTAGCGACAGTAAACAGCATTGAGTTTTCGACGCATTAAATTCTACACGGTTTTTGACAATGCTGTCAGGATCAGAATTTAATGAGCTTATCAAACGCTGCCGTTGGAAGTCCACATCCGAAGGACAGGGATGTGAATCTAAAAACGAATATGAAAAGCTGAGGGTACTGTCGTCAGCGAAACAATTGAGTGGATTAGAAGTTTCAGGCAAAAGATCATTTATGAATATAAGGAAGAGTGTCGGAGACAAAACGGAGCCCTGGGGAACGCCAGCATTTATTTTGTGGATATCAAATTTGAAACCGTCCAAAACTACTTGTAGTGAACGGTCCGAAAGGTAATTTCTAATCCAACGAAGAAGAGATTCATCGATACCAAATGCACGCATTTTCGATAAGAGAGCTTGATGCCAAACTCTATCAAATGCCCTTGAAATATCAAGTGCAATAATCTTACTTTCTCCAAAACGCACTTGAATGCTGCGCTGGTTATGCAGCAATGAATAAAACACCTTATGTTTTATGATTTGTGGCTTAGCAACAGAAAAGTTCCAGGGGCGTTATGGTTATATTTATTTTATGGCGTTAGTGTTTATTTGATATATATGTATGTATTTTTTATTTTTTGACCTGTGGGGTTTTGGGATTAATTGTAGATTAATGTTGATTAGTTAGATTAGTGTTTACGAGTTTGAATAATTTTTACCTACGAGTTTTTAAGAATTTATTTTACCTTAAAATAATTATTATAAATTTGTACTTCAGAAAAAAATAAAACATAATAAAAAAATAAAAATAATATAAATAACAATAATATAATTTAAATAATAAATGTTCATTTACATATACTTAGTTTTAAGAACTAATGTCGCTTTCATAGTCGGTTGAAGAATCGTCACCTGGATTAATTATAATTGAATCCGAAATTGTGTCCCACGTCAGGTCGTGAGAAAAGTATTCTTCCTCAATTCTTATGACTTTTTCACACACTTTTCGCCAGTCTTCAGCCGTTATTTTTGAAAATTCTTCCTCTGATAATTTTTGAGCATCTAATAAATTGAAAGTTGTGTTTCGTGAACCTACTCTTGCCTTGACAGTTGCCCAAATATTTTCAATGGGATTGAGATCTGGATGATAGGGTGGTTGTAGTGATACAACGGTATTTAAAAAGAAAGTTCCATTAATTCATTTAGAAAAGGAAAACCAAACGCGTAAGATAATTGTTAAGATATACAGGGTGTCCGGTAATTCGTGTGCCATACTTTGGGATGTGATTCTTGGTCATATTCTAAGAAAAAAAATTGTTCTACATTAATGTCTGATTTTCAACTTTGAGACTACTTTTTGAAGATTTAAAAAAAGGCTAACTTTGGTGTACCCTGACCCATGTTAAGGTCAATTTCTCTGTTATTACCAATGATAAGGACGTCATTTTGGACTAAAAAAAAATACTATCCTTTAAAACTACGTTTAAATTGAGCTAATATGTTTTTAGGGTTACCAGATATTCAATTTTAAATAGTGTTCAATTTTTCTTGCCCGAGCAAAATTTTGACTTTGAGGTAAATTTTATTCAAAAAATGCGTAATAAACATGAAGTTTTCTTATTTTTACCTGATGAACAAAACAATAATAAAAAAAAAACTCATTAATAAGTGCACTCAAAAACCCATAGATTTTATGATACTTGGCGAAATCTTAAACAGGTAAAAAATCGAATTTTGTTTTTTTACCTACTTTCAATGCAGCACTTGGCAATTGGAGTGGTTTTCCAAAAATTGATAGTTTTTAGGTAATTTTTAAGACTGTGCACTTATGAAAAGGGTTAAAAGTGTACTTATGCCTACTTGACTTGCTGTCAAGACCCTAATTACCTTGCCTCTTCTCAAGGATAGTTAAATTTATTGGTATGAATGTTTAATGGGTAAATTAACTAAATAAGTCGTATAAAAGAATAGAAAAACAAATTCATTAACAAGATTATCAACTTAAGTTACGATAACAGTTAGATAAGAGCGCTTTTTGAAATTCCTTCATTTACGAGAGAAGAATACGTAGACATTTTATTCGTTTATGGGTTGTGTAATAGAAATTCAAGAAGAGCACAACGAAGATACCACGAACTTTATCCTAAGAGACGACTTCGAGAAACTGAATCAGTTACAATTCCAAGACCTAGTGCGGGAGCTGCAAGCACAAGAAGAGCATAGATGAAAGAATACTAACAGCTGTTGAAATCGATCCTTCCATCAGCATAAGACGCTTGGCTCTACAGTTTAATGTTTCCAAACACAGAATTTCCGGTATACTGCATGGTGAAAATATGTATCCATATCACCATACACCTGTGCATGAACTGCTTCCCAATGATTTTTAAAAGATACTCAAATTTTGTTACTGGTTGCTAGAGAGAGACTTGGATGACAATCAGTTTATAAACAGAATTCTTAGGACAGACGAATCTCAATTAACAAAAAGATGGTATTAAAAATTTCCATAATCTCCATACATGGGCTTCGAGCAATCCACATTCAAGACGGCAAAGATCATTTCAGCACAAATTCAGTGTCAATATATGGGCAGGTGTAATCGGAAATAAATTAATCGGGTCTTTCAAATTACCACACCGACTTAATTCAACTAACTATCTGGAGTTTTTACAAAACAATCTACCAGACCTATTAGAGGATGTTTCACTGCTTCAACTAGCTTCATCATATTTCCAACAAGATGGTGGTCCGGCCCACTATGGGCGTGAAGTTAAGGATTGGCTGGATGAAGAATACGGTGATCTATGGTCTCATCGAAGATTGCGCTAACTCTATAAACCTGGATCTGCTTAATATTTTCTCTTGGTCTTTAAGAAATGGGTTGTTTTTAAATCCACAGAAGTCGAAATGTTTAGTTATTAGTAGGAAGCCTCTAGATCATTCGTATTTTCCCACCATACTCTTAAATAATTCTCCCATTGAATATGTTCAAACTGCAAAAAACCTTGGCATCATTTTTAATAGGACACTAAGTTGGGATACTCACATCAATGCGGCAGTTGGGAAAGTTTATGTTATACTTCGCATGCTAAGACCCACACAATATTTCACACCATTAAAAACGCGATTGTTGCTGGCAAAAACACTTGTTCTTCCTGTTCTTACCTACGGATGTGAACTATTCTGTAAAAGTGACGCAGCCAGTAGACGAAAAATGAATGTGGCCTACAATAACATAGTTCGTTATACTCGTATTTATGACTTGAAAAGATACGACCACTTTTCAGATTTTTCAAGAAGAATTTATAATTTCTCCTTTGACAACTTGTTGCGCTACAGAACCTTAATTTTACTATTTAATGGGATTCAAACACACCAACCTTGTTATCTATTTGACAGATTACGTATGACCTCTTCTTATAGATCGGAACAGCTCATTCATCCTCGTTTTTCATGCCTGACCTCCGAACGTCAGTTCTTCCTCAATGCAATCCGCTAGTGGAACGCCTTACCACGGCATGTCACGAGGGTGCAGGGCATTGAAAACTTTCGTAAAGAGCTAAACATCTACTTTCAATCATATTCTGGCTAATATAACCCTTTTTTTATACTAATTATTAATTAATTATATCTTAATTTTTTACTGATTCGGTAATATCAGGTACTCGTAAATTCATAATTTATAAACATACATAATTTACATTTTACTTATATAAAATTGTTTTATAATAGTTCTCATTTATTCTTATTTATTCTTAATCTTTCATTTCATTTTTTCTAAACTGTTTCATATTAAAGCTTATCACTATATAATAAGATACTATGTCTTAATGTGTAAGCATTCATCAATAAAGAAATACTAAATACTAAATACGATGGATAGGCAGAAATGGACCAATTCACTGGCTTGCAAGATCTCCCGATCTCACTGTACTGGATTTTTTTTTGTATGGAGACGAATAAAAAATGGTTTACTCATCTAACATAACAACTTTAACTGAATTAGAACAACGTATTTCCGAAAGATCACTATGTAAGGCAAGAGTTATCGAGAATAAACATTTAAAATGAAATCCAAAAACGGGCTCTAACATGCATTCAAAATGCAGGAGGGCACTTTGAGCACTTATTATGACTGTATTTGTGTGTACATAAAATAAGAAATTACTTAAAACTACACAAATTATTGTTTTATTCAAACCCTTTACACCTCAGGGCAAAAAATCATTTTTCTTGAAATTTTGACCGTTTTAGATTTTCCCAAGTATAATAAAAGGTATGGATTTTTGGGTGCACTTATTAATGAGTTTTTTTTTATTATTGTTTTGTTCATCAGGTAAAAATAAGAAAACTTCATGTTTATTACGCATTTTTTGAAAAAAAAAAAAAATTGTCCTCAAAATCAAAAAACGTAGTTTTAAAGGATAGATAGTCCAAAATGACGTCCTTATCATTGGTAATAACAGAGAAATTGACTTTACACTGGGCCAGGGTACACCAAAGTTAGCCTTTTTTTTAAATCTTCAAAAAGTAGTATCAAAGTTGAAAATCAGACATTACTGTAGAACAATTTTTTTCTTAGAATATGACCAAGAATCACATCCCAAAGTATGGCACACGAATTACCTAACACCCTGTATAATCAAAAATCGGAAGAAGTCAAGAGTTTTTATTTTGATAAGCCTGTGAGTTACGCTAATTCGAAAAACGAGGAACTAACTAGTATTTCTGACCGATCAATAAGAAGGACTATTAAGAAATACGAAAAGGCAGGAGTTGTGGAATCTCTAAATAGAAAATTACCACATACGAAGTGGCAAACTGGACTAGACGAATTTGACATTCGGCTATTCGGCGTATAGTACACAAATTCCACCAGGAGGTGGAATCTTTAAATATTTTGAGAGAACGAGTCCAGGAAGATTTGGGGCTTAACTTAAGTATCACATTTCTCTACGGGATTCTAAAAAGAAATTGGTTTCTTTTAAAAGAAAACTGAAAACAACTGCAAATTTCTTTGTGAAAGAAATAATATCAAACTCTTGGGAGTAAAAAATCAACAAAATCCGGGAGTATAGAAAATATGATGACATCAATATATTGCACGTACTATACTGATGCTAAAACTTGATGAGGTAATACATCGAGCTATACAATATAGCCAAGGCATAACATTGACGATATTATTCACCTGAAGGGGAATACTTTTTTCACGAGCTGATCTTTAATTGATTATATAACCGACATTAGTTCCTAAAAGTCTATTCAATATATGTACGTAAATTTACAATTATATTTCAGATTATATTACTATTATTGTAATTATTTATATTATCTCATTTTTATATTTATTTTTGCAATAAAAATTTATAATTATTTTTTTTACAGTAAAATAAATTAATGTAAATTATTTCTTATATAAATTTTTGTGTTATAAGTGCACTAAAACTTACAACCCCATAACACAAAAAAATAAAACTCATACATGCAATCGCATTTCAATTTTAAAGAAAAACAAGATTGATTTAGGCATTGTACAATTTAAAAAATAACCCTCACTCAATAAATGTCTTGCGCATCATGGGCAACCGACCATTGGCCGAATGATTTGGTTCAAGATATACATTATATACATAGCTGGGCACCGTTAATCAAACAGTTAACTTCGTTAATCGTTAATCCGCTACTAAAAAAGTTAGCTTCGTTAAACGTTAAAGCGTTAAATTTCGGAAGAATTAACGCAAGTTAACGTTAATCGTTAATCCGTTAACATGTGATAAAAATTACATTTTTATAATTTTTTTACTCTGAGCACCGGCACTAAGTAAGTAATGCCGGTCGTCCACTAGGCGATCAACGCACAAATTTCGAATTCAACGCATTCAACTCTAATGTGTACGGTGCCTTCAATTCTGTTCAACCAACGGGTTGGATCTAGTTGTTGGCCGTTACTCAACGAATTGCGCAACAAGTGTACGGGTAGTGTACGAGTTCGTGTTGCTCCTTGAAAATGTTCGATCAACACGTTGAGCAACATTTTCAAGATAATGTGTTGCATATTATTTGTTCAACGCGTTGATCAACTTTTTATTTTTATTTTGGGAGTTCTTGACGTAATATTGTGTTGCGTTGGCTACAGTGAAATGTGTTCACGTGGTTGAACTATTGCGTTGCCATGAACTTGCAGTTGTTGCAACTTGCGAACTGTAGTTTATTTTGGTTTTTCGTCATGGAAGGTGATAAAAAATCAGAGTGGACCACGGAATTAATTTTGCAAATGATTTCAGCAATTGAGGAAAAGCCCAATATATGGTACATTAAGAGCCCCTCTTATAAAAATCGAGATGCCAGGGAATTGGCTTGGTTAGAGGAAATCATACTCATACGGAACAAATTTAAGAATATTTTAAAGCGAAGGCGTGCGTAGACAATAAATGTATGTACCGAACTGAAGTCAAAATTATTTCAGGTTTGACGTTTGAGTTTTTTGTTTATCGTGGTGCGTTCAACGCGTTCCCCAACGAGTGATCCTTGGTTAAGTGTACGAAGGTATCAACTCGTTCATCAACTGGTTGAGCAACAATATCGAAAACTCGAAAAAAAATTATTCTGTCAAAATCGAACAAGTTTATCAACTAGTGTACGAGGTTATTCAACATTTGAGTAAGTTGGTCAACTAGGTGTACGGAGCTATTCAATACTGGAATAAGTTTTAAGAGTTTATGAACTAGATGTGCGGGGTTCATCAACATATGGGAAAGTTAGTCAATTATGTGTACGGGGTTCCAAACGCATTTTGTTTAACTTTTGTTGCTCAACGTGAATTTCGTAAGTTGCTGCACTAGTGTAAGAGGTTGTAAATTCGTTTATCCAACGAAAGAGTTGAATAAAAAGTTGAACGAAGTTGGTTAAACTTATCGCGCACATAGTGGACGACCGGCATAATGAAATGATCAAAGGAAACGAATCTCTTCGCAGTTTTCTCACTCGCACGCGCCGTCAAAATATAATACGTAACTAGCTGTTTTTGTTTCACCCGCGGCACGCGCCCCACGGCACTTATCTCATACTTGTCTGAACCTGTTTTTAGCGCCGCGCGGTAAATAGTAGGCATTGGATTAACGATTAACGGATTTAACGTGGATTAACGGATTTAACGTGTCCGTTTACATTTTTAAAAGTTAACTTAAAAGTTAACTTAAAAGTTAATCCGTTAATCAAAATTTTAACTTCGTTAATTAACGATTAACGGATTAACGAGTTAATGCCCAGCTATGCATATACAGGGTGTCCCACAGTCACCGCCCCAAATGAAAACCATGGATTCCTGAAGTCATTTTAAGTCGAAAAACTTAAGAGGTCATTTTCTCGTTTTCGTCCCGTTTTCGAGTTATAACGGTTTTTATTATTTTTCCATTAACTGGCTTTATCTTTGCCAAACTGCGTCCGATTCGTGAGATTTTTTTTATAACCAATCAAGAATTTATTACAGTTTTAGTTTGTCCAAAGACTATTTTTTCTGCGGACAACCGTTTCTCCGCAATTTTGCATCAAACCCAATTTTTTCGTTTCTTAAGTAGTTTTATCACTTTGATATCAATTTATTCAAAAAAACACGTTAATGAGTATAATTTTTTTCACTTATTATTAAAGCCCAGTTCATTTTCTAAAGTTAAATATGTTTTTTTCCTTAAAAAGAATACTAAATGTATTTAACAAAAAATAAACAAACTGAGTGAATTTAAAAAAAAAATAATTTTTAAATACAAAATTAACTTTTTCTGAGGTATTGTGGTTAAGAAAAGGACAAATAGATAACGTTAATTAGTAAGACCGTTAACTAATGTAAGCAGTAAAAATTTGCATTATGATTTGAAGGTTGTAAATGTCTTTCTCGCGTGAACTAGTGTCCGCGTCGTGTTCTTTCACTTGATACTCCATTTTGGATTTGTTATTCAAGTTGTAGTTTTTTTCAATTATTTGCGAACAATGGATTACACTAATCAAGAATATCTGAAAATGTTATTAATATACGCTAAAATGGGACAACTTTATCTATTTGTCCTTTTGTTAACCACAATAGCTCAGAAAAAGTTAATTTTGTATTTAAAAATTATTTTTTTTTTAATTCACTCAGTTTGTTTATTTTTTGTTAATTACATTTAGTATTCTTTTTAAGGAAAAAAAAATAATTTTTATTTAAGAAAATGAACTGGGCTTTAATAATTAATGAAAAAAATTAATACTCATTAACGTGTTTTTTGAAAAAAATGATATCAAAGTGAAAAAACCAAATTAAGAAACGAAAAAAATTGGGTTTGATGAAAAATTGCGGAAAAACGGTTGCCCGCAGAAAAAAAAGTTCTGAGACAAACTAAAACTGTAATAAATTCTTGATTGGTTATAAAAAAAATCTTACGAATCGGACGTAGTTTGGCAAAGATAAAGCCAGTTAAGTGAAAAGAGAGCAAATATCATAAAAACCGTTATAACTCGAAAACGGGACGAAAACGAGAAAATTACCTCATAAGTTTTTCGACTTAAAATGACCTCAGGAATCTATGGTTTTCGTTTGGGGCGGTGACTGTGGGACACCCTGTATATTTCTATCGTTTCTGATTGCTCTAAATCGATGGCATTTTTTAAATGTGTTCTAATTCTAACTATCAAAGAGTAAGTACACTTTCAAGAGAAACAACACTAATCGCATTGCTAATTTAATTTCAACTAAGATTACCCTTACGAAAATATACAGATTGCGAAAAACATAACCCCCTTTTTTCAAAACGCAATTAAACAATTTTATAAATCAAATTGTTTTGTATCGAGCAGTGGTGCCTGTGCAGGGTCAGTGCTGGGGAGTCATTCTGTATTTCGATTATCGCTAAACGATATCGTTTAGACGAAAGTCTTGCTTCACCCAACATGTAAAACGACTATCGTTTATGCGATCTCATTTTGGCGATGCAATATTTGCTTAACGTAAGTCAATAATCGTCAAAACGATAGAGTTTAGACGAGTTTAGATAGATATCGTCTTGTAAATATGTATTTGGTTGTTTTAAGAGCGATAAAGGTTCTTGATTTTTAACAAAAGTATTTTAATTGATATGAAAAAAAAAAATATCAGTTGAATAATTACGGCATTCGTATCAGTTTATAGTTTATGTTTTTAAAAAAATCCTCCAAACAAATCATACTTAACCAATAATCAATTTTGTGAGCGACTGGTAATTGAATAATCAATTATTCCACTGTCAATTATATGTTTGTCTTAAGTTTTGTTATATTTGATCATGTAGTAAATCTTAATATTATATGTACTTATTTAGGCTTTAATGATCATGAAATGGATGCAATTAATAAAAGGCTAATTCATCTTTTTTTACCCTACGTTTCGCTGGCTTTTTTTCCCGGCTTCTTCAGTTTTTTTTTTTATTTTTATCTAAACAACCAATGATACAATGTTATTTTTAATACTACTTATGGATATAATTATTAAAAAATGAATGTGGAAAAGTAATTAAATAAAACTTACTTCAGATATGCAAATTGATCCTTTACATTTTGTTTGATAGAAATTTTTAAATTTACGTTAAATCTTTTTAATAAATAAACAAATAAATAATTTCACAATTAAATAAATTAATATTTACATTATCACTATTGGAAACAACAAAAATTAAAAACTAGTATCACTTATTGGTATCACAGATTAGAAATGGCAACGCTATATACTATCTAGCTGATGTTGTCAATTTCTTCTTGATTAAAAATTTCTATCAAACAAAATGTAAAGCATCAATTTTCATATACAGACACTTTTTATGATTGTACCTCCTCCTCACAGTCCTTATCTTTATCGTTTCGTTTCACATATTTATTCGTGGCCACGAAATGAAAACGTACACATTCATGGACATGAAAGTAAATGGTCGCTCAATTAAATTTTGTTTTATTGAACATACTATTTTTTTTTTTTACTATTTACTATTTACAATTTGGCTTACAACTAATAAGATACTACATATGTATGAAAATTTACATTTGTGGGCTCATAGAGGGCCTAACTATATACAGTGACTTAAGTTTATAATTATTTTCATATAAAATTTACATGACGAAAAAAAAATTAAATTTAAAAGGTCGGTTGACTGTATTGTCCTCAGGGTGTTCATTCCCGGTTGTCAGTGAAAGTAAATAGTCGCGCTCGGCCGCGTATCCCAAGGTATCCGGATATTTTTGTGTTGTTGTAATCTCATAGGAAAAATCTAAATCAGTTGATGAACGAAACAGCTTGATGTCAAGCAGAAATCTAAAGATATCCAAAAATGTTTGGTATACTAAACTATCCGAGAGGAATTTTGAAGAACAGCTGACATTACAGCTAATCTATTTTCTTTTCTGTCGAGTCCAGTGTTGGCCGAACTTTAACTTTTTAGAAATAACTACTTTTGTACTTAATTTATGTAGTACTTAATTTATGTAGTTAAATGTAGTTATTGTAACAAATTGTCAGGTTGTAAGCTGTCATTTTACTGTCAGCTGTGCATTTGAAGTATGAATTTTGAAATCAAACGTTAAGTTATTCATTTTTAATTAGCGAAGTGAAAATGGCTGGTCGAAAACTACATAATTATTGGGCTGAAGGTGGATTTACTCCAATTAAAATGGAAAATGATCGTATTGAAGCCTATTTGACACGTGTGCTGTGCTTCTTTAAAATAAACAGTTTCAAGTTTAAATATAACCACCAGTTCTTGGTTTTCATTAATTTTTTGTACCTTGTACAGTAAATTCAGCATTCCCATCTATCATATATAATTCCTACATTTCTTCATGCTTATGGTAAATTAAACATTTTCAGTTTTTTTTTTACAAACCTTCATAATATAAAAGTACAAAATTGTTTGTTTTCCATTATTCTACTTTTTTATGAATTAACTACGTATGTAGCAGACGTAACAAATTGTAGTAAATTAGGCATGTAGTTAATTTGGCCAACCCTGGTCGAGTCGCTTCGTTTTCTTTGGACTAAACTAGTAATACCTATGTATATTAATAAAAATAATCTGACTGCAGACCAACTGTCAGACATTAAAGACAAAAAACTCAGCAACTCGCTGCTTATTCCAAAAGACTCAAAGAAAGTAGAGCCCGAAAGCTAGACAATCAGCTTTTTACAAGGAACCAAAGGCAATTCTACAGACAAATTGAAAACTCGCAAACAAATAGCACATCCGAACTGCCTCCTATGGCACAAGTTGTAGAGTTCTGGAAAGATATATGGAGCAAACCGAAAATTATCAACCTAGAAACAAAATGGATGACCAAAGAAGAAAATAATAGTAGTAGGTACAACGAGATGCAAAACAGCATAACCTCAGAAGAAGTAACAGACACGATAAGAGAAACCAGCAATTGGAAGTCAGCAGGACCAGATAAAGTTCATAACATATGGCTCAAAAAACTAACATCTTCCCATATACTCCTTGCTCGATTCTTCAATGAGATCCTAGCTGAACCTGAACTAATTCCGTAATTTTTGACTACTGGAAATACATTTTTAATAACAAAAGAGCCGAACACAACAGACCCAGCTAATTGCAGGCCTATCACGTGTCTTTCCACAACCTTCAAACTTCTCACAAAAATTCTCACTACCCGCGTATATCAACATTGCGATGGTGACAACATCTTACCAAGTGAGCAAAAACTCTATGGGATGTTAAGAACAACTAACAATCGATTCTGTCCTCGTTCACCAAGCACTTCAAAACAAGCGCAATATTTCCATGGGATACCTAGATTATAAAAAAACATTTGATAGCCTTCCGCACCCATACCTGCTACAAATCCTCAAAACATACAAAATAGACGCACGAGTTATCCATTTTATGGAGGTGGCTATGAACCAATGGAATGTTAAGCTGCACTTGGGATCCAATATGAGTCCTTCCATACCAATCAGATGTGGAATTTTCCAAGGAGACGCGTTTAGCCCACTTTGGTTCTGCCTTGGCATGAACCCACTGAGTAAAATACTCAAAAAACTCAGCATAGGATTCAACTTTAAAGCCGAAACTGGAAGCCTGCTAAATAACCACCTCTTGTATGTAGATGATTTAAAACTATATGCTAACACCAAAGAAAAGCTCTTCAGAATGATAGAGCAAGTAAAACGTTTCAGTGATGATATTGGAATGCTTTTGGCATCGATAAATGTAAAACCATCCATATTCAGAAAGGCAGGTTCAAGATAACACCGATAGGTATGCTTTAGATGAAAACAATATAATCGCCAACCTTACAACGGGTGAAAACTACAAATATTTGGGAATAGTGCATCTGAAGAGAATAGCAAATGCTGAAATTACCATAAGAAGAGAGTACGTCACAGGATGTGGAAAATTACCGGCAATACCGGTATTGACTTATAGTTTGGAACAGTAAAATGGTCAGAAACCGATCTCGAGCAAATTGCAACTTTCATTAGAACGAGTCTTTCAAAACATCTTTGCCTTCACCCAAGAAGTGCGATAGAAAGATGCTCCCTTCCAAATGAAGCTGGCGGACGCGGACTTCTGGACATACCTAATCTCCACTACTCTCAAGTAATGAAACTGAGAAACTATTTCAGATAACAGATCGAAGCGTCTGATATGAAACGGACTGTATGTCTAGCGGATAGAAACTATACGCTCTTAGATCTAAAAGAAGAACAATGTACTCACGAAAGAGGAACGGATAGCAACCTGGAAAGCTAGAAGGAGTGCATCCAGGTCAGATGTATCAAAATCACATTGACCTTATTAACTCTAATCTCTAGCTGAAACAAGTTCAACTTTTCGGAGAAGCTGAAGGATTCATGATTGCTATCCAAGACAAGGTAATACGAGTAGCAACACGGAATTATCGGAAATATATCTTAAAGGAAAACCTTCCCAGCGTTACATGCCGTCGGTGCAACAGCCATGTAGAGACAATAGACCACATTATCGGAGGATGTTCCATTTTGGCAGGAGTTGACTAAACAACCACAAACTGATTTCGCACAAAGTTCCGTATTATAAGTATGAAGCACCACCTGTACTGGAAAATAACACCGCTAAACTATATTGGGATAGATCAATCATTACTGATCGTACAATAAGAGCGAACAAGCCTGATATAGTTTTGTTTGATAAAACCGTGAACGTAATCCATCTATTTGAAATAGCTATCCCACTAAACAACAACATGCTAACAACATACGGCACAAAAGTGGAGAAATACACCGAACTTGCAGCAGGGCTAAGGATGATGTATCAAGCAGAACGAGTAACAATAACGCCAATAATAGTCTCTGCGACCGGATTGAATGGAAATCAGTATCAACTAGAAGATACCGAGGATATTTGCCAGCAAATAATTTGATTTGACTTTGACAGTAAATGTTACCTAACCGGTTTTGGTCGTTCGCCAACGTATCGGATACTAAAGTATCTTAGATATAGATACCCTATTGGAATACGAGGCGAACGCGGCCAATTACAAAAAAAGCCGTGTTTTATTGGTATTTAAATGCGCTACATTGCAAAATTTAACATGGAAAACAACAAACGATGAGTGAAAAAAAAAATAAGTTAGTAATGGCAAAGAAAAAATGGAGTTTTGGATGTTGAAACGCAGGAGGTGTTTAGATAGGCCCTTATTGCGAATGTCATTTGTTAATCGATCGACGACTTTTGTCGAAAATCGATCATCGAAAAATTAAGATATCTGAAATTATTCTTGTATAAGATACCATAAGCTGTGTTTTTATGCGTGTTTACAACAACATTAAGTTATCTAAATAGTTTTGGATACAAATTTTAACGCATTAAACGTTTTGGAACTATCGACTTTTATCGAATCGAACGTTAACGACACTCACAATAAGGCCCATAGTGTCCGAAAAAATACATATTGGCATGCTTGAGGGTGTGTTTGTTGTTATTTATATTTTATACTTGCCTTAACTAGTCAAAAGTGTGGTTGCTCCGCAAACAAGTTTTTTTTCAAATGCAAAATTGTAATCCATATTTCCGTTCTTACACTACTGACACTGCCATTAATTTTGTCACGAAATATTAAATCAATTTACAGGAAGGCGAATAGTCTCGATTAGTATGTTTTATCAATACCCTGGCATTCGTTCAGAAATGTGTAACTGCGGCATTATGCTGAAGTTTATATGAATACTGACAAAATGTCCTTATGTTGAATACTGTGTTTTTTTTTCAGTATAAAGCAAATAAAAATGTCTTTTTTTTTACAAATGTAAAAGTTCAAGAAATACAATAGTAAAATTAGGGATACAAGATCATTTTAAGTAGATTGTACGATTAAGGTATATTTTCGTACTTTTGTAAGCATAATATAGTTAAGTGTGTAAAATTCCAGTGTTGACTTTGGTCGTTATGTCTGTAGAGTGGGTATAATGTAATTGACATTTTGAATACAAATTGAATATCTTCTTTTCTTCCATCAAAGGTTTTTAACTTTTCAATATAATTAATTGGATTTATTTCTAAAGTTCTTACCTGCTGCTACTTGTGGTTGTTGTTGCATTCGTTGTTGTATCTGTTGTTGTTGGGCTGGTACTGGGGGATCCATGTTGACTTGTTGAATTTTCCCTGGTTGATTAATTATATTCGATCCCTTCTCTCGTTGCGAATCGGTTCGATTGTTGCTTTTTCTTATCTATTTTACAGAACTAGTTAGGACATTCGACTTAGATAATTTTGCCACCTAATGATGTTCTTCCTTCAATTATTTTTGAGCACTTTAATTTTAGTTTATATGTTTTATATTTGTATTTGTATTTATTTATTTCAAAATTGCTTACAAAGTAGGACTTAAGTCTTATAAAGTTTTGAAGCCCTAAATTAATTCAGGAATTTGAAATTTAATTAAAGATAGAAAAAAGATAGATTCTATTTACATATGTATAATATAAATATGAAAACGTAAAAAAAAAGAAAGATAAAACAAGAGAAAAGAAAAATGATAAAGATGAGGACTCTCCTAATTATTATTGTCAACGATTTGCCAAATAATTGAAAACAAAAGATTTAAACCTATTCTCGCTTCTTATACTTCTCATCGCAGTGGGCTGGGAGTTCCAAAGGCGTATAACATGGACAAAAAATTGACGCTCAGTAATAAGATATTTAAATCGAGGTTGTATAAGGACAAAAGACCTTGATGAACTAGGGAAGTTCAGCCTGTCATGTAGATAATCCGGTTGTTGAGTTTGAATGATTTCATGCAGATAGCTCACCGATCGGAAGTTTATTAAATTGTCGAGTTTACAGCCAGGAAAGTTCGATATGTGGTCATACCGTCGCAGATTATAGACGTAGCGAGTAATGTTATTATATGCAACATTTAATTTGCGGCTAGTGGCAGAGTCCAAGTTGCAAAAAACTTCACATGCATATAACATAATAGGTAGTAAAAGAGTTTTGGCAAGTAGCAGTTTAGTTTTTGTAGGGATGAAACTTCGAGTGAACTGAAGAGCACGAAGACTACCATAGACTTTTCCAATTGCACTATTAAGGTGGTCGTTCCATGTAAGGGTACGATTGAAAATTATCCCTAAATTTCTGGTAGTACTGACATAGTCTATGATTTCGCCTTCAAGCTTTAAGGGGCTCAGGATCGAAAGATCAAATGTTTTGCGATGGATCGGAAGAGCTGTTGATTTGAGAGATTTAAGCAAAGATGGTTCTTTTTGGACCATTGTAGAATGAGGAGCAGATCCTCATTCATTAAGGCAACGGCATCATTTTTTGCTACAAAGGGTCGACTTATAAGGAGCTGTACATCATCATAAAGATAAATCAGACAATTTTTAACAACATGTGGCAGCTCGTTTATATATAGTGAGAAGAGGATTGGTCCAAGGATAGATCCCTGAGGCACTCCAGCTAAGACATTGAGAAAGGTGGAAGAACGTTCACTTGTCACCACGCATTGTTGCCTTCCGCTAAGATACGAATGAACAAGCTTACAGAATTCTAAGGAAAAACCAAAACTTTTTCGCAGCTTTTTACACAGAATTAGATGGCTAACTGTGTCAAAAGCCATTATTATTATTGTCCATTGCGATTCTTATTTCATCAGTCACAAAAAGTAAGGCTGATTTGCAGCTGCGCTTTGGTCGAAAACCAGATTGGCAGGAACTTAACAGGTTGTTAATTGTTAGGTATTTTTGTATCTGCTTCAAAATAGTTTTTTCGAACGCCTTTCAAGAAAACGGAAGAATAGCAATGGGCCGGAATTCTGTAAGAGTAACCGTTTGCTTTTTAGCGACGGGAATAATTTTGGCCTTCTTCCATTCTAATGGGAACTTGGATTTGGTAAGTAAAAGTATAAGTAAATATGGTAGCAACAGTTTAACGAACTTAGGTTCCATTAAATCCAGGCCTATAGCGTTTGATTTCATGGATATTATTGCTGCCACAATATCTTCCTCAAGTATTCCAAAAGTGTAAAGAATTACCTTATCAACGTCACTAGCAAGATAAAGATCTAGTAATGTACTAGCTTCTTTAGTAAAGTGGAATAGTTAACAGGACTCAAATTGAGTGCCCTAAATCCACTAAGAAAGTTTTCGGCTAAACGTGAATTCAACAGGTTACAATTAAAATCACCACATATTATAGTATAAGAAAAAAACAAGAAAAAGACTCCAAAGTTGTTATTAAAGGTATGGTGCTGATGTAGTTTTAAGGTCTGTAAATAGATCCAACCAAAACACTGTGTTACATATAATACTGACGAAAACATATTCTAAAGACACCTTGTATGAGAGACCGGAAAAAACTCAATTAAAACTAAACTACTGAACCAATTTTCATGAAGTTTGCTGGAAAGGTAGCCAATAGCCAGACAAGCCTACACCAATGACCACCCATTACCACGCCCACACAGAAAAAAATGACATTAAAAAAACTGAAAACCTGTTTTTGTTTTTTTTTTAGATATTTAACCTAGATCAAGAAGAAACATCAAATTTTACCTAAAAATCAATGATTGTGCACCATAAAATGTTTCAATTTTATTTTAAAATATATACATACATAAATTCGGTTAGAAAAATTATATACATATTCACATGTGGTCATTAAAATAGGTACTGCCATTTTTTAAATTAAAATCGTTGTGTTCTTTTAAAGACTATGTTTTACCTTTTTTTATAAGTGTCAACAACTTTTTTGGTGGAAATATAAAAATTGCCGTTATTAAATTTTGTTAATGTTGCATTGATAACATAACCAACACACTCGAATAAAAATGTAGGGGAGAGTGGGGCACATTTGAACACTTTTTGCTTTCCAGACTGATAAAACCTAAAATATTCGAGCAATTGGCCTGATATTTTACTCACATGGAACACTGTATTGACGTTCAATCTAGAAAAATATTTGGTCCATTTAATGAAATATTTATATTGAATTTTTATCTCCAATCAATACAGGTTTTTATGTTCAAAAGTGCCCCATGTATGGGGCAGTTTTGAACTTGGAAGGGGCACTTTTGAACAGTGATATAATTTTTTTTACTGAATAAAAGAACTTTTAAATTTTATTTGTATATTCATTTTTTAATAAGAACTTATCAACTAAACTCAAAATTAATACTTTTGTTATATCATATTCATGTATTTGTAAAAAAAAAAAAAAACAAAAATCCACAAAGATTAATAAGAAAAAGAAACTAAATCTAAAACTTGGATTTTTAAGTAGAAGCTGGATGCTGGATTTTTAGTGAATAAGAATAAGCTTAAGCTAGCTAGTTAAAGATGTTTTCTACTAATAGCTATTTTAAAATAGCCAACGCTAAGTTTATTTAGTTTTAACTTGTTTTCCAAGCCTAAGCTTCAATTTGTGTGAATACAAATAGCTTAAACTACAATATTATTGTGAAAGCTATAACAATTTCAAGATTTTTTCGACCTAGAAAGCTTTAACTAGGCCTTATTTTCAGTATTCAATAGCTCAAAAATGAGACAGAGAACGTATAGACGCAGAGACTAATGGTCGATATGAGAAAAACATTTTTTACCTGAAACCAATACTTGCCCTATAGAACAGATAACGAATTGCTTGATTAATTGCTTGAAGCTGATTAAATTTTCTCTTAAATGTCTTAAATATGTTAAAAAAAAACTAATCATGGCAGTTTTGAACATGTTCAAAAGTGCCCCAACACGCTTGTTCAAATCTGCCCCAACTGTTCCAGTGACATAAAATGTATTATAAGTATTTAACTGAAATATATCCAGTAAAAAACTTACCGCAATTAGGTTTAAAATTTATTTTTCCTCCAAAAAAATGTGTTCCTGATTTAAAATCGCGCAGTAATTTTTGTTTAAGCTCCTACAACTAAAAAACGAAAACAAAACACTTCCACTAGCAAAAGTACCCTTCACCTCTAAGTCCGTGAAACAACTGAGAGAATCAAGGAAAGTCAATGACGTTTATGGATATGGTAATGACAGGTTAAAATTTTAAAGTACTTTTAAAAAAGAGTAATAAAGTAAAATTTTATAAGCATTGTTCAAATGTGCCCCGTGTTCAAATGTGCCCCACTCTCCCCTATGTAACTTAACAACTGTTGCATTTTTTATTTGATCCAAAAGAGTTTTTATTTTAGTGACCACATGTGTATATGTATATAATCATAATGCATACGTAACGGCTTGCGTTTGGGACTTGAGAGAACATATATTATAATAAATGAAACCCCTATAAGAGCTACCAAACCCAAACTTTTTCGACAATTAGCGGGACATATTATTCTATCTCTGTTGGAGACAAGTAGAATTAAAGAAAAGAGAGGCTTCAAATAACTGGTTTTACTGTATTCCGAAAGTTGTAAATAATGTCAAAAAGGTGGGTTAATGAAAAAAACATTTATTTCAATCGGTAAATGTGCAAAGCAGGTTTCAAATACAAAGTCCTGATGCCAACAGCGACATACAAAGAGAAAATAATTTGTAGTTCCTTTGATCGATCTGATCTTTCTAAATGTATTTTGGTATGCTGAATTTGAATGTGAAATCCATTTTGCCCAAACACCCCCAAATATTTGACTAAATTGCCAAAAACTTTAAAATTGTGCGTTTTTTTAATGTTTTTTTTTGCAATTTAATCAACAATTTTGGATTGTTTCGCAAAATGGACTTCACGCTCAGATTCAGCATACCAAAAAACATTTAAAAAGATTTGTCTGGCGAAAAGAGCTGCTCATTTTTTTTTTGCCTTATTTTTTTTGCTTTTTTGGATGACTTTTGCAGGTTGAAATTGCTTTAAAAACCAAATACGAACGTCTTCGGGTGAGATTTTTTTTGAAAACCATAGCTGAGATTCAACACAGAGGAAGTAGTTAAAACCTTATGTGAACTTAAAAAGTCACTAAAATTGAATGTTTTTTTGTCAAAAAAATCTTATTCAATTATTTTTCGCTAAACTAATGTACCATATTGTTTGTCTATCTATTTTAAGCCTATTTACAAAAAAATGGTTTCAAACCTTGAAATTTTAGAGTAAATGGATCATTTTAAAACTACACGTATTTTTATCAGTTTTCACTATTTTTCAACTTTGAACGAAAATCTCCAGGCCCACAAATTTTTTTTTTTGAAAAACTGTTTTTCCTGATTTTTCAACTAATTTACTGTTAGAAACACGTGCAATATCAAAATAAATCCCACTTCCGAAATATGGGTTTTTCCGCCGTTTCCCCACTGTGCGGCGCCTCCACCAGAAGTAAACTCCTATCGGCTCGGAACAGCCTAAAACCCTTCAAACTATAGAAGTCATCACTTCTGTCTGGCTGAAACCAGGTTTCAGACACAGATATGACATCTATCTTCGAGTCCACAAACAGATATCTAAACTCACCTAATTTATTGAAAGGACTCTGTGCTTTTAAATGGCACAACTTTAATCCGTTATTATTTTGGGCCCTTAAAATTCTAATCATGTCGTGCAAGTTCGAATCCATGCTATTGCCAGTGAACCCCCTTGTGTCGTTAGCTGCACTCGTTGGTATTATAGTAAGGGAAGGGAAAAGATAAGAAATATGAAGCGACGAAATTAGGATAAAAAAGAATATTTGGCAAAACATTGTTACAAAAGAAATAAAAATGAAATAAAAATAATATAGCAATAAAAAGAATATTTAACGAAACATTTTTACAAAGAAAATGAAAAAAGGCAAATAAAATAGGCTGTACAACAAAAATATTTTAAAATTATATGTATGGTATGTAGATCAATACAGCTTACGGTAAAATTAGTTTGACGTCGCCACGGCAGCTTCTAAACATTCCACGTTGTATGCAGCAAGGCTTTCTCCATCAGCTGCGAGTTTAATGACAACATTACCATATGATGTGTACGCACTAAACAGTTGCAGGCGAATCTATAAACAAATCTTAAAGGTTACTTAACTTTAAAATACCTCTAAGCAGCTCTTAAGTATGAAATCGGTATCTATAATCAATTTTCACATTTAAGTAACGTTACTTAAATGCCTCTTAACTTAAACGCCATCAACCGCGTTTAAGGGTCACTTAAAGGCATTTTAAAATGTATTTTGACATATCGATTGTCATCTTTGAAATTTTGAAGTTTCAAATTGTGAGTTTGTAGGTATTGTTTGTTCTGATATTATATTAGAATTATAAAGTGCAACGATTTAAGAAACATAAAATTTGTATTGATTAAAGTATGTGTACGCGCAAAGAAATTTCGTCCACGCTTCCCTCTGAGCCTTTGAAGTGTTTGTATCGACACTTTCTTCCTCGTTTTTGGAAGAGAATAGGCGTTTTCCTAAATACAGTGTTGCAGCGCATCGTGGATTTTGATGCCCTTGCAACGTTTTTCTTCACTCTGAAATTTAGTTTTACAATTCATTAAAAAAAACTCTAAAATTTAGAATTCGTATTTAATAACGTTATTTTATTGAAGCAAGTGAATAAAAAAAGCATCAAATTTCATGATGCGCTGCAACACTGCATTTAGGAAAACGCCCAATCTGTGCATAAAATAATTCTGTTTTGTAGTGTATTATTGCAAATTCTAAAATAAAAAAGTTTCCTTGTAGGAGGCATCCCAATTTTCAGATCGTTTTCTTTTATTTGTGGCGGCGGGTGTGGGTGTGTGTTCGATAGCCATTTTTTTTTTTGATTTCACAAATAAAAAAATGTGTCTTCCAATTATTTACAGAAAGAAGGTGTCACAAAACCGCTGTGTTGTTTAAAATGAAGCAGCATTTGTTTTTTTTCTGTACTAGATTTTCACATTCTTTTACGTTACGTGACACAACCATTGTTTAGTTAAGTACCAATGAAAAATCGATTATAGATACGAATTGAAGTTTCGTCGTTTAAAGCCAAATTAAATATTTAAGTATGCTTAACTAAATAACCTCTAAGATGCAGTTTAAGAAAATCTTATAGATACGGCTGTTGATGATTATTTCTCATACGGTGTGCATGGTGAAGAAGAGTACGAGTATTTTGCGATAGACTTTCATTCAAGAAACAAGCCTTGTCGGACTCTATATCCAGATCACGTAGTGAGAGCTGACGACTTAGTTGTTGTTTTCAGTAGACAGTAATGCACTTCAGTGTAGAGTTCCTCTCTTGCACACTATTAAATTTTAGTATGACAGGTGGTGATTCTGGGCTCTTAGTGTTTCGGGAGTGAGAGCGAAATATGTTCTTCAGAGTGGGAATTTTGCAATTGGCGGTTAAGCACAGATGATTAAAGAGCGATGTTAAATTTTCCTCAGGTACGCAAGAAGCTCCAAACAAAACAGCATCCGCCGCATCGACTTGTTTTTGTAATGACAAAAGTTTAGAGTTCAGCCCACGCACCTCAGCTGTGTTTACCTCTATTATACTGACTCTCTGTGCAACATCTGTAATCGCGGAGTTCGCAGTGATCAACTTGCTGTCAAGAGTGAGTGCATCTGCTGTGGTGGCTTCAATGCATTCAACCCGACTCACAATTTCAGTTATTGTTGTGTTGACTTCTTTAAGCTTCTCGGACCAATTATTTTCAGTTTGCTTTAATTTTGCAAAGAGTTCACAGCGAATTCTGGAGAGCTCATCCGGTATGCGGTTAACAATCATATCGGTGTGTTTGTTTAAGCGCTCTTCAAGTGCTGAAAGCGTAAAATAAGATTCAGCATTTTTACTGGATTTTTTTTGGAGAATTGATCTTCGATGGTGGTGGTGCAGAAAGATTGTTTTGCTTTTTTGTTGCTGCTGGAGAATCGATATTCAATGGTGTTGGTGCAGATGGAGGTGTTTGTTGGTGAGTTGGTTTAGGTTTATTCCGTTTTGGAGCAGTTGATGTTGGGAACCTGCACTCGATGGTGGTGGTGGGGATAGAGGTGTTTGTTGCGATACTGTAGTTGTTTTGGAACGTGTAGACATTGTGTTTGTGTGTAGTGAAATGTGAAATTGGTTCGAATGAATTTAATTTAGAAGTTCAAATATTTAAAATAATTAAATTCCTTATTATTCGTGGTTATCGTGGCGATATTTTTATGTTTTTGTTAGATATCTACTTCGGCAAGACAAATTCGCGCACTTAAGCAAATAATGTTAGCAAAATACAATGTAAAAGAAATCTGATTGGGGACGTTTTAAATTTGCAACTAGTCGTTATGCATGTTATGCTTCTTTTCCCTTTTTCTCTTTTCTTTTAATTGAAGTGAAACTTCTTTTTCGGCGTTGGGGGAAAAAATTTTCTATGAAGTTGTCAGTGACATGTCAAAACGACATGGTTCTTACAATTATTCGAGGTTATTTAGAAAACTTGTGTGGTAAAAGATCACACCTTTTATCACCGAAAGAGAATGTTCTTATAATAAAAAAACCACAACAATTACCTAACCAACAAAACAATTAAAAACATAATTTTATTAAAAAAAAAAAAAAAAACAATAAAAGATTTTTTTAATGAATAATGTGGCCAAACAATTTGTTAATCGAAAACCTCTTCCTTTTGTAAAAAAAAACACAAACAAATACATCTTTTTTATGGTTTTATTTATTTAAAACATTAAACACTTTATCCTATACTATACTGAATACTTATATACTATTTAACTTGAAAGCACTAAAAATTACAATATAATTAATGCGAAATAAAAAAAACAATTGTAAATAAACTTTCTGCTTTCTGTTGTCGAATATAAGCTACCATTGCCATATGCAAAGAATTTTAAATTTGGTGTCAAAATTAAATTAGCATTGCCTACAATTAAAACAATCCTGTGGCTCAAACAATGAATGCGATAAGAAAAAAAGATGTGAGCGTGATGAATCATCGTCGTTGTTATAAAATTAGTTTTAAACTATAAAAGCAGACGAGGATATACGTAGTTAAGCATTTCTCGTCGTCACGTTAAATGAAATTAATAAATGAAGCAAGAACAGTCGCGCACATTCAATTTTTAGTTTCACATCTGTTTGGTTGCTTATGTTTCATTTAACTATATATTTACCATAAAATGAAACATTACCAACCAAACTGTTGGAAAATAAAAATTGAATTTACTCTCCAGGTCTAAGGAATTGCGGAACTATTTTCAACGAAAAAGTGACAGTGAATCATGTCTCGCTCTCGTCTCGTGTTCTCATTGCTTTGGCATTTGATCTATCAATTATTGACATAATTGAGTTTGTAAAGGGTGTTGAGCGAGAATTGTTTAAGATTATTAATAAATAAATATTTCATACTTCATTTACAGAAAATAAAGTTTAAGCGAATTATTGTATATCTAGAGCAATTTTTTCCATTTTAAGTGGTAAATGCTTTGTTACGGGTCAAGCAGTATTGTTCGATTCAGATTATTTGCGGATTTGCGAGTCATAAAAAACATTTATTAGGGACGGGAAAAGAGCACTACTTAAAGTGCTGTGATTCCTTAGAGTGGTAAAGCACAAAGAGCGTTCGCAATACTTAAAATGCTGATTTTGGAAAACTATTCAAAAGGCAAAAAAAATGTTTAGTTTTATTTTATAAAATCAAGTGTGCAAATCTGCCATTGTTTTATTTATTTCAATTGTGAACATTGTGTTGAAAACAAGAAGAAAACCATCTGTAGTAAAAAATGGATGCGGTTCAACATGAAAAGGTAAATAATAAAGCTCATATTGCTCTCCTCAAAATATGTAGATAAAAGATGAAGATTTTTTTTTAAATAATAGCAAATTCAATTAATTAGATATATACAATGACAAAAATTTTATTTTAAAATTAAAATATGAATTTACTAATTACCGGTCACAGGATTTTACACCGTTCTACTTTTTTAATTAGACTACCTTAAGTCGAGACCTTACAGCAACAATCGCCAAACAATTCAGGCCCTAGAACACAATATCCGCCGTAAAGCAGCTTTCATTGAACCAAATGCTTTGTTCTCGCATTGTACGGCACCTAGACTATGTTGTTTTTATAACATTAAAAACCGCCATGTAAAACTCCATTTTGTTTAAATATATTATTAAAATATATCGGTAGTTATTTTTAATTCAATATTTAACTTGAAATATTCCCACTGAGCACCCTTTATATTGTTGTTATTATTTTGTCTTGAATAACGTTATAATGTAAAGTTCAATTTAAATAAATGGCTCTGTTTTTAATGAGTAATAATAATAGATGTCCATAGTTTCTATGGCCAAAAATCGTAGTTCAGGTCAAGAGCCAAGAAATGGCTTTTGGAATTAATATTTTTACGACTTTTGTACCAATATCTCTAATGTCGGTAGTGAGAAGTGGAATCATATTCATTGGGGCGTTTGTATAGAAATTTCATTCGACTAGCAGTCCATATATTAGGTGCGTTTTATTATCTTCAGATCTGGATCTGGATTTATTTTTAAGACGTATTATAAAAACAATTTGGGATCCAGCTCTCCACCTGGATCTATTTGAAAGATCTGAAAATTAGTTCTTACTCTGGCAGGTAGATGGCTTTTGATGATAAGGTAGTGTGAACTACAGTGTAAAGAAAAAAGACAAGAAACATTTGAAAATCAACAAATATAAGAAAAAGAGAGATGAGCAATGAGCATACAATACTTCTCTCACTATGATCCAAATCGTTTTATTTTCAAGGGATGATCAATGTGGATAATAAAACGCGGCTATTATAACATATCAATGGCACGCAGCTTAGTTATCATGTGCGTTGAAAAAGCGCCATCTGTGCGTCATAAAAGGCGCCATCTGTGGGTCAAAAAGAGCGCCGTCCATTTTGCTCAACCTTGGTAAAAAACAAGTTATACATGACTTTCTTGGTTTTCTCAATAAATTCAAGAAAGTGCCAGATAGCCCAAGCTGTCATCCCAAAACGAATTACATTATTTGTATAATTGAAACAATTTTTAATTCCAATTTAAACTTCCTAACTTATTCTGCAAATCATTTTCAGTTCGATGAAAAATTTCAAGAAAAATGTTTTTGGAAGTGATTTTGACATCTTTTAATTTGCAAGACTATACTAAAATTACTTTTAAATTGAATTTTTTTGTATGTTTCCGAAAAGCACTGAAGGGTAATGTCAAAAACCAACGAAAAGTAGATTTCCGTATCGTCAAAAGAGGAACACTTCCAAACATTACTTAACATTTGTGTCACAAAATTAATTTTTTTCTAGAGACAATAATTGGGAATGAATTGTTTCATTTTTTAGCGATTCAAAACTAATCGGCTATTTAACCAATTTGTAAATTCATTATAATCTTTATAAACAAATAGTTTGTATGTTGGTTTGTACAAAATGTCGTTTATAGGTTAGATTCTTACAGAGGTTTTGCTTGAGGGAAAAGAAGTTTTACTTCTAGCGCGCATACGTCAGTACACAAACTCTTTTTTTTTATTTTATAATATCGCACTTTTGCTGTAGGTATATAGTTTTACTCAAAATGTTTGTTTTGTACTTCTTTGCACTTCTTCTACAACTTCAAAATTAATCCTCTTCTACAGAGGTTTGTAGCGCAACCATACTTGTTGAAGTAAGCCACTGATTCATTTTATACATGATATATACATACATATATCATTACACTGAATTTATGTTTCACTGCCACCGTTTTGCGCTCGATATACAACTTCACTTTGTTAATGATTTTTATGCAATATAATTATTCCTCATCGAAATTTTACTGCCGGTTCTCGCTCGACTTATTTCTTTGAATTTTGTTTTCTTTTTAAATTCAAAAAGTTTCTTGTTTTAGGTTCGGTCACTGTCTCTTATAATTTTCGCTTATAATTCTGACTGGAATCCTACTGGTTGCGCCATTTTTAATTGAGTATTTAAAAAATTATAAAATAATTTCGGTTTGTTAATTTATTTTCTTTACTTTCAATTAAGTTTGATTTATAAGCTTCAGATCCCTAACCACTGGTGAGGAGAATTCTTATACGAAGTCGTACGTATCTAAATACTAAACTTAATAAGATCGAATGGTCCTTTTTATATGTATCTTAGCTTAACTGCGGATGATGCGATGATTCAAATTATGCTTTATTATAAAATAGTTTTGCTGTCCAATGATACTCTCGAACAAGCTGCTGAAGTCAAAAAGTGCTGATATGCATTTTATGGTTGGATCAAATGGTATAATCTGGATAAGGAAAAAGGCGAAGCTTTTATTTCGAATATGCAAAACGTTCTGTATAACAACACCGATATAGTTCGAAATGAAGAGAGTACAGCAGAAAGTATGTGGGATCTCCTACAGAGAACTTGCGAAGAAAAAGCCAAAACACTGTTAGGGGTTTCAAAAGGACACAACCAACAAGGCAAAGAAACATGGTGGTGGAATGATGAAGCTAAATCAGTTATAAGTAAAAAGAAAATGGCTTTCAAGGCTTGGTCGAAGTGCCCCTCTAATGATACAGAGCAAAAGTCACGCCTCGAAGTGGAATATAGAAACTGCAAGAAAGAAGCGAAGAAGAAGTGCGCCCAAATTCAAGCAAAGAATACAGAAAACCTGTATCGGGAGCTGGATGAAATTTCTACCCCGACAGCTGGTGCTATTCAAGAGCTACGGCAAAACACGAATAAGGGCGCAACTATTTTCAAAATAGCCGCTCAAAGAAGAAGAAATGCCCAGGAGATTTGTTCGCCAAAGTTCATTAACAATGCTCAAGGCCAACTACTTGTGGAAGACAACGAAATTCTTCACAGGTGGCGACAGTATTGTGCTTCACCTAACTTAAGCGAAGTATCCGACGTCACAGTCGAAGAAGTTAGTGAGGCGGTAAAATACTCCAAAAAGGGAAAAGCTGTTGGCCCAGACGAAATACCCTCAGAGTTTTGGAAAAAGATGGGAGACATCGGGTTTAGATGGCTCATGATTCTTGTCTCCAAACTTATACGAGGTGATCGCATGCCTAATCAATGGAGGGAAAGTTACCTTCTTCCAATTTATAAAGGAAAGGGTGATACTCGAAGTTGTGATAATTACCGTTCGATTAAGCTGATGTCACACACCATGAAGATCGTTGAGCGAGTCTTGGGTAGCCGACTGCGAAAAATAATTAGGCTATCTGATGACCAGTGCGGGTTTGTCGGTGGTAAGTCAACCACGGATGCAATCCAGAGTATAAGAATAATTATGGAAAAGCATCGGGATTCTTTGGAGGATTTGCATGTCGTATTGGTTGTTTTTTAAAAAGCATTCGATCGGCAACCACGAGATCTAATATGGGTGGCCCTCAGGCAACGAGGAGTTCCAGAAACCTATGTGCGGATAATTATGGACATGTATGATGGAGCAGTTACTAAAGTAAGATGCGCAGCTGGAGTCACCGAAGAATTCGAAATCACAGTAGGTGTACACCAGGGAAGTGTCTTGAGTCCCCTGCTCTTTATAACAGTTCTTGATTACCTGCTTGAAGGCAAAGTGACGGATCCAAAAGTACATCGGTTATTCTTTGCTGACGATGGAGCCATCATAAGTGAAGACCCGATATCCCTACAACGAGCACTTGACGTATGGGTGGATGTTCTAGAAGGAAGTGGGTACCGCATAAGCGCGAAAAAGACAGAATACCTATGCTGCCCATTTTCTGATCCACACAGGCCTATTCCAGACATTTATTTGAATGGAGTAGTGCTTCCCAAGTGTGAAAAGTTTAAATATCTGGGGTCTATGATAAATAACGAAGCTACTTGTGATGACGATATCAATCATCGCGTAAGCGTAGGGTGGATGAAGTGGCGGGAAAATTCTGCTATCTTCTGTGACCGAAAAATGCCCCCTAAGCTGAAAGGAAAGCTCTACACTTCAGTTGTGCGTCCAGCACTCACATACGGTTCACAATGTTGGACAATGTACAAAAAGTATGAGAGTAAGCTAACGGCAGCTGAGATGAAGATGCTTCGTATGACAGCAGGAGTTACAAAGCTTGATCGAATTAGAAGTACGAAGATCCGAGGAAGCCTTCATGTTAAGAATACCATTTCCCAAAAAATTGAACACGACCGACTCAGTTGGTATTGCCATGTTCAAAGGAGAGATCCTGAGAACCCCGTCAAAAAGGCAATATCATACAACGTTCCAATTCGGAATAAAAAGAAAGGTAGGCCTAAACACTCCTGGTACAAACAAATGCAAAAACACCAGCATTCAGTTGGCCTCAGAAATGGAACAATACAAAACCGGGAGGCTTGCCGCCGATTTCTGAGGTCAACCGGGCGAACCCCACAGGCGGATCACTAGTGTGAAGCAGATACGTGGGAGAGTTATGATCCCCTCGACATCGAGATCATAACAGCGCCGAAACAAAGGAAGAAGAAGATGCATTTTATGGTTCGTTTCGATCGCATCATCTGTATACCAATTAAATTCAAAGTCATGTAGCGATCTCAAATGAAAGAATTAGACCACTACACATTCAACAAAAGGATATACGTAGTACACAGCACGCACGGTTATTGGTATACTCTATCTGATCATTATTAGTATAGCCGTGGAAGAGTTCGAACGTGAATTTACTCATCTACTTAATCATAAACATTTTTAGATATCGAGTTGTGTTAACTATATTATAATAAATACTTTTGAGAACCCAATTTTCGACGGTTTTCAAGCACAAATCGGCTGATACTGCTGCAATTTCACGTTCGATATTCGTACGAAGTTCATCAATCGTCGCTGGCTTGTTGGCATAGACCATAGACTTGACTTAGCCCCACAGGAAATAGTCTAACGGCGGCGTCAAATCGCACGACCGAGGCGGCCAAGCGACTGGACCATTTCGTGAGATAACACGTTCTCCAATTGTTGATCTGCTAGGACGATTATGACGACCATAAATTGGTCGTAGCGCTCTTAACGTTGAGGCCACTGACTCCGAATTTCGGTAGTAAATTTTAATAATTTCGACTAGTTGTTGGCTCGTATATCTTTCCATCATAAAATGGCAAACCTTACTGAAGAGAAATGTCAAAAGAGCGGCAAGAAATATGGTGTCGTTTGCTGTCCCTGTCCCTCTACTTTTGTAGCGTCCCTGTTGAAAAACCCTTTATGTGCAACACGCGTCGATATGCCGCAGTGGACTATTTTTATATGCAAGCTTGGCACACATATAATTATAATGAAATACCGACTTTAAACAATTTCTTTAAAAGAAGTAAATAAAAATAAAAATTGTTTTTACATTTATCTTTTGCATTATATAAACTATACATAAATATTTTTTTTTTACCAGGTAACCGACCAATTTGGGAATTCGGTTGGGCGTATGGTGTTGGATGGGGTGCCGCAATATTTCTGTTCGGAGGAGTCGTATTGCTTTTGTGTGACAAGGAATCTGAGGAAATCTACTACAAAGAAAGGAAAATAGTACATGATAATCAAATGCGGGCCTAGGCCAGGCCGCACGACCTGCCGGATGTCGTTCTTTAGATATAATGTCAATGGATAGTATATAGCAGAACTTTATATTTCAAATTAACACGGGTACACAAAAAGTGAATTATGTACGGGTACCCGTTAACATCTACAACAGGTTCGTGCGGAACTAAAATCTTAAGGTACAATCACTCACTATACATACACAAAAAGTGAACTACAACTCCCCAAACTGATGTCTATTGAAATTAAAACTTTCTTGAAGATTACTTTAGTTGAAAAGAATAATAATCATTTAAAATCAAATTAAAAAAGAAACAAATATGTGGAGCTGTATTTTCTATGTCATTTTTATTTGATCTATTTTATCTATTGAATAAAATCTAGAAAAAATATAATATGTCATTACTTAATTTTTTCCGAGGCATTAGGGTACCCGTGTTTCAAATCATAATACTATAATAATTAACGAAGAGTTCCAATTTTGAATTTATTGCAAACCCCACATTTTGTAATTACATTTATAAATTCGAAACAGCGATTATTCTAAAACTAAATTAAAACAACATAATTTAATTTAATTTATGTGAGTAGAATATAAGATTGTATAACAAAATAATTTAAAAAAATTATTTTATTTAAGTACCCTTTCAAGTAGCTTTTCAACGTTTTTATTTTTCGTATTTGGAAATTTTAATAATTAATAATTTAGTTTTTTAACACTTTAAGGAGCTATGTCTTGCTGTTTTATACTTTCGTTTTAGAGGTATGCAAATTCAGAGCAAGCCTTGAAAGACGAAAGCCATATTGACTTTACTAACTTAAACAATAAGTTTGAACGAATCTTTAAAATTATACATTTATTTCTAAAAAAATGGTGGAAAATATTTTATTAACAAAATCTTGTCTAACTATTAAGGTATCAAATTGTAAGAAATAAATTTTAACAGTTTACCGAATAAGCATATGGACCCTAGGGTGGGTGAAAAGAAACTTGTTTCAAATTTCAAAATTTTTGAAACCACGACGAATTCGTTGTTAGGGTCTCTAAAAGGTATGAGATCAGCGTTTTGAGAGCATTTTATTTTTCCCATGCAAATAATTTTAGAAATGAAAAAATGAACGACAGGATCCCCCGAATTTGTTCTTTTAGTTAAAAAGTATAATGTAGGTACACACCAATGGCGCACAGTGGGCCAAAGCGGACAAAATCTGGGTTAAAGAGAAAACCCCCTACAGAACCGTTAGGCAAAAAATACTACAATGTCCCAAGGGTAGTAAAAATTTCTGGTCATTTGTAAAAAATATTCGAAATACTACTTCGTCCTCGGTCCCAACGCTCGTTATCAATGACACTCCTTATATCAGCTCACAATATAAAGCCAATTTGCTTGCAGCGCAGTTTGTTGTCTTCTTCGTTGGATTGGATATTACTTTTCGAAGTTGCATTGCATGGTTTCAAATCTGAAGCCCATAAAATAAATGCTGGTTTGCCACAGGGCACCGTTTTGTCTCCGACTCTTTTTTCTAATATTCACTAATGATCTTTTGATGAAACTTCTAACCCATTAAATTGCTTTGTTGATGACAGTAACCTCAGCTTCTTATATTCGTTTCCAGATGCATGTCCTTGTTCTTCGAATGCGGGTTTAGAACGTCAGTGTTGTCGAATGTGGCACCATAAACCGGGTAGAATTTAATGCTTCTAAAACTCAATGCCGTCTTCTGTCGTTAAAATGCAACCCAAACCCCCATGCCGCTATCCATGAGCCGCACTTACATATAAGAAACAGGACAACTCTCAGTTCTCGGTATGTGCATCACAAACCATCTTGTGCGGAATAATCACATATTCGACGTCGCCAAAAACTTTGCGTGTGCTTAGGTGTTTAGGTTTCCTTCGACTTTGGAAGAAATTTCTTACCCCTTCTGATCTGGCTGTAATCTATAAGGCTTATATTCGTTCAAATCTCGAGTACAATTCCCATATTTGGGCAGGTGCTCTAATTCAAAAAAGAGTTTTAAAAATGATAAGTGATAGAAATATAACGGAAACAGTTACATCTCTCGATCACCTTCGAAATGTTTCTTGCCTTTCTTTATATTACCGTTATTTCTAGTGGTGGGTGCATTCGAATGATATAACAGATTGAGGCAACTTGTAGAGATATCTCGTTTCTTCACACAAATCATGCGAATGTTTTCCAGCATCTACTTACTCTAAGCGAAATGAGGACTCGACACTCGATTGCCTATTCGAGACCATGAAGCGAATATTGAACAAAAGGTCACAACAGAAAACACAAAATCGAGAACTCGAGAAGTTTGCTATTGGGGTATCTCGTTTGTGTGTATTCAACGACTTTGGGTTTATATTTATATTAATTTTGCACTCGATGCATCTTTGAGGGTTGAATGGAATTGTAAATGAAAGGCGAGAAGCGAGAACCATTATCTTATGATTTGTTTTATGTTTGCTCTTTTAACCTTGAAATGGATTGTTTATTACCTACTTTTTTTACTATGATATTGTTTCGAATGATCATTCGATTCTTTAAAGCATTCGAATACTAATATCTCGATTCTTCAAATCATCGATTATGCCCAACACTAGTTATTTCTATTAACAGTTTTCTATCGAAATAGCCGTAATACTCGCGCTCTGAGGAATGGTCATCAGTTTACCCTTCAGTCCAACTTCGGACGTACTGTGAAATACAGATTCTTTTTACAGCCGGACTACACGAATGTGGAATGCTCTACCTAGTTCCATTTTTCTTACTCATTGTAATATTCAGAAATTTAAAACTAATATGCATCGGTATCTCCTTTTAACCCCTTCCAAGTTTTCCTAACGCTCGTACTGTGTTTTTCTTTTTAACTGTAGTAATAACCACTTGAGTGCGCGCTAATTATAAAACAAAGTGTGAGTGTCAGGACTCACGGTTAGGATGTGTAAACATTAACGTTCGTCAGAGTTCCGAATTTTTGTTATCGAACGTACCCAATAAACATACAATGCAATCGTATTAGTTTGTGACTTTAGATATCATTCATTTAATTGATTGACTTTTTAATCTTTAATTTCAGGACAGTATTCTCATTAGAATTGAACTTACTCCTCAGACTTATTTTGACATGTCTGTAGTAGAGTTTCAAAGTAAAGGAACAAACCTATCTATTTCATAATTTAAATATTGTAAGAAAAAGAACGCACCATTTACCGCTCACACACGCCACATCGAACAACCTCATCAAAAAAGTATTTCCTTTTTGCATGAGCATTTATACGCCAATACGTCGAAGTATATGCCAAAATCAGCGGTTAAATGGTACAGTTGTGAAATTTTTAATGAAAGGTGAAAATGACCGAAAAATATTCGAATTTTTATGCTCCAGAACCACTATTTTGTTTTTGTCAGAGCTTTATTAATTGTTATTAATTAAGAAGATCGAATTTTATTCTTGCATTTTCTGGCGATTTGTAAATGTTCCTTCACTTGAGCTCTTCCGAAACGATTTGAAAAAATCAACTATTTTGTTGTCTTTACTTATTTCTAGATGTTGCTGGCCAAACTCCTAGTTCCCTTGACTTATTCCTCACTTCCCACCCTGATAAATATACAGTAAATGTGTTAACGCCTTTAGGTACGTCAGACCTTTCTATAGTATCAGCTGTTTTTCCATGCTTCAACGCCCTAGTTAAAGAAAAAATCCCCAAAAGAGTCTTATTTCAATACGAGAAAGCCGATTAGGATGGTCTCAACAACTTTTCCGCAACTTTAACTGGTCGATAAGCTTTCTTCATAGGAACGTGGATGCATGTGCTGATATGATAACAAACATAATTATAAATAGTTTGTGAAAATGCTTGTTCCTCACACATCAAAGAGCTTAAAGACAAAAAAAAAACTTGGTTTGACGGTAGCTGTAAGGAAGGGATTAAGGTGAGAGAGTTGTGCTTCCAAACATACAAAGCCAACCCTTCTGAGGAAAACCACATTAAGTTTAAGCAAGCAAGGAATGCTTGTAACGTTTGGATCCAAAGAACCAAATTCTTTCACGAACAAAAAATAATCCAGTGCCCTTAAGGCAGTAAAAACTTTTATGCATTCGTTAAGAAAATTAAAAACTCCACTTCTTCCCACGCTCATCTTCAATGATAACCCTGTTATTAGTTCCATAGATAAGGCTAACTTGTTTGTAGAACTATTTAAAAAAAATTTTCAATGGGAAATATTATTTTCGCACCCGAGCAATCGCTCCAATATTAAAAGATCTCGATATTCACAAATCTGATGGCCCTGATGGTATATCACCCATTCCTGAAGAGATGTTCTTCCACATTGTCAAAACCACTGCGCAAACTTTTCTATCTTTCTTATTCTACAGGATACTCCCAGTACACAGTGGGTACATCTAGGCCAAAATTTAAAAAAAATAAATTTCATTAATTAAGAATTCAAAGAGTCAATAAGGTTCTTCAAACTCCCTCTAAACCAAAACCATACAAAAAATTGGTGCATTATTTTTTTTTATTCCTTTATAGCCATTCAAAGTTCAAATATAATAAAACATACAGCTTGCTTATCGGTGCAGTTTTTTACTAGAGAACTTGTGATAGTGATAACTTGTGTTAAAAAAGTGTGAGCAATATTTAATTGACAAGAAGGTAAGTACTATCTTAAAACACATATATATTTTGTTGTTTAAAAATTTTAAGCGTCAATGTAATAGGACAATAGTTAATAGTTTACAGTAAATTAAAGTTTTAATTTTGGTTTGCCTTCTGGAAAACGTCAAATGCAGTTGGCCTTATCAAGGTGTTGAGAATATTGAATTTCATCCACTCTATGACCGAATTTATTTCCTATGCAAGAAGTTAACAGAATTTTGGAAGAAAAATAAAGCCAGAAAAAATTCAATAATGAAAAATCATTCCTCTTGGCTTGACAATTCTGAGACTTTGTTTTTAAGTTATCCTGACGAAAATTATCCAAGTACATCACAACAACGAGGTTGACCTAAAAAAAGTTTTCAAGAATGTTCTGCGCGGACTAAACGATGACGTGTGGCTGAAATCTCTAAATCCGACGAATGCCACAGCTTTACGTGAAACGTCGTGGAATTCGTATTTGGAAGAAAACAATACCATGAGTGTAACGCCTTGTGAAGTACTGTTGCTTTTTGTGGAAGCAAAGCTTACTTACTTATTCAGAGTTTTGTGAACACCAATATTAAAAAAAAATTACTGTCTAGCAACAAAATTATAAAGACCGAAAAAGAAAACTGCTATCCAGAAGCCGATAAAATTAGTGTCAGCGAGACAGGTGCCGAAGTAGAGTTGCAGGCTTTACTTAACCACACGGCAACAAGACTTCTTACTTCGCAGAAAGACGTTCTTGATACTCATAACAAGGACTCTTGTAAAAGCCGAGAGTTAGAAGGAAAATGGGAATTTGATGAAAGTACTGGTCAAAGCAAGTACAAACAAAGCTTTCATGATCCTACTGCTAAGGGCAGTGATTTATTTTTTACATCTTACGTGCCATTGCCATTGCAACTTAAATGATCACATTACACATATCCAGTGTATACCCGAAGTCATGTGATCAATACCCACTTTGGTTCACATGCAAATTTGTCATTTACTAGTCTTAATTCACACTGGCTCTTAGCTGCAGATTTGATAAGTCGAGGTTGGGAAAATGACAGAATCATCTTTTATTCTCGTCCAGAGTGGATACCAATTTAATGTATAGAGTTTAAGATCGGGCCGCAAACAAAAACCTTTGATAAGGCGTTTCGTTGAAAGAGAGGCATTGTCGTAATGAAAAAGCTGATCTATTTTTTTTTTATAAAAAAGTAGGGTATTATATTAGCTAGAGTAGGGCAAGCTTTAGTATTATTAGGAGTATTATTATTTACTAAACCAACCCGTTCCTTTCCTCTGATCTCTTCAAGGTAGCTCATTGGACAGGTTCTCTTTTTAGAGTTCAATCCGTTTATTTTCCTAGGTTGCGTGCTAGGAACAAGGGTTTTCTATAAGAATTCCCGACCGTTTATTTCCTTTGCGTTCCTCTTCAAGGCAGCTCACTGGACAGGTTCTCTCTTTAGAGTTCTACCCGTTTATTTCCCTAGGTTGCGTGCTAAGGACATAGGGCGTCTGATATAATATAATTAAATAGTTTTATCAAGACACTAATTTGAAATAAAAAGTATACAGAATTGAATTAAATAAAATAACACATCTTTGAATTATAAATGGAAAACCACTCAGCCACTGTATAATAACACAACAACTGGCGAACGATGCTGAGGAGTAAACCCAGGAAAACAAAATAAAATTTCATTATACGAGTACGAGAAATTATTCAAGATTAACAGAAATAAGGTTATGTTGCCACGTGCAATTTGGTTTGGTAAAGTGAGGTACGTACATTTTACAAATTACATTACATTTAACATTACGAAACGTACTGTATTACAAGACGAATTACATTAAAAAAATTTTTTTTTTAAATATTCTGTTATGGCAACTACTATTGAAAAAACTTTAGAAAAACTAGCTCAGACATTGCTTCAACTTCCTTCAAAATTAAGCCCTGCTACTCCATCTCAAGGAATTAATCTGCAATCATTTGACGAAAACAATGAAACATTCGATTCATATTTACAAAGAATCGAAAATTATTTGGACCTCAGAGGATGGTCAACCAAAGATGAAGAGAGCTACAAAATTTGCGTGAAAATATTACTTAATTGCTTGAGCCCAAAATTATACCTAAAAAAAAAAATTTGTGGACTTAATAATCTAATTACGCTCGCACTTATGTCCGATCCCAAGTGAAATTTCGGAACAACATAAATTCTCTAATCGAGTTCAACACGAAGGAGAATCAATTTCAAATTTTCAGGCCGATCTGAAGAAGCTATCAACAAATTGTAACTTTATCTGTGCCAGCTGTAAAAATTCAACAAATTCGACCCATCTAAGATCACAGTTCGTAAGGAGAATTCGTGACAATGGGCCTTACCAATAATCAAATTTAGAGACGACTTTAATATTTGAGTGAAATGAACTAATATGTAATGAACTCTATATAGTTAGCCATACATGTTGTGAACTTAATATTTAATTGGACTCTAAATTATGAACCATTTATTGTACGGAACTTAAAAAGTAAAATGTAACATGTATGGTCAGTTAAATAGAGTCCATTAAATAATGGTTAATTTTGCTCAGATATTAAAGTCGTCTCTAAATTTGTTTATTGGTAAGGCCCAATGACATCCGAGAACGACTTCTGCAGCAGGATGCTAGCAAAACATTTGACGACGCAGTGAAGCTTGCGCTGTCAATAGAATCCTCTAAGATTGAAAGTAAAGAAATAAGAAGTCAATACCAAGTAAACCAAATCAAAAATAATTACAAATCTACAAAAAAACCGAATTTAACAAAGAAATATACATATAATACAAATAAAAATAATTCACATGCGAAGTTTGAGAAAATTCAAGGAAAATGTTTCAAATGTGGCCAAACCAGTCACAAGGCTAATGCATGTCCTCACAAAAATTTGAAATGCCACAAATGTAAAAAGAATGGACACGTTCAAGAAGTCTGTTTTAGCGACAAAACCGCGGAAAATCGTGCTATCGGAATTGCTACTTACGATAGTGATGATACCAATTCGGATACATTCGAAGATATCAATACGATACAAATAGTACAAGTAAACAACATACATAACAAAAAATTCATGATTAAACTAAAAATCGAAGATGCACCATGTTTGATGGAGGTGGATACTGGTGCGGCGGTATCCACAATATCTTTACAGGCCCAAGAAAAATTGCTTCCAGGCATTACATTACAACCAACTTCATTACAATTAAGGACTTATACTGGTGAAATAATACATCCTGTCGAAAGAGCTAAGGTAAACGTGTCATACAATAACTCAATTATACAATCAGATTTATACGTCATTAACGCAAAAATTGATGCAATTCTTGGAAGAGAATGGTTCCGAAAACTGGAACTGAAAATTTCAGATTTAAATTTGCTTGAAAATAAAATGACCGAAAACACATGTAAAAATGAAATAGACAAAATTATAAATGATTATAAAGACATTTTTATTGAAACTACCGGCACAATCTCAAATTATAAATGTAAATTAGAACTTCTAGAAAATATTTCACCAAAATTTATAAGACATCGCCCTGTACCATACGCTTTAAAAGATCGAATCGAAAAGGAATTATTACGCCTAGAAGTAGAATTTTCAGTTTGGGGTACGCCAATCGTTCCTGTCGTAAAGAAGAACGGCGACATTCGCTTATGTGCTGATTATAAGGTCACCATTAACAAGGCTATCAAAGATGATAGTTACCCAATACCCACGGTTGATGACATATTTGCAAGAATGAGTAGGGGTAAATACTTCATGACGCTAGACATACATCAAGCATATTTACATATGGTAGTTGATGAAAGCACATCCTTACTACAGGCCATAAGTACGCATAAGGGTACTTACAAAGTAAAGCGATTAATGTTTGGTGTAAAAGCTGCCCCAAAAATATGGCAGAGGTTCATGGATTCAATTCTACAAGATATCGAAGGAGTATCATGCTTTTTTGACGATATTAAATTACAAGGAAGTACTTATGAAGAATTGCTGGCACGTTTCAAACAAGTACTTCAAAGATTACGCTTACATGGTTTGCATTTAAATAAAGCGAAATGCCAATTTCTGCTTGAACACATTACGTATTTGGGACATTATATTGATAGGTTTGGTATTAAACCAATGAATGATAAGATTCAAAGTATTCAGAATTGTGCTCGACCAAGAAATGTTTCAGAAACAAGAACGTTTTTAGGTTTAGTAAATTACTACCAAAAATTCTTACCGAAATTAGCTAGTCGTTTACAACCAATTTATAATCTCTTAAAAAAAGATGTTAGATTTTGTTGGTCGCCAGAATGTGAAGAAATATTTATAAAAATTAAAAACGAAATTACAAGTCCTAAAGTATTAATTCCGTTTGATGACAAGCTACCCTTGATCCTAGCCACGGATGCATCTCCCAATGGATTTGGAGCAGTAATTTCTCACATAGACGAACATCAAAATGAAAGACCAATAGCTTTTGCATCGAGATCTTTAACAAATTCAGAAAGAAATTACTCACAGATTGATAAAGAAGCCACTGCAATTATTTGGGCCGTAAAATAACTTTAATCACAGAACATAAGCCGTTAACCAGAATATTTCATCCATTTTAACTCCATTATGCAAATTTTTTATCAGGATTCGATTACAATATTCAATACCGAAGTACAAAAGACCACAGTAACGCAGACTTTTTATCAAGATTCCCAGCTAATGAACCGAGTGATGAGTTTTCAAAAGATGGAACTACCATTTTTCTGTTGCACCAAATTGAGACCATTCCAGTAACACAAAATGAAATTCAAAGAGAAACATTAAAAGATATTGAATGTAAGCAGTATTATAATGCATTACAAAAAGGCGAAAGACTACCAAATGGAGAAACTGAAGGAAAATTCTCTTTAGAAAATAATTGTATTTTTAACGGAATAAGAGTAACGATACCAAAATCTCTTCAAAAAAGAATTCTTAATGAGCTTCATACTAGACACACAGGCATAGCACGTATGAAAGCTTTAGCTCGAAGTTATGTCTGGTGGAGGGGAATCGATAAGGATATCGAGACTGTGTCAAGAAGCTGTTATAGTTGCTGCAAAAATAAAAGTAATTCAGTAAAAGAAACACCACATCCTTGAGAATATCCTACAACACCCTGGCAAAGAGTGCATATCGACTACGCTGGTCCTTTCATGAATTCTTATATTCTCATCGTAGTTGACGCTCATACCAAATGGGTGGAAGCCATTCCTACGCAAACCATAAGTTCCACAAAAACAATTAAAATACTTCGAGATATTTTTGCTAGATTTGGTTTACCGCTCACCTTAGTTTCAGACAATGGAACAAATTTTTCATCCCATGAATTCCAGGAATTTACTAGGTCAAATGGTATCCATCACATATTTTGTGCTCCATATCATCCATCTTCAAACGGACAGGCAGAACGTTACGTTTCAACTGTTAAGGAAGGACTAAGAACAATGTTGAGCGAAGATGGCGATTTGAATCTCAAATTATGCAGATTTTTGATGCAGTACAGGAAAATACCACATGCAACAACCGGGGTTTCACCGGCTGAACTAATGTTCAAAAGAACAATTCGTACACGAATCGACCTAGTCAAAAAATCTAAGATCACTGAAAAACAAAACGCTTATAAAGAACCGAAGAATTTGCAGACGGTGAAACGATTCAAGCTAGATTTTACAATAAAAAGTGCTGCAAATGGAAATTTGGGAAGATAATACGAAAAATAGGAAGTAGAATATACGAAATCCTAATAGATAACCAGAAGCACACTCGCCATGTAGACCAACTGATAAGAACTGATTGCCAAATAACCAATGATAAATTTAATGCCGACCCTTTAATTAATACAAATAATAACCACACCACGACACACCATAACGACACAAGACATGACATTGACATACAAGCAACGAACACCTCTAAATCACTACCAAATCAACCAGCTATCACACGTGCACCACCGGAATTGTCACCATCACCTATTATGTCATCACCACCAAAAAGTCAACCAGTCATTATTCAGAAATCACCGAAATTGTCACAGTCAACATCAGCAACGACCATACCATCACGATCACCACCATCAAGAAACGAAACTACCGAATCCGAAATAGGAAAAGCACCAACGAGTCCAAGACGATCTAACAGAATTAGAAGAGCACCAAATCATCTTAATTTATAAGAAGAGGAAAGTTGTTATATTTCTATAAACAGCAATAATATTAACTTGGCATAACTTAACTTGGCTTTTCTTTAACGTCAGTTTCACCCTTGCTTTCACATTCACTCTTTTTCTTTCTTGTTACCTTGTACGCTCTTCAAGCCAACAAGCCACTTGTTCCGTATTCTGATATAATATAATTAAATAGTTTTATCAAGACACCAATTTGAAATAAAAAGTATACTGAATTGAATTAAATAAAATAACACATCTTTGATTTATAAATGGAAAACCACTCAGCCACTGTATAAATACACAACAGTGTTCTTAAATCTAAACCTATAACTGAGGCTATCAGTGCAATAGTGGCGTAACCCATAAAATTCACTTTAGAGCTACGAGAGATTTAAGAAACAGGGTTTCTTTAAGTTTTTTTTTTGTATTTTTCCTTTGACATTTTTGATTTATCTAAAAACGTAGAAGAGTTTGAAAAAAGACACATTTTCTAGGACAAGCTTTTTTTTTAAAAATTCAACTTCATTTTGGAAAAAAATGTGGTTTACGCCACTATTGCATTCATGACTGTGTAAAAATAAAGAAAAAAAAAGGTTACACCAAACTTATTATATATTTTTTTAATTCTCTCATAGTTCATATTTTAACAACAAAAAATTATATGTACATTTTAACTTGTTTTTAACGATTCTACTCTTTGTCTGATAAAGCCTAGTACGCAGATCGGGAAAAATTTTGTCTCCCATACATTTTTTTTCCTGGGACAAATTTTGTCTCGGATATCTTTCCGAGCAGTACGCAGTTCGCGCGCAAAATTTATACTATTGTGAATTGCTCTACAAAATGTCTCCACTAAATTTTGCCAGGAAAAAGAATGATACAAGCATTATTTTGCGGGACAAATTTTGACAGCCACCGTATTTCCGAAAATGATTTTTGTCAATTCTGATTTTATGTTAAAGGTGCTGATGCTTGTCTTGAGATCATCAAGAGAAGATTCAAAAAAGGTATGAACGACTTTTGTAAGACAACCCGTTCCAGAGATACACTAAAAAACACATTAAATTAGATTTCATCTCTCCAACTTCAAACTTTTGCGCGAGATTTGGAAAAGTTTTGTAGAGATTAAAATTGTAGAGATAAAATTTGTCTTGTCTCGATCTGCGTACTAGGCTTAAATCGTCAAATATTTCGGTTGGAAAATTTGTTGACGTTTTTAAATTATTATAAAAAAAGTGATGGATTCCTGGTATAAATTGAAGCAGTTCAATTAAGTCTTTCTTTTTTTATCGTCTATTTTAGGTAGTTCAAACTGGTTGAGTTTTTTAATATTAACGGATTGTCTCTTTTTTACATTTACCTCTTCGAGTAAAACATTAATTTCATTAGAATATTTATGAAAATTGAAAATGGTTTACTTTTTTCGAATATATAACCACTGAATTTTAAGCCGTTCAACCTTGGAATTTGAAATGGACAGTTTCGTATTTGTGATATATTTTTCGATAAATTTTGTGGAAACAAAAATAATATGAAGACATTTTCACAATTTCAAATGGGGTTCTCTTTCTTTTTTTTTTATTCTTTTCTATTATACCAAAATCTTGGTCACATGGCAAAAAGGAATGGCCACTAAAGCCTAGTACGCAGATCGAGTCAAGACAAATTTTATCTCTACAATTTTAATCTCTACAAAACTTTTCCAAATCTCGCGCAAAACTTTTAAGTTGGAGAGAATAAATATAATTTAATGTGTTTTTTTAGTATATCTCTGGAACGGGTTGTCGTACAAAAGTCGTTCATACATTTTTGGAATCTCTCGATGCTTTCAAGAGAAGCATCAGCACCTTTTATATAAAACCAGTTTTGACAAAAATCACTTTCGGAAGTACGGTGGCTGTCATTCTTTTTCCTGGCAAAATTTAGTGGATACATTTTGTAGAGCAATTCACAATAGTATGAATTTTGCGCGCGAACTGCGTACTGCTCGGAAAAATATCCGAGACAAAATTTGTCCCAGGAAAAAAAATGTATGGGAGACAAAATTTTTCCCGATCTGCGTACTAGGCTTAACTAAAAATTTATGGCCGATTTCTTAAACCATAAAATCGGGATGGGATACCAAAAACTGGCACAACAGTGAAAGTTTTATATTTCTATTTGGCCCTCCCATAATAATTTTTTTCTAAGAGAAGTATGAAGGTTACGCCACTATTGCACTCAAACTATGATCAAATTATAGAATGCAATAACACCTTTTTGAGTGCCATCTAGTTTTGAGTGTAGATAGCTACATGAAACTATTTTTGTATTAAAATATATATATTAAGGGACCCATTATTTTGAAAAAAACTCATTTTTGAAAAAAAGTGGGTTACGCCACTATTGCACTCATAGCCTCAACTAAAACTTATCATAATAAAAAAGTGTATTTTATGACCACCAGAAGACACCATCCGCTCCATCGTCTCACCAACACAGCGGTTCGCCGCGTCATCAAAGACCTTGGGTGTATTCATAAACGCAGAAAATCTGCGCTTGTACAATCGCAGTACTTTTCTAATGCATTTGTGAATGCACTCACAATGCAGAATGTCTGCAGTTAACAGAAAGGGATGACTTTGCCAAAAAATGCATTCTTAATGAAGGTGGTTTTAAAGTACCCTAGCGATATATTCCGTAGTCATTTTAAGATGTCGAGGTCCACATTCAATGTAAGCGTCTTTTCTGATTATTATACAGTGCCTCTTCGTCCTTCTTGGTGACTGTAAAATTAATTTTATAAATTTCCGCTCTTCCGCAGCCAAAAAAAAATCAGCTGCACAATCTGCCCGACGCTGACGACAGTTTGACGTTTATGAACGGTATGTACTGCAGTAGTTCTAGGTTAGTTCGATCGGAAATCTGACTTTATGAACGCGAATAATGCAGTTCTTAGTTAGGCTGACGATTATGAACTCACCCCTTGCCTGGTGTTATTGGCAAAGGTTAGTATCCCCACCCTTGTATCTCTAAGATACAACCAATGCTGTCTCGTTGACCAGTATTCATGAGATAGCCCCTAATATGAACCTCCAATCGCTAACTAGTTCGTTGTCTCATTTAAAGTTTGTTATCGTAGTTCATGTTTATGTTTCTAGGTCCTGTTCAGGTAAGTATAAGTAGCTAAAGTAAATATGTTTGGTAAAGTCATAGTTGCAAAGTAGGTATATGTAGATACGGTAAGTATTGTAAGAGGTAAGTAACAAAGTAAAGTTAACAAGGTAGTTAACAAATAACTTATAAGCAAGTGAGTTTATTTTATTGTTTTAATTGTTATTACACTCTTGAGTTAACTGATGTTTTTCTCTGTATTTTTGTGTTAATAAAGTTCCCCTGAAGAAGGCAGCAAACTCTGCCGAAACGTCGGGAAAGTCAATGTAACATAGTTGTTTCATTGCCAATATTACAGTGACCAAAAAAGCCAAAGGAAAGATTTCAAATCGATTCCACTCAACTTATAAGTTACCAAGGTAGGTATAGTTTAATGAGGTAAGTATAAGTATAGTTAGCAAAGTCTGTCAGATCAGTACAGGTAAGTGTCAAGTCATTGTCTAGCTGTCATGTTTTGTTTTCTTTCTTTCTCTTCATCGTCGGCTCAGCCGATGCTTCACACACCTCTATTTAATATATAATTTTCAGCAATCCATAATTTCAATCTATTATTTCATAGCCTAAATTTGATAGCAAAGTCTTTTTAGTTCTTTTAAACTTTTAATTTTATTACATTAAATTCATATTTTTAATTCATTTATATTGCTCCTAAATTTATTATGAATTCAAGAAAAGATATAAGAAGAAAGGAAAATTTATCTGTTCCAAGACCATTGTTTTCAAAGAAAAAATTTTATATAAAAAAAAATATTTTGAGAAAAAAAAAAAGTAAGTCAAATTTGTGACACCGGAGTGTATCTGATTTTGACCCAGATTATATGCCAGTAATGGAAAAGAATGTAATTTTAGATATCTTCGGATTTAAAAATGGCTTTAATATTAAGTACCGGAGTGTAGGTCTTCTTTCCCTTACCCACGTAAGTGATTTTTTTTACTATAAAATGATATATGTATATATGTATATATTTATTGTTCTATATTACAGGACCCTTGACGTCCTGCTGGCAGCACTGATCAGGAACTGGTATCTGCAGAATTGGCCTATATAGTATATGTTAGCGCCATCTATGAGTGAAGCAAAATTGTAGCTCACTACAATTTTGCTTCACTCATCGAACATACCCCTTTCAGAATTCTGACAAACAAGAAAATGTCTGCCCTTCCGGCCTCATGAATATTCTTTCATTCTTACATTGTCACTTGGCCCTTATGGCAGCATAAAATTATATCTCGGTGTTATATACAAAAAAAATTATATTTTTAAAGAAATTCGAGTTGGATTTATTACGAGAAAATAAAGAATAACATTAAACAAAAAGAAAATTATCTCATTTGTACGGTTTTCTTGTCATTTTGCTGTGCATACTGCGTGTCGTGTGCTCCTTTTGGTAAGAGCAAGAGGACAAACGATCTTTCTATTTTGGATGTTTTTGCGTGCGAAATTTCTCTCGCAAATCAACAAGTTTACAATAAGAACAAGCGGCAACAGCAACCACAATACCCACGGGAAGCCGCCATTCTCATCTTAATTAAGTTCCTGGGCGGAGTTGGGTGCCAGTCGCCGAAGTGCCGCGCAATACAACAAGGAAATAATTTTGGCCAGAATTTGGCCGAATCATTTGGTCCATATCGAACCGGATTTAACCTCATCCTCATCATATATGTACATATATACATTTTATGTGCTTTAAATCGTCGCCAAAGTGGGTTGTCTCGTCCATCATAAGCCGTATTCAACACGTCATCAGTCACGCCACCATCGAATCGCCACGTCATCAGTCACCACATCAAATCGTCCACATCTTAGCGACAATATATATGGGCTTTCCATCGTCGCCAGAAATCGCCAGTCGCTCGTTGCGTCTGCGCTCAAAATAATTCAGTCACACCATCACACAGCCGCATCGTCCACATCTTAGTGACAGTATATATGGACTTTCCATCGTCGCCAGAAATCGCCAGTCGCTCGTTGCGTCTGCGTTCAAAATAATTCAGTCACACCATCGCATTACGTCATCAGTCACGCCATCATCACACCATAATCATGTCATCAGTCACAGCAACGAATCGCGACGTCATCAGTCACACCATCGCATCGCCATGTCATCACGCCACCATCGAAATTATCGAAAGCAGCCGTACTCATCACGTCATCAGTCTCACCATCGTCATCAGCCAGACCAGCAGGTAACCATAAAGACAGTGCTTTTATATATCTTACCAAAAAAAAAAAATTATAAAAACATACATAGATTATATAACATACAAACATAGAATCAAGCATATACGTTTTTTTTACTTGTGCGGCGTATGGTCGCTACATATTCTGGTGGTTGATAGGTACTTTTTAATTACTTTCCGAGTGGTGATACCAGTTTTCGTCTCATCCGGGTGCAATTTATTCAGAAACCTTTTTTGGTTGATGAAAGGGTGCATTTTTAGATGGTAAAAGTGACAAAACAAAGATTCGTTTTTTCTAGTGTTGTTTTGTTAACATTATTTATTCTTATAACCATTTTGGTTAAATTAAATCAAACTCAGCTAAGAGTTGCTGTGCTTTCTTTGGTGTTTTTACAAGTTCATTAAGTTTTTTGAAAATATTTTGTGAGATTTTCTCAAGTAAAATCTTGTTTCACTTCTATAGTGCGTTACAAAACTTTTTTATAGTTTTTTTCTTAAAAATATTTTGAGATATTTTCTCGTATCCGTGTGCACTTCTATAGTGCGGTTAGAAAACTCTTTATAGTTCTTCTTCAAAATATTTTTGAGATATTTTCTCGTGTCCGAGTGAACTTGTATGTGTGTTTACAAAACTTTTTATAGTTTTTCTTAAAAATATTTTCGAGTTATTCAGATATTTTTGTGCACTTGTATGTATAGTGCGTTTACAAAACTTTTTTTAGTTTTTTCTTTAGAATATTTTGAGATTTTCAAATATTTTCGTGCATTTGTATAGTGCGTTTACAAACTTTTTATAGTTTTTTCTTAAAAACATTTTTGAGATATTCTCTCGTTTCCGAGTGAACTTGTAAGTGTGTTTTCAAAACCTTTTATAGTTTTTTTTTGTTAAAAATATTTTGTGCACTTGTATAGTGCGTTTACAAAACTTTTTATAGTTTTTCTTAAAAATATTTTCGAGTTATTCAGATATTTTTGTGCACTTGTATGTATAGTGCGTTTACAAAACTTTTTTATAGTTTTTTCTTTAGAATATTTTAGGATTTTCAAATATTTTCGTGCATTTGTATAGTGCGTTTACAAACTTTTTATAGTTTTTTCTTAAAAACATTTTTGAGATATTTTCTCGTTTCCGAGTGAACTTGTAAGTGTGTTTTCAAAACTTTTTATAGTTTTTTTTTGTTAAAAATATTTTGTGCACTTGTATAGTGCGTTTACAAAACTTTTTATAGTTTTTTTTATTTCTCTTAAAAATATTTTCGAGTTATTCAGATATTTTTGTGCACTTCTATAGTGCGGTTAGAAAACTCTTTATAGTTCTTCTTCAAAATATTTTGAGATATTTTCTCGTATCCGGGTGCAATTTATTCAGAAACCTTTTTGGTTGATGAAAGGGTGCCTTTTTTAGATGTTAAAAGTGACAAATCAAACATTCGTTTTTTTTCTAGTGTTGTTTTATTAACATTATTTATTCTTATAACCATTTTGGTTAAATTAAATCAAACTCAGCAGAGAATTGCTGTGCTTTCTTTGGTGTTTTTACAAGTTCATTAAGTTTTTTGAAAATATTTTGTGAGACTTTCTCAAGTTAAATCTTGTTTCACTTCTATAGTGCTTTTACAAACTTTTATAGTTTTTTCTTTAGAATATTTTGAGATTTTCAAATATTTTCGTGCATTTGTATAGTGCGTTTACAAACTTTTTATAGTTTTTTTCTTAAAAACATTTTTGAAATATTTTCTCGTTTCCGAGTGAACTTGTAAGTGTGTTTTCAAAACTTTTTATAGTTTTTTTTTGTTAAAAATATTTTGTGCACTTGTATAGTGCGTTTACAAAACTTTTTATAGTTTTTTTATTTCTCTTAAAAATATTTTCGAGTTATTCAGATATTTTTGTGCACTTCTATAGTGCGGTTAGAAAACTCTTTATAGTTCTTCTTTAAAAATATTTTTGAGATTTTCAGATATTTGCTCGTATACGAGTGCACTTCTATAGTGCGGTTAGAAAACTCTTTATAGTTCTTCTTTAAAAATTTTTGAGATTCTCAGCTATTTTCTCGTATCCGAGTGCACTTCTATAGTGCGGTTAGAAAACTGTTTATAGTTCTTCTGTAAAAATCTTTTTTAGACTCTCAGATATTTTCTCGTATCCGAGTGTACTTCTATAGTGCGGTTAGAAAACTCTTTATAGTTCTTCTTTAAAAATATTTTTGAGATTCTCAGATATTTGCTCGTATACGAGTGCACTTCTATAGTGCGGTTAGAAAACTCTTTATAGTTCTTCTTTAAAAATTTTTTAAGATTCTCAGATATTTTCTCGTATCCGAGTGCACTTCTATAGTGCGGTTACAAAACTCTTTATAGTTCTTCTTTAAAAATATTTTTGAGTTTATCAGATATTCTTTCGTATCCGAGTGCATTTCTATAGTGCGTTTACAAAACCTTTTATAGTTTTTTCTCAAAAATATTGCTGCAAATATTTTCTCATATGCGTTTACAAAACTTTTTATAGTTTTTCTTTAAAATATTTTCAGATATTTTCTAGTTTCCGAGTGAACTTGTATGTGTGTTTACAAAACTTTTTATAGTTTTTTTTCTTTAAAATATTTTGAGATTTTCAGATATTTTCGTGCACTTGTATAGTGCGTTTACAAAACTTTTTATAGTTCCTCTTTAAAAATATTTTTGAGATTCTCAGATATTTTCTCGTATCCGAGTCCACTTCTATAGTGCGGTTAGAAAACTCTTTATAGTTCTTCTTTAAAAATATTTGGCGATTCTCAGATATTTGCTCGTATCCGAGTGCACTTCTATAGTGCGGTTAGACAACTCTTTATAGTTGTTCTTTAAAAATATTTTGAGATTCTCAGATATTTGCTCGTATCCGAGTGCACTTCTATAGTGCGGTTAGAAAACTCTTTATAGTTCTTTTTTAAAATTTTTGAGATTCTCAGATATTTTCTCGTATCCGAGTGCACTTCTATAGTGCGGTTAGAAAACTCTTTATAGTTCTTCTTTAAAAATATTTTGAGATTCTCAGATATTTGCTCGTATCCGAGTGCACTTCTATAGTGCGGTTAGAAAACTCTTTATAGTTCTTCTTTAAAAATTTTTTGAGATTCTCAGATATTTTCTCGTATCCGAGTGTACTTCTATAGTGCGGTTAGAAAACTCTTTATAGTTCTTCCTTAAAAATATTTTTGAGATTATCCGATATTCTTTCGTATTCGAATGCATTTCTATAGTGCGTTTACAAAACCTCTTTATAGTTCTTCTTTAAAAAATTTTGAGATTCTCAGATATTCCTCGTATCCGAGTGCACTTCTATAGTGCGGTAAGAAAACTTTATAGTTCTTCTTTAAAAATATTTGTGAGATTCTCAGATATTCCTCGTATCCGAGTGCACTTCTATAGTGCGGTTAGAAAACTTTATAGTTCTTCTTTAAAAATATTTTTGAGATTCTCAGATATTTGCTCGTATCCGAGTGCACTTCTATAGCGCGGTTAGAAAACTCTTTATAGTTCTTCTTTAAAAATATTTTTGAGTTTATCAGATATTCTTTCGCATCCGAGTGCATTTCTATAGTGCGTTTACAAAACCTTTTATAGTTTTTTCTCAAAAATATTGCTGCAAATATTTTCTCATATGCGCTTACAAAACTTCATTTATAGTTTGTTTCCTTAAAAAAGTTATTTCTTCGTATCCGGTTGCATTTCTTATAGGCGCTTAAGCTGCCGCATAAAGTTCTAGCCAGTATATAGTTTTAAAATCATGAACTTTCTCATTGGTTTTGTTCATTCAGCTAATCCTACAGCCATATCTAAATGGAAACAAATGGACAAGTTTCTTAGTGCTCGCTTTCAAGTAACAAACGTCATAATTCTTTGTTCCATTTCCAAAAACACCGAATCACCGGTTTCGAATGTGGTGCAAAATAGTTCTTCGGCATCGGCTATTGGATCCTCTTTATCTCCACGTAGCCATCCGTCTTCTCGAATACAGTCCACTTCATAACCATTTGTACCATCGATGACCGGTCGACCCCATTTCGCTTCATCACACAAGAACATTCTACTTTAAACGGCACTGGTGAGAATAATTAGACAACAATCGTATCATTTGGTTCATGCCTTAATAGATCCCGTATCTTAGGTATCATTTATGTTAGAATCGGTCTAAAGACGTTTGAATTTACCAACCGTACCGATCAACATATCTATTTCAAGTGTTAATGTAACACACGCGGCTTCATCTAAAAACTGTGCATCTTTGCCAGATTTTTTGCCCAGGAATAGACGGAATGGTAAGAGTTGCCACATTGAAGACACAACAGGGCGAAATTACTCGACCTGTGGTGAAAATGTGCGTTTTGCAAAATATTTAGTCGGTTGAAATCACAAATTTAAATACCGTACCACCAAAATAAACTGCTTCCTTTATTATCAATACCGCCTTTAAATATCAATAACTTACTTTATCTAAGAGTGGATAAACTAGAAGCTTGAGTATATGTTATCTTGTAAATTCTTTATCTTAATTAAATACACTGAATTACAATAACGCACTGCATTTATGGTTCCCATAGTTATAAGTTATCTTAAGTTATTGTAGTTATTTTATTTGTTGACGCAATGCGTCAAGGGGGGCGGTAATGTTAGCGCCATCTATGAGTGAAGCAAAATTGTAGCTCACTACAATTTTGCTTCACTCATCGAACATACCCCTTTCAGAATTCTGACAAACAAGAAAATGTCTGCCCTTCCGGCCTCATGAATATTCTTTCATTCTTACATTGTCACTTGGCCCTTATGGCAGCATAAAATTATATCTCGGTGTTATATACAAAAAAAATTATATTTTTAAAGAAATTCGAGTTGGATTTATTACGAGAAAATAAAGAATAACATTAAACAAAAAGAAAATTATCTCATTTGTACGGTTTTCTTGTCATTTTGCTGTGCATACTGCGTGTCGTGTGCTCCTTTTGGTAAGAGCAAGAGGACAAACGATCTTTCTATTTTGGATGTTTTTGCGTGCGAAATTTCTCTCGCAAATCAACAAGTTTACAATAAGAACAAGCGGCAACAGCAACCACAATACCCACGGGAAGCCGCCATTCTCATCTCAATTAAGTTCCTGGGCGGAGTTGGGTGCCAGTCGCCGAAGTGCCGCGCAATACAACAAGGAAATAATTTTGGCCAGAATTTGGCCGAGTCAGTATAGCCAAGCACTTTTTCAATACTGTGATATATATAGATATAGATACACATATATAACACTTCATAAAGAAGTTAAAAAAAAAACCTTCACTGCCCACTTCACACTTTTCGTTTTCTTCACTTTTCTGTTCTTGGCCTCTTTTTACTTATTCTTTTTTTTGTGCCTTTTTCCTTTTTTGTTGTTAATTTTCTTTTTTTCTTTCACAAAATTAGATTAAAACAAGCAAAAAAAACTACTTTAAAAGTTCAAAATCCAGTTGGGATAAAAAAAAACACTTTGAATTTTTGTTCATCAGCTATTTACATATCATATATCCTGTCACCAGTCTCAAAAATTCGCGTAAGAGTTTTCAAATCCTGTAACTAACCGGTGTATTATGGTCCAAATATAAAAAAATTGAAGAGCAGAGGCTCGAATCAGCTAGCCTAGGAATCTGTTGTATGCCTTGGTGGGTACAGTATACCTACATATATGTATGGTTGTCTAATCTAAGTGCATCAGTGGCTTGGCGTCCATATAACCCGATTCCTATCGGGTTACCTTTTAAATTTTCTTCTAAACAACAATATTTACTAAATAACAAACGAACTTGCTGCACAAGAATGTTTACTAAATAACGACCAACATAAAACCGACTTCATATACTAAATACGTACATATGTATCTATTCATTAACCTCCAAAAGCTGCACACTCCACCATAGTGATGTGTACCTCATACATGAGGCAATACAAAATGTCCCATACACCAATCTGAAATGTCCCATCACCTCAAAACGAAAAAATGTATTACCTCACACCTCACCACAAAAGCAACGAAAAATATCTCTCTTTACTCTTTCAAGGAAAAAAAAACACTATTCGTATCGAGCATCTCACTCATCGGCCTGATACTAAGACTGAGACTGAGACTGATGTAGAATGAAGTTGTATTGTAGTTAATTGTATGAAAGGAGGAAATAGGCCTCAAACTCTCTACCCACCAAAGATCAAACCAATGGAAATAGAATGAGGTTTGTGTAAGATGAGGATTTGAAATGAAATGAATGAATGTGTTGTTTTACTCAAAAGTCCCATTCAAACAAAATTCGTGACATTGTCGCAGGCTGGGTTTTTGTATCAGACTGGAACTTTGTACCAGGATGGGACTTTGTACCAGGCTAGGACTTTGTACCAGGCTGGGACTTTGTACCAGACTAGGACATTTGTCATTTAGGATTGAGGAATTGAGTTCTTTTGCATCTGTTTGAGGAGACAAAATGAGAAAAGGTAATGAGTGGGACTTATGAATGAATGAATGTTGCACTGACTAGAGTGTAACAAACAATGAAGATACGAGTAGGTATGAAGCGTTATCGAAAATTATACAATCAAAGGGTTAAAAAAGGAAGGAGGTTTTTTTACAGTTTGCAGTAGGAGGTTTTGTTTATTTTTGAAGGAGTAGGAATTTTCGTTTTTGATATGCAAATGCAAGTGCATTCCTTTTATTTGTATTTGTTTTTATTTTAGTGTTAGAAAAAAGAGACTAGGGTTTAGAGATCAAGATCAAATATGAGAATTGAAAAAAAAAATCAATCAATCAATTGTGCTGAGTTTGCGTACGTGAAGAGTCATTAGTGTTGTATTTAGTCCAGTGTCCTGTAATCAAATTTGTTTGTAAAAAAAGTGATCAGAACAGGTCTTAACAGAAGAAACATGTTGAGTGGGAAGAAAGTAGGACAAATATTGTTTTTAAATGCAAAAATGTAATGATGTATTTTTTTAAACTCATTAGATTCAATTTATTTTGAATGTGATAAAATATTTGTTTTTTTGTTAAAAAATATCTTTTGTGTTCATCTTTTTATTAAATGCTTTTGTTTTCTTTTAATAACTTAAATAAAATTTAAAAACACCACTTTTTCTTTTAAACTTTTTTTTAGATTAATTTTTTTATTATATCTTTTTATATTTACTTATTTTAAAATTTATTTTTGTTAAAAACTAAAACTTTTTTAATTTTGTTTTTAAATGTTTTATTTTAAAATAAATCGTTTTGTATCAAGGATGTTTAATTCAATATATTATATTTATTGATATTTAATTTTTGTAACCTTTTTATTTAATGCAATTTTAAAAACTGTTTTTGGAAAAAATGTATACTATTAAAAAATACGCATTGTTTAATTTCGAATTTCAAAATATCCATTTAAATAGGTATGTACCATGGGACATTTGAGGTGGGACAAAGTACCACCTCATTTCAAAAAATGAGTACCTCATACAAACTCATTACAAATTCGTGTCCTACCCATCACTACTCCACCAACTCAATTGAACTTTATTCTCATTTTTCATTCAAATACCCACCACACCAGCACCACACAAGTTATTATCATGGAGTAATTTCTTCCACACTCTCTGCCCACAACCCCAAGCCAAAGCAAAAGTAACCCGAAATATCTCGGCTTATAAGATCTCTCGCTGGATAAAACAATGTTAGTTTTCTTTCTCTGATTTTTCTGAGTTTGGGTCGACTCTGTCTAACGCCCGCTGTCTTATGCAAAGAAATAACACGCTTTTCTTCGACTTATTTGGTGCATGTTGTGTTGTGAGGTGAGTATACCCAATTCCAAAACCAAGTCACTTGGTTAATGGTGGGTTGCGCAGATAAAGCAAACAAAATGGTGCGCAAGAAATTTAGCAAGTAAAAAACTGAAGACTGAAGCTGAAGGAGAAGTTTATTTGTATTTTTTGTTAAATTTTGTTTTATTTATTAATTTAAATTACAATGTAAAATCGTAAAGATAATTAAAGAGGAAAGCATTAACAGTAAACCCATCAGCCTAAATTTTGTTTTATAAGTACACTTCTCTGCTTATGCAAAAAATAACTCGCTTTTCACCGACTTATTTGCTGAATTGTGTGAGTTTTTTCTACCGCTGCACTTTCTTGGATTAATTGAGTAGGTCATTCATTCATTCATACAGGCTTTCAGATTTAGCACTTATTTCCACAGAAAAGCGACTCTTTTAGAAATAAGGAATAGACCTGTTTTCTATGAAAGAGCTTTAGCAGATTTTATAAAAAAAGATCGTAGAATAGCTTTAGAATATAATGTAGTGGGGCACATTTGAACACGGGGCACATTTGAACAATGCTTATAAAATTTTATTTTATTACTCTTTTTTAAAAGTAATTTAAAATTTTTACTTGTCAATACCATATCCATAAACGTCATTGACTTTCCTTGAATATCTCAATTGTCTCTTAGACTTAGAGGTGAAGGGTACTTTTGCTAGTGGAAGTGTTTTGTTTTCGTTTTTTAGTTGTAAGAGTTTAAACAAAAATTACTGCGCGATTTTAAAACAGGAACACGTTTTTTTGGAGGAAAAATAAATTTTAAACGTAATTGCGGTAAGTTTTTTACTGGATATATTTCAGTTAAATTTTATGTCACTGAAACAGTTGGGGCAGATTTGAACAAGCGTGTTGGGGCGCTTTTGAACATGTTCAAAACTGCCATGATTAGTTTTTTTCAACATTCTTAAGACATTTAAGAGAAAATTTAATCAGCTTCAAGAAATTAATCAAGCAATTTGTTATCTGTTCTATAGGGTAAGTATTGGTTTCAGGTAAAAAATGTTTTTTTTATATCGACCATCAGTCTCTGCGTCTTTACGTTCTCTGTATTATTTTTGAGCTATTGAATACTGACAATAAGGCCTAGTTAAAGCTTTCTAGGTCGCAAAAATCTTGAAATTTGTATAGCTTTAACAATAATGTTTTAGTTTAAGCTATTTGTATTCACACAAATTGAAGCTTAGGCTTAGAAAACAAGTTAAAACTAAATGAACTTAGCGTTGGCTATTTTAAAATAGCTTTTACTAGAAAACATCTTTAACTAGCTAGCTTAAGCTTATTCTTATTCACTAAAAATCCAGCTTTTATTTAAAAATCAAAGTTTTAGATTTAGTTTGTTTTTCTTATTAATCTTTGTGGATTTTAGTTTTTTTCTACAAATACATGAATATTATTAATTTTGAGTTTTATTGATAAGTTCTTAATAAAAAATTAATATACAAATAAAATTTAAAAGTTCTTTTATTCAGTAAAACAAAAATTATATCACTGTTCAAAAGTGCCCCTTCCAAGTTCAAAACTGCCCCATACATGGGGCACTTTTGAACATAAGAACCTATATTTATTGGAGATAAAAATTCAATATAAATATTTCGTTAAATGGATCAAATATTTTTCTAAATTGAACTTTAATACCACTGTTCCATGTGATTAAAATATCAGCCCAATTGCTGGAATATTTTAGGTTTTATCAGTCTGGAAATCGAAAAGTGTTCAAATGTGCCCCACTCTCCCCTAAATAAGAGAAGTTTTTTCAGTAACACTTTTCATAGTTTCTTATTTGTTTAGAAACGCGAACTTTTGCTATTTTTTTTAATAACATACATTATTATATTTATTGTAGCCAAAAATATTACATTTCTTATACTTAAACCTATATGGCACAATTTTTTATTGTAAACTTTTGTACATAACTATTTATTCTTAATTGATATTTTTTATATCATGATATTGAATTACTTGAAAAATTTAATTGATTTATTTGCGTATTTATCTCATACTTAAATATACTTTTGTTTTGAAGTTCCTTATTTTTTATTTTTTTTATAACATTACCTTAACTTTTCCTTAATATACATGCAATGCTTTTGCATTTGCCAGAAACGGTTTTCTTTAATTTTAATTTTTAATTATTTTTTTTTGATTAAGGATACACATCGATATTAGAATTAATTATCGTTTGCAGGTAATAAGTCTTAGCTTCGACTTATCATTTGAAATTTTTTACGCCACGCCTATTCCGATCGTGGCTTCGAACCTGCGAAGATCAGACACCCATCATGAAATTAGTTTTGAATTCTATAATATGCATTTATGAAAAATTTTAAGATATATGTAGGATGACCACATTTTACATCATAGCATAATTGAATCGGTCATTTCAGAAACCACTTAAGTCACATTTTTTTCCAAAATGCTTTTTTTGCTGAAAATGGTTCCTTAAAGGGAGATGCGTATTCTGGGTAAAAACCACGTAAGTCTGTACATTCCTTCCTTTTCAAATAATACCGTGGGAAAGACGTTCATTGCATAAACAACATTATACTTCATCCAACAACACGTCTTATGGGAGAGCTTTTTCAAAATCAGTAGCGTGCTATATTTTTGCACCATACTAAATTGAAAGAACTCCTCCATAAAAAAGTGTTTGTGCGCCCGTAAATTTTCGATTGCATCTGACGCAGACCCGACGCGACGTCCTATTGACTGCACATCTGAGTGTGCACTGAATTGCTGTGGCCTATGGCTGTTGGTGCTATTCAATTTCAACAACCATTAAATATTGATGTGCATTCAGAGTTACCCTTGTTCATTTGGTAACTTGTTCAGTTTTTTTTCCTTGGGTTTTTGTTGAGGTGCTTTTGATTTTAGAGCTTTCAAAAAAGGGTTCATTTAAAATCAACACTACGACAACCCTGTGAGAGCTTTAATGAAGGACAGATTTATGCAATCCACTGTACCCAGAATGCGAGGCAAACGTCCTATCTTGCCCACACTGCATATTTTTGTTGAACAGAGTATAGTCAGTAACTTAAGAGGTTTTTGCATGCACTACTAAAGTGGAGGGAGTAGTTTTATGACTGAGTTTTATATTTTAAATTTACTTTGTTATGATTGCTTCAGCAATATTCAAATCTTCAATTTGATAACAACCGTCATTAATGTCATATTTGCATCTTTCACACAACTGTTTTCTGCGAAAAGTAATTTTAGTTTTAAAAATGTCTTCAAGTGGAACAGAGAGTGATGGTGCGCTGAAAAAGAAGAGAACGTGTAATCCCTTAAAGTATACCTTAAGGAAATGTTATAACAAATTATAAAATTGAAAGACAAGCATAAACTAATTATCTAAGAGATTTGAAAAACCGAGGAACTGCCGATATCAAGTTGCAGAAGAGTAGAATCATATGTCAAAGTAAGATCATTGAGCTTGATATTTCTAAGCCATTTGATGGATTTTACCATCAAGCTATCGAAAATACTAGAGCTTGGTATCAATGAAGCCCTTATTCGTTGAATAGAAATTTTCTACTGTATTGTTCAATAAATTTTTTTTGGAAGGTTTCAAATCGGATCTTCACAAAATAAATGCAGGGGTCCCCAAGGGCTCCGTTTAGTCTCGGACTTTCTTTCTCATTTTTATGAATGATCTCTGAAACTGAATGATCTTTTACACTCATTGTCTATCTCAGCTTTTCATACTCATCCGTCTCGTCTGCCAAATTCACGTCCAACTCATTCGAAATTTAGAAAATATACTCGTAGTCGTAGAGCTAAAAACTGAAGATGTTTTGGAATTCATGAAATGGTGGCCAAATTTGTACAAAAAAACATGTTTGTCATCACTGAATCTTAAATAAAAAAAGTCCCACAAAAACAGAAAAAAGCACCTTCGACGTGCATGAGCTTTAAGAATGCTTCACATAGAAAAGGTACTATCAAAGGAATATATTGATGGATTGATTAAACATTCATTCTTATTAATAAAGAAAGTTACAACTTCTGTTTCACTTCTATCAGCTAAGGCTTATGTTTTAAAAGTGCCCATCAATAAGAAAATGTTGAAGATAAACAATCTATGTACCTTAAAGATATTAAAACATGACAAAACGTTATTTTTAAGTGTAATTTTCAATAATAAGCAATACAAGTATGATTACTACCATTGTTTTGGTTAAATTATATACCACTTATCCCAGTCCTTGCTAAAACAACTTAAGTCAAGAACAATTTTTTAGGTTGTTTTCATTATTTTTATTAATAAACTGAATTTTTTCGCTTTTTATTTTTTTTACCACTAAAATACTTAATTAACTATAAAAAAGTCGTTTAAAACTCATTTGTTTGTACATGAAACAGTTTTTATTGATTCCTGAAAAATTCTAATTGAATGACTTATGAGGTTTTTGAAATGACGGATTCAATTCTAAAATCAAGCCAAACATTTACGCATATACGCTATTTCATATTCAATATCATTTCAATTTAAATATTAAAAACCTTATGTAAAAACCTAAGCGGTATTAAAATGCAACCTAAGAATAAAAAGGTCATTCGGTAAATGTATTGTAAAAAGTAAAGTTAAAGAAAAGTCAAGTCACGAAAAGTAAATTCAAAGTCAAATAAAAGTCAAGCGAAAGTTGTTATATTTTTACTTGCGATATAGGTACTATAGGGCAAGTTCTGCATTTGGAAAAAAAATCGAACTCGAGATTTTGATCAAAGTTGACATTACGATGATAGCGAAGACGAATAAAGTGGGTCCGGCAATTCCGTCTGTCTGTATGTATGTCTGTCTGTATGTCTTTACCTCGATCTAGAGCCTAAGCCACTGGACCTATTTTATTCAAACTCGGTAGTTATGGGTCTTCGGTGATTTCCTAGCAGAGCTGTAAAGATTGCATTATTTTGGTACTGCAGTCAATTAAGTCGCAGTTAATTGACTTATTAATTCGAATGTAAGTTAATACTGTGCTAGGTACTTTAACTTTATAACAAACCAGTTAACAGTCAGTGCAAATATTCTGACTGTGCAGTTAAAAAAAGCAGTCAATTGACTGTAAGTTAATTGACTGCAGTACTTTTTGATTGGTTCCAGTACTTTAGTCATTACAAAGTCCTCGGTACTTTTACGGTTTGGCTGATATTCAAAAAGTCTTTTAACTGCAGTCAATTAACTGTAAGACTTTTGACTACTTTTCAGTCATTTGATTAAAATTGTTCAGACTCCTACATTATTTTCATTCGCAGTTTCTGCACTTTGTTTTTTATTCCTTAGAATTTTTTATATGTTTATGTGTTTATCGTAAGTATTTTAAACTTTTATTTTGTTAGCTGTTACCTGTTACCTGAGACGCTACAAAATATGATGGATACAAGAGGACGACGAATACACATGCGCTAGCTTTTATTTGAAGAAAGACTTAGGTCTCAAATATATAAAAACAAACTTTTGGGAGAAAAACATCCAACAATAAATTTTAAATAACTAAAAAATCACTATTCCAAAACTTTTTAACGAATGAATAACTTGACTTATCGTTTCTATAATCTTAGTAAAGTAAAAATGGTATTGAAATTTGAAATACTGAAAAATAGTTAAAAGACTTACAGTTAATTGACTGCAGTTAAAAGACTTTTTGAATATCAGCCAAACCGTAAAAGTACCGAGGACTTTGTAATGACTAAAGTACTGGAAGCAGTCAAAAAGTACTGCAGTCAATTAACTTACAATCAATTGACTGCTTTCTTTAACTGCATAGTCAGAGTATTGAAAATGACTGCTGACTGTAGTATTATAGTTGAAGTCTTTTAGTAAGTTAAAAGACTTTTGCAAAGCAGTATTTTTATTCAATTGACTAAAGTACCCAAAAGACTGCAGTCTTTACATCTCTGTTCCCTAGAGGGGAAATTGAAATTTTTTTCTTAGCTCTAAAACTAACGGTACCCCCCCATACGCCCGTAATGCAAAATCTTATTTATCTCGAAAACGGCTCTAACGATTTTGATAAAAAAAAATTAGGTGTGATATTATGGACATGGACTACGTTTTGATAAAAAAAAAGTTGGGGCAAAATGTTATTAACGGTACCTGTCATAGAACCGTTTTTTTGATTTTCGACTTTCTCTCACGATTTTAACCAAAAATTTTTAGCAGGAGTCCCCCTAAGTTTAAAATAATATTGTATATAAAAATCAATATTATTATATACTTTAAATTCCCATCCCACATTTTTTGCTTGAAAAATTTTAAAGAAATTTCTTATATGAAAAATTTATTTATTTAATAATAAAACAATTTTTTAAAGTTTGTTTGCATAAATTCATACTTTTCTAGAAATCAGACGGCAATTTCATTTTAAATTCATGTTTTATATTTATAAAATGTATCTTAAATTCCAAAGTACTTTTACATAAGAGCAAGTTCGTGCGATCCAGTCGTGCATTTTATTTTTATTAATCATTATTTAATTAAATTTTATACAAACCTTTATTTTTAAACTCTTTAAGATCAGTGAATTAAAACTTAATTAAATTTATAAAAACTTGTTCATATTTAATCCCTTTCATCCCCCTACAATTGGTGTCAGAAGTGTTTCCGAGCAAGAAGAAGTGCCGCGAAAAGTGTTTAAACATTTTGTTTTAACTATAAATTAGAATTATTGTGCTAGTGCTAAAATTTCATAAAATAAAAAAGAAAAAAGCGATGTTATTAAATACGCAAAACTAAAAGTTATAAGTGACAACAACTAACAAAGCAAAAATTAAAAAGTAAAAGCTAAGAATTAATTATTTAAAAATCTTAAATCTAAACATTCATGCATTAAAAGTTTCAAATAGAATTTTGCGATACATTTGTGCATAAAAAGAAAAAATAAAATAAAATTCATATTAATTGTGAGTGCATCAGTTAAAAAATAGCAAAAACGAAAAAAAAGAGCAAAATAAGAGAAAAGTACCATCTATCGATCATTAAGCGAAGTATACACACACGAACATTGGTGAGATCGTTTCATATTTTTTTTCTCTTGCATATTTAGCTATAAATTTAACGATAAATTTACATGAAAAGCTTTTAAGCTTTAGTGTCGCTTGCAATAAGAACTTTAACTTGAGATAATCTTTCAAAACAAATTTCTAAGAAAAAGCTTTTGAGTCGAATTTGTTTTTTTTGTTATGATCGAGCAAGAATTAATGATGGGGAGAAAGGTTTGAATTCTGAATGGATGATTTAAATAAATTAACTACCAAACAATTACAAACGATTTTAAAAGAAAAGAAGTTATTGTATCGATATTATTGATATTATTTAAAAACTGAATTAGTAAAATGGTTACATAATGCTATTTTGATAGAAGTAGGTGAAGTTCAGAAAGAGGAAATTTTCGTTGATGTGAATTTGAAAGCTGCTGAAGAGATGATTAAAATTAAAATTTGCAAATTCGTTGTTTCAACCTAGTATCATACTAAAACAGCTTTAGCATCGTACTACTCGTAATTCAATTAAAATTTTGCGCCTTTGTTTTTAAGGATGTCGAAGAATCATTAGATAGATTTACTTGAAAAGCTGGGAAAAATGTAGTTCTTTCTTCAATCAATGATAAAAAAAAGCTGACGAAACCTTTTTAGAATACATGTATTCAATGAAGCAAACTGCTATGAGGGGTAATTTCGATGACGCGTCTTTAATAGCCTATATAATCCAAGGTATTCCAGATAGCACTTTAAATAAAACCGTCCTATACGAAGCAACAAGTTTAGAAGAGCTGAAGAAAAAGTTTTTAGTTTATGAAACGATAGAAGGTCATTTAGCGAGTACGAGTAATTATAGAAACCAAAACAACAATTCTCAATATTTTAAGCCAAGTAATTCAAACAATTACAAAAATTCTGTGAGTCAAAAGTGATGTACAAACTGTGGTTCTCTTTCTCATAACCAAAATGTTTGTCCAAACAAAAGTAAAGGAGCAAGGTGTTTTTCATGTAGTGAATTTGGTCATATTTCTACAAATTGTCCAAAGAAAGAAACCAGAAATCCGAACAATAATGTTAAAAGGATTAACAGACTAGACTGTTGTGTAAGTCTTACGTTGGCTGGGGAAGTTTACTCTGTTTTAGTGGATACGGGGGCGGATGTTTCGTTGATGCAAAGGAGCGTTTGGAGAAAGGCTGGTGCTGCTGTAATCGATGGGCTAGAAGAAAATTTGCTGGGATTTGGTGATGGTGATGCGAAACGTACTTATAGATCGTGTTTAATTGATGTTTTAATCGGAGAAGATAATTATTCCGTTCGATTTCATATAGTTCCTGATGAATGAATGTCAGACTGCATGATTTTGGGAAAGAACTTTTTAAGAATTGCTAGAGTTAACATTGATAATGGAAATATTTGCGTAACTAAAGTTCCAGAAACTGTTAATTTGGAAGAAAATAATATTTCGAAAATGGACGTTATTGAGTTGTTGGAAAAGAATGATTTAAATTCAATCATAGACTCAAAAATAAATCATATTTCAAATCCTAACATTCGAAACGAAATAAGAGAGTTAATATGTAGATATGAACCAAGGAAACAGGATAAGTGTAAAGTGGAAATGAGAATTGTGTTATCCGATGATCGTCCAGTCTATCAAAAGCCAAGAAGATTAGCACCACAAGAAAAGGAAGACGTAAAAAGACATATAGATACCTGGCTTTCAGAAGGAATAATACGCCATAGCTTACGGATTATTCTAGTCCGATAGTCTTGGTTGAGAAAAAAGATGGATCTAATTGAATTTGTATTGATTATCGTTTACTTAATGCCAACATTATAAAAGATCGCCATCCACTTCCGTTTATAGAGGACATTTTAGAAGATCTTGTTGGAGGATTATTTTTTGTTGTTTTGGATTTCAAAAACGGGTTTTTTCACGTACCCATTGAAAAGGCAAGTCAAAAGTATACCGCATTCGTCACGCCTGACGGGCGCTATGAATTTCTAAAAGCACCTTTTGGTCTTTGTAACTCTCCGTCCGTTTTCCAAAGGTTTATAAACTCTGTCTTTGAGAAACTTTTACGTTCAGGATGGTTAAGAATTTTTGTGAATGATTTGGTCATTTCAGCTGTAAGCCCGGAGGAATGTCTGGAAAAGCTTAAACTAGTTTTGGAAGTCGCAGCTGAAAATGGTCTTTTTATTAACTGGAAGAAGTGTAAGTTAATCACTGAAACGATTGAATTCTTGGGACATGTCGTAGAAAAGGGATCACTGAAACCATCAAAGAAGAAGATACATGCGGTCCAAAAGTTTCCAATGCCGGATACAGTAAAGAAAATTCAGTCCTTTCTCGGACTAACAGGGGTTTTCAGGTGTTTCATTGCAGGACATGCAGTAATTGCTAAGCCTTTATCGGATTTACTGCGTAAAGATACGCTATTTTGCTTCGGTCGTAATCAAGTGGAAGCTTTTCAAAATTTGAAGGATGCCTTATGCAAAGACAAAGTTTTGAAGCTTTATAATCCAGAGTTGGAAACGGAACCGACGCGAGTAAGGTTGGATACGGCGGTGTCTTACTTCAAAGACAATAACAACGAGATGCATCCTATTTTTTATATCAGCTATAAGTCATCGAAAGCGGAAAGCAATTTTACTAGTGATGAACAAGAGGTTCTGGCAATCGTTAAGTGTTTGCAGAAGTTAAGGGTTTACCTTTTGGGAATACCATTTAAAATTTTTACGGACTGCAAGGCTTTTGTACACGAGTTGCCAGGTGGGCAATATTCTTACAGGATTTTAACTGTGAAGTCCTTCACAGAGCTGGTTCATCGATGAGGCACGTGGACGCTCTTAGTCGCTTTCCGGCAATAACAAGAGTTGAAGATGGTGTTGTGCATCGTATTAGAAAGGCGCAAGAGAAGGATGAATTTTGTTTGCTGATATCAAACATTTTGAAGCACCAGGAATACGAAGATTTTGTAATGCGCAACGGTATTTTGTATAAATTTGTGGAAGGTGATTACTCCCTGGTTGTTCCAAAGAAGCTGCAGAGAGAAGTACTGCGAGGCATACATGAGCTGAGCAAGGTCATATGAATGCAAGAAAGATGGAAGTTTTGGCAAGGAAGGATTTTTGTATACCACGCATGTCGTTCAAAATTAAACAAGTAATTGCAAATTGCATACCATGCATACTTGGAGCAAGGAAAAGTGGAAAGTAGTGTTTGCTCAATCCCATCGAAAAGTTTGATACACCTCTCAATACGTTTCATCTCGATCATCTTGGTCCTATGAATTCAACGGCGAAGAGCTATAAGCATTTGTTGGTCATCGTCGATGCTTTTTCGAAGTTTACTTGGATCTTTCCTGTAAAGTCTACGAGTGCTGAAGAAGTGGTAAAGAAACTGTTGATCCAGAGCGAAACTTTCGGCGATCCAGCAAGAGTCATTTCGGACAGAGGTTCCGCTTTTACATCCAATATATATAAGGAGTATTGTGAGGAAAGAAAGATTGTGCATTCGCTTATGACTACAGGAGTTTCTCGCGGAAATGGTCGGTGGAGAGAATCAACAGGACTATGGTATTATTGAAATGTTGACGAAAATGTCAGTTGATGCTCCTGATAAGTGGTTTAAACATGTGCAAATACTGCAATGTATTATAAACTCGACGGTTAATCGAAGCACAAACAAGACTCCATTTGAGTTAGTGTTCGAAATTCGTATGAGATCCATGGATAATATTGAGCTGAAGCAACAGATGGAAGAGTTACTTATCGAGGAATTCGAAGATGAAAGGAAGGAAATGCGAAGGCAGGCTAAGGAACAAATTATTAAGGTTCATGAAGAAAACCGAAAAGGCTACAACAGGAAGAGAAAAGCTGCTACGCAATACAAACTGGGCGATCTAGTTGCGATTAAAAAAACACTCAATTCGCACCTGAAACAAAGCTATACCCGTATTAAGGCCCATATAAAGTTAAGTCAATAGAAATGACCGATATGAAGTTCGTAAAGTGGGAACTCATGAGGGACCAAATAATGGTGCAGGGAAATAAGTCCGCGGGAACTAAGTCCACTGAGGGACTAAGTTCTCACTTGAGGTGGGAAATAAGTCCACGGGAACTAAGTCCACTGATGGACTCAGTTCTCACTTAATGGGAACAAAATCCACTTTACTAAAGTGGTCTTTATTCCCATGCAAGGGTTTTAGTTCCATTTGAATGTGAAATAAATTCCCATGTTAAGCCATGGGAACGACACGTATAAACAGTGAGGTATGTAAGGGGGGGCATGCTGCCCCCCTGCAACCCCCCTGCTTAAGAACACTATAGGATTTGGGGTAAGTGCGAGGTTGGGTGTATACAAAGTTTCTTTAGCAGTTGAAGAATCTGGAAAATAACCAACATAAAATCAATAAGTTTTTGTTGTTGGAAATTCTTTCCCACTTTATACTTTCGAGTGTGTACTAATTTCCCATAAGAAAGTGGACTTAGTTCTCACTTAATGGGAACAAAGACCACTTTAGTAAAGTGGATTTCGTTCCCATTAAGTGAGAACTGAGTCCATCAGTGGACTTAGTTCCCGCGGACTTATTTCCCACCTCAAGCGAGAACTTAGTCCCTCAGTGGACTTAGTTCCCGTGGACTTATTTCCCTGCACCCCAAATAATACCTCGTCTTCAGCTGACTTTATGAAGCCCTGGCGCAACGAAGATGATAGTGAATCCGATGAAGTTGAAGATGATGAAGTAACCGAAGTTTAGATTAATAAGTACCCAAAGAAAACTGTTCCTCTGAGGCAACCGACAAGAAGGATGGCCGAGTGCAGGATGACCACATTTTACGCCATACCATAATTCTAAAATCAAGCCAAACATTTACGCATTTACGCTATTTCATATTCAATATCATTTCAATTTAAATATTGAAAACCTTATGTTAAAACTTAAGCGGTATTAAAATGCAACCTAAGAATAAAAAGGTCATTCGGTAAATGCATTGTGAAAAGTAAAGTTAAAGAAAAGTCAAGTCACGAAAAGTAAATTCAAAGTCAAGCGAAAGTTGCTATATTTTTTTATTAATCATTATTTAATTAAATTTTATACAAACTTTTATTTTTAAACTCTTTAAATTCAGTGAATTAAAACTTAATTAGACTTATAAAAACTTGTTCATATTTATATCGAGAAACTCTTGTGTGCAATTTTTCCTCTCTCTTTGGTTTGATTCCAAAATTTTTTTATAAGTATTTAATTCGTATGAATTATTTTAAACTTTAACATCTAACTCACCGTAATATCAAATTTTGATATTCTTTTTTCTTAAGTTGCTTTTATGTCGAAAAATAAAAAGAATTTTTAAAGGACTTAGTCTTAGGAATTATTTATATACTTATAATAAATAGAAATTTATAATTTCCTTTGTTAATTTTCCTATAGGCACTTGCGGCAACACTCGGTATATCGACTTTTCGGTAGATCTTAATCGAATGCATTTTTGGATTATATCATAATAGGTCATTGCCCCTCAACTTACATTCGAATTACGTATGTATAAGTTTGCAAACTGGAATTTGCTATTATAATTTCCCTTGTCAGCAATACTTTTCTTAATTGGATTCCATTTATTATGCCTAATAATGTTGTCTGTGTCTGTTACATAATGTCATATATATTTGTATGGTGTGGATACTAAACTTACACCCAATATTGCACAAACTGACTTACAATAAGTAATAAGCTATTAAAACTAAATAAATAATAAAATAATAAAAAAAAAATAATAAAATTGGCTAAAATAAATTATCTTATAACTAATTATATTGCATTTACCCTTTTCCTAATACAATTCAAATCACAGCTTGACTAAATAGTACCTACTAATCTAATTCAGCACAATGTGCTGGCAATGCCTTTTTACATTCCACTCTTCACATCTAGGCTCATTCTCCGTCGGTCATCCTCCTTCTTAATGTTTAGTGCTATTGTTTAAATAAAATACAAGTTAAATAACAAAATTAAGATAAAGATAAATAAATAATACCTACTCAAACTAATCAATAATATATCGTCGCTGTAGATCGAATACCTCGTAACCCAGAAAAAACGATTTTTAGGTAATGATGCAATTATATTGTGAAAAAAATTCCGGATCTAATGAAAAATATCCTGTGAACCTAAAAACTATAATTGCAGAGCCACGCGCATAATTAACAACACGTCTCTCATTGATTTGATAATAAGTTTTTTGTCTCTCCTGAAAAATCGACTTTTCTGGGTTACGAGGTATTCGATCTACAGCGACGATATACTAATAAATAACATTCATGGACAAAAATTACGACACAACAGACAAGATGCTAGGATTATCAACACGGATCGTCGGTGAGCATTTTCCTATGTATGTAGATATGTACATTGCACATACATACAGTGAATCACAAAAGTAAGTAAGCACCTCTTAGTTCAAAGATCATTTCCTTCAAACAATCGATAGTAATGTTAAAAAAAAACTTAATATTTTTGTCTGTAATTGATATGTATTTCGAACTAAAAAATAACATTTCAAATAAAAATTTAAAGAAAATTTAAGAAATATTCGAGTTAAACTAAAAAAAAATAACAAATTTATATCACAAAAGTAAGTAAGCAGTTCAAATAAACCTTGAATTCAACACAGTTATTTTGTAAATTTTATCCATTTGGTACTTCGTTAAATACTCTTTTTCTTTTATTACTGCTTTCATACGTCGAGGCATTGAGTTAACCAAATTTTGCGTAACGTTTTGTCCAATTTTAGACCATTCATCCTGAAGAACATGCTTTAAATCATCTTTCGTCCTGATTTCATGTTTTCTTACTTGTTGGTCAAGATGTTCCCATAAATGTTCAATAACATTTAAGTCGGGCGACTATGGTGGTGATTTGAGCTGGATTCGGACGTTAAAAAGCAGTCAATCTTTGAAAACATGTGAGGTATGTTTAGGATCATTGTCTTGCTGGAAGACAAATGACCTACCCATACCCAGCTTATTGGCACTTTTATGAAGGTTGTTCTTTAAAATATTCAAATAGTCGTACTTGTTCATCAAAGAATCTATAAACACTAAATTGCCGACACCAGGTGCTGGCATACATCCCCACACCACAACGTTTCCACCACCGAGCTTCACGGTTCCCGACATGTTCGATGATTCAAGCTATGTGTTTTTGTGGATATTTAACTAGCTTTAATTGGAGAAAACAACTGTGTTCCAAGATTCTACTTGCTTAAATTCATGGGTTTTTGCAAAGAAGAGCCGCTTTTGCCGATTTATTTTACTTATGTAATATTTCTTTCTAATGTTTCGACCATGTTAACCGGATTGGTAGAGCACTCGTCAAATAGTTTGAGGGTTACATGACTTACCTGTATCTTTGGTTATTTCTGCTGATATCTTTGGGGCTTACTTTGGGATTCCTCTTCACTTTCCTAACAATAATACGGCATTTCTGCTGAGTAAGCTTGCGAGAACGTCCAGATTGAGGGTCATTTTCCAAACTTCCAATGTTATTATATTTGGTTAATATTTTGTGTATAGTAAATGCACTTTTGTTAACAATTTTACCAATCTCGCGGTCCGATTTATTTTCCAAAAAGTGTTTGATTATAATTTTTTTTTAAATTTAAACTAAGTTGATTACCTCTTGGAGACATTTCCTTTTATTAAGTATTAATTAATCCTATAAACTGAAAAATAAAATTATAGAAAAGAGAGATAAGAAAGATAAGGAACCAAAAACTAAAAAAAAGTCGAAGTTAACTACACCATTAAATATTTAACCTTAAAATGCTGCAGGTGCTTACTTACTTTTGTGGCATAGAAAATGCGATTAACTGAACAGTGATTTTCTGCAGATAAACCAAATGGTAAACGGTAAAATTTTTAATTTCTCGTACGAATGACTTCGTACTTTAATCTTTTGCATTCGTAGTATTTACTAATAAATTCGTACTATTTACTAAGTAAAACTAATATTAGTAGACAGAATTAATTCGTAGGTTGACCGTACGCATTATGCGTAGAATGTACTAATAACTTCGTATTTTCATGAAGTGCATTAGTATTATTTACGAATCATGAGTAAGAAAAATAATATGTGTTTAATTCTAAAAATTAAACTAACATCTGCTTTTTTCGAAAAGATGAGGTAAGTACCTAGCAGTGGCGTCTCGTCAGGGTGTGCAAAGTGTGCATTGCACACCCTGGTCAAAAATCATAAAGCACAACTCAGCCAACTACTAACCTTTCACAATCACATATTATATCTATTATTATTATTATATTCTATTCTATTATTATTATTATATTATTTGTTATCCATCACGATTTAAAATTCCCTTTTATGACTTACTTTGCCCAACGCTCGTGCGAACCATATTTTCTACCCGGCCAATACATAGAAACTACATTGAAACCAATGCATGATACATCCTTTTTTCGTATCCGATTTATACCTGCACGAAAGATGAAGACGCTTATTTGTTTGGAGTTCGTGCGAATTTCCACTGTGCACTTAAACTCTTTTTCAGACGTTCGAATGGACTTGTGAATGTATGTGTTACTCGTATACTTATATTACACATAACATCATTAATACTGTATCCATTTCACACACGACGCACATTTGTTGTACGTAGGCTCGTGCGAATTTTGATTGTGGATTTGAGAAACATGAAGACGTTCACATGTATGTAACTTCTTCAAAACCGTAACAGTGAATTTCTTGGTAACTACGTTACACACGGCTATTTTTTTTGTGTTGTGAGTTCGTACGAAGTTCATCAGTGCACCAATTTATTTCAAACCGTCTAATGCTCTAAAACTTCATTGTAACTAATAGGATTTGGAACAAGTGTCGAGCGCTTATTTTTCTAGTCAGTTTTATCTTACGAAAAAAGGTACCTAGTGCATGTAAATCAAATTTTTTTTTTGCGAAGTGAATTTATTTGTGTTTGGAATGATAATTTAGTTTGTATGTGCTTTTTCTTTAAAAGTTAAGTTTGCGTTGAACACTGAGTAGGTATTTAGATAAAATATTTTATTAAATTTTTGAGACAATGAGTGAAGTGGAAGATCGCGTTAATGACTTATTGGAAAAAACATTCAGTTCCTTAAGTTATGATGAAAAAAAAACAATAATTGATGCAGGTAGACCCACACCAAAGTTAAATAATCTCAAATCAACATACAAAAAAAATGGAAAAGAATATGTACGTAATTTTAATTTCAATTTATATGAGCAATATGAGTGGCTTACAGGATCTGTTAAGCAAAATAAGCTTTATTGTTGGGCATGTCTAATTTTTGCGAGTTAAAGTAATGAGAAAGAAAAAGTTTGGAGTACTGTTGGATACACAGATTTAAACCATTTACACGAGAAGATTCCTAAGCATGAACTATCGATTTCACATATAACAAACACTTTGGCATTGAAAACTTTTAGAAAAGCAAGAATTGAATATTTATTTGATCATCAACAAAAAACTAGTGTTCAAAATTTTAATCAAACTGTCACAAAAAATAGAAAGGCTTTTGAAGTTCTAGTTGATGCTGCAATTTTTTTAGCTGTTCATGAGTTGCCATTCAGGGGTCACAACGAATCTAGTGAATCATTTAATAAAGGCAACTTCAAAGATTTATGTGAATACACATCAAAATACGATCTGGCATTTAAACAATTTTTAGAAACGTCTACAGTTTTTAAAGGGACATCTGCAATAATTCAAAATGATTTAATTGAAGCGATAAGTGCTGTTTTAATGAACGCGATAAAAAGTGAGATTCAGGAAGCTGAGTTTGTAGCCCTACAATTTGATGAAACTACTGATATTTCCCGAAAATCACAGCTTTCGTCCATAATTCGATATGTTAAGAAAAACGGAGAATCTGAAGAACGTTTCTATAAGTTCTTTGATGTAAGCAGTGACCAAAGTGCTGACGACATCACTAAAGTGGTTTTTAATTTAATCGACGAACTTGATATTGGAACAAAACTAGTTGCGCAGACTTATGACGGTGCCCCTGTTATGTCTGGTCCAATAAATGGTATGCAAGCACAGGTAAAAAAAGTTTATAAAAATGCTCTTTTCATTCACTGCAACGCTCACGTGTTAAATCTGGTTCTTTCTAAATCGGTCCAGAGTATTAAAGAAACAAATCAGTTTTTCGGAACTTTAAGTAGCTTAGCATCGTTTTTCTCAACATCTGCAAAAAGAGATACTTTTTTAAAAGAAACAATCAATAAAAAAATTCCTTCCGTTTGTAATGTTAAGTGGTCCTTTAATTCTCGTTTATTGAATTTAATTGAAAAGGAAAGAGTAAACTTAATCTCCGTATTTGGGTTTATAATTGATGACACTGAACACACTTGGGGTGAAAATACTTCTGTCAACGCTCGCGGTTATTTGCAGTTTTTAAGCGAGTTTAAAACAATTTTTTTATTAAACTTATTCTCCAATATATTTGCACACACTGATGTCTTATATAGTTTACTTCAGCAAAAATCCCTCGACATTGAGAAATCTATAAAAGAAATAACAAACTGTGCAGAATTCATACAAAAATCGAGTGAAAGTGAAAAATTTGAATTTAACTTTCAGAAAACTGTCGATTTGTATGGAAGTGTACCAGATAAACGTTCTGAAGACAAGGAATATTTTAAAAGAATGTATATATATCAGTATTTTTGAAAAAGTTTTAATTGAAATAAATACGCGGTACAATGACTTAAAAAAGATTAAATTTGTGCAATTATTAGATAGTGACAAATTTATAGTTTATAATAAAACATTTCCAGATGAACTTTTATTTTCTTTAAAAGAAAATTATGAAAAATTATTGAAAATGAATTATTTAAAACTAGAAAATGAACTAAAAGTTCTTTATAATTCTGAATGCTATAAGCAAAAAAGTGTAACTGAAATAGCAAAACTTATTATAAGTAATAATTTAAATAAAACTTTTTCGGAAAGTTTAAAACTTTGTAAATTAATAATGACCATTCCGTCAACCACCGCAACAACAGAAAGAAGTTTTTCAACTTTGAAAAGAATAAAAACCTCAAATAGGAGCACGATTTCGGAAGACCGACTTTCTGCATTGTCTTCGATCACAGTTGAAAAGGAGTTCTTGATTTCTTTGCAACGAAGTCCCACTTTTGGATTTTTTGATAAGGTTATTGAAGAGTTCATAAAAAAAAATCGAAGAATTGACTTAACCTATAAAAAGATATAAACTTTTTACTTTGTATGTTGTTTTTTATAATAAAATGTATCATCTTGAAATATTCATGACTCTCTCTCTCTTTTAATTTTTGCTAAATTTTAAATAAAAGAGAAAAGATGTAAGTATGTACGAGTATATATACTAGTTTAAAAAATCACAATCACAAATTCAAAATTAAAGCGAAAATCATTAGGTTTATTAATCGCACACTCATTTTAATAACCTACGAGACGCCGCTGGTACCTAGACATTTATGTACATTGTACATACTTACATATGCTTTAAAGCTTATTTTATATTTAATATACAGCATCCAGAAGCAGCAGAGCATACATACATATATATATGTGGGAATTTTATTCCTAAAAGAATTTCAATGTAAGTACAATTTTTTTCCGAAGTTTTCAATATTTTAAATGTTAAATTTATTTTCAGTGGCCCTTAGTACATAAAATGAGGAGTTTTTAAATATTTAATTGATTTTTAATTATATTTATAATGAATTAATTAATTTTTAACTTTATTCATATATATGACAATAAAATTAATTAAAAAACTATTTTTAACTTACAACATAAATATCTTTTGTTATTACTTCTTACAATAGGTATTTAAGGCAATTTCAGAGAACATATTTAATGGTTGTAAGTTCTACAATAACATTCGTACAATATACAAATGGAGCTGTACAATTTACGAATGAATTACAAGGGCATTAGTAAATATTACAATGATATTCGTACAATATACGAATGGCATTGGTAAAAATTCGTGCATTGTACCAATAGAATTCGTACAATATACGAATGGCATTGGTAAATATTAGAATAATATTCGTACATTGTACCAATAGTATTCGCACAATATACGTTTGATTTTCTACGAATACTAATAAAATATTAGTAATATGTACTAATAAACCTCCATTCTACGAATACTATTCGTGGCTGAAAACCCCGAATAAAATTCGTAGAATGTACGCATGAGTTAGTAATATTTACACACGAAATTTTTTGAGTGTAGGAGATAAGGATAAGTATTTTTGCTTTTCAGATTCTGAGAACACTTTCATCCCTCAAAACTTTCCATGTCATTTGTCTTTTCTTTTCAGGTACCTACTGAACTGGATCATTGCGGCTGTGCAGCAGAGTGCAACACACCCCCAAGTGCAACGAAACTACCCTTAATCACTAAAATTGTGCTTTCGAGATGTGTTTTTGCATTTTTTCCATCTTTTTGTTTGTTTTGAAAATAAATGAGCATATATTATTTTTATTCTGTTCTTAACATCGAAGCAATTAGAAGTTTGTCTCCTTTATTTTGTCCTTTTGGAATATTTCAGTAGTTATTTTCATCAAATATGGATGAACATACAGTCGCAAACACCTACACTCGCAGGGTTGCTCGATTTGGTTCGCCAACATAGCTCACCACCGACCAAGGAACTCAATTTGAGTTGGCCCTTTAGTTGGAACAACAAGAATACGAACTTCGCTTTACCACCCTGTCTCGAACGGACATGTTGAGGGCCGCCTTCGATGAAGAAACCAACTGGGTTGAAGCACTTCCAATAGTCTTGACGGGACTGCGAACAACGTACAAAATGACATTAAATCTTCGTCAGTAGAGATGCTTTAAGGTATGATTATCAGAGGACCTGGTGAGTTTCTTTCCAATGAAAACATTATTTCCAATCAACAGACTTTCATCGAGATGCTAGGCGGAACTTTCATCCGACAGCAACAGAAAACCATGCCACGAACCAATTGGTCGTTTCTCCAGATCTCTTAAATGTTCTGATGTCTTTCTGCGTTGTGATGCCGAAAAGAAACATTTGGAACAACCATTTAGTGGCCAGCATCAGTGAACGACTTTTCAAAACACATGCAAATGGTAGAATTTTGAACATTTCTGTGGATCGATTGAACCCAGCACACCTCCATGCAGATTATGTCGCAGATGTTCAGTTAGAAACTCCACTCATCAAGACCGATCTTAAGTCATAAATAAATCAATTTTAAAAAGAATTCACCAACAAAACAGAAAGAGATGATAAACAAAACGTCAGATTCAACATATCATCATAACTTCGTCACTGGAGAGGGGGTACTGTTGCGATTCTTACTCGACAGCACAGATGTCGCACCAACAAGATCAGAGCAATTTTAATCTTTTTTCAATGTCTGATTTAGGAGCTGCTCAAAAAGCATTATTTCGCCCTCTGAAATTTTTTCTCGACGAGAGACGACACCTATTTTTGTAGAAACAGAATTTGTAACATTTCCAAACAAATTTTAATACCCCCTTTGAGCTGGGTACTAGGGCACTCATGAACCCAGCTCATATTTCCTGAAAAACAAGGAATATATTGATCTTTCTAGTCGTCATGGCGTCCGTAACAAAAACAAAATCGAAACGAAATGAAAACGAAAGTATTACTTTCGTAAACGAAAATCAGAACAGGGTTGAATATTATTTATTTATTTGATTTAATACAAGCAATAATTATAAGAAATGGATAGTGTAGGTTTATTTTTGGATGCCGAATCTCACGAGATAAGACTAAGCTAATGGGAGAACATCGCAAAACGAAAGCAATATACTTTAATCACAATGGAAATGGATCAACGCACAAAACAAAAGATCACGAACATAATTTTTTCCATCCACCAACATGCCTTTGTCTTGGTCCCAATGAATTCAGCTGATTGCCCAAATCTTTTGTCCTTTTGGTGTAATTTTGTGGAATATAGGGATATTCGTTCAGCAAATTCACCATCCGCTCATATTGTTGAAAACTTGTTTTTTTTCGTTCTGTTTAAAAACAAAAAGTCCATTATAAGTAGGTAACAAAAGTTTACGCAAGTAAAGTTTATTTCTTTATTACTTACATTTTAATTAATTATTTCTTTTAAAAGAAAACACTTTTCGCAACAAGAACTTGTCGGAGGACTTTGGAGAAAATTATGTTTGTACTCGTATTTTTCAAAAATAAAAATTCTAGAAGTATTGCATACAAATGGCATGCAATATACAATCACCCCAATTACCTATGTCGTCTCGTTTTTTCGATGTCTCTCGTTTTCTCTGTCGTCTCGTTTTTTAAATGGCATTCCATAATGGCTAAATCACAACCTCGCGTTCAGTCGGTCCGGCGTTAATGGGCGTTTGGTCGTATTTACGATTTTATGTTTCAAAAAGCGCGACCGTAGCATTTGTAAAACGAAATTTAGCTTCAAACCTCGAGCGTTGACTGCCATTTCCATGACATCTTTGATAAGTACCGACTTAATTGTTATATTCCAATGAATTTTGTTACTGTTTATTAATTTACAAGGTATATAATATTGCGTATTTTAAATGTTGGGCATTTAAAATAGTTAATTTGTAAAGCTATTTTTTTAAACAAGAGATGGATATGGCCGATATGGATGATCTTGATGACCTCCTTGACTTTTCCTTGTTCGGTGTTGTGAGCTATGCTGGGTATGAGGCGTTTAAAAACGACGAAAAAAGAGTAGAAAGGCAGCGATGGGTTCGGGAGCTCAATTTAAGCAGAGACACTGATGGATTCTTTGCTCTTAATTATGATGCAATGCAAAAGCATGATCCAGAACATTTTTTTAAAATAACCCGAATGAAACCGGCGACATTCGATTTGTTGAGAACTTTTATCGAGCCAGAACTAGAAAAGCATTCTTGGAGAAAACCAATTTCTCCTATGTGTAGACTTTTTTGTATTATAAATACAATCGTTATCCCGAATCATGTTTATTAATTTGTCTTCGAAAGAGCTCATACGAGTATTTTTAATTAATTTCTTTTCTTTTTTTAATCAAAACAAAAACAATGAACTGTCAAACGCCCGACCGAATAGAAAATAGTTCTACTTTTGCTTTGGCCTGGCGTTGGTCTGACGTTTACGATATTACGATATAAAGCGGTCGCAACGCCGGAGGTAACATTTCAGATTGCCTCATAAGAGTCTATTGTTTTTATTCAAAATGTCAAAGCCCGACCGACCAAACGCGAGACTGTGGTTTGGCTATAACTTCTTCGACGCGATGATTTTGTAACAGATTTAAAAACGATGAAAAAGTAACAAACATCTGTCAAATTCAAAGGAAAGTCTACATCAGTGTTGGGACTTCGCAGAAGCTAAAGAGTGGTAGAAAGGTTGTCAAAAAAGTGGTAGAAATTAAAAGCCATTTTTATGTAGCAAATCGTATATTGAAAATAAATTTATTGAAAATAATTCAAATACAAAAATAAAAGAAATAATTTTTCGGTTCTTTATGTTCCAAAGATCACATTATTATCTGGAAGAAAGTCACATACATACATATTATACAATTTCATTTTAAACTCGTTCCAAACCAAAAACTTAAATGTCATTTTCTAATGAGTAGCTTTCAAAGTAAAGGCCAAAATACAAATGAGAAAATGGTAAATAGTTTTCAGGGTTTCTTACATTTGTGTTTATATTAAGATTTTCTGACTTTACCAAAATTTTCCTTTTATTTAGTTTTTTAAGTATTCATACTTTCGATCAAAAAGTGTATTTTTGTGTTCTCAGATTGAAATATTCTGTTTAACTCAACTCATTTATAATTTTAAGATTTATTGACAAAAATTTCCAAGAAACTTAATTGCCTTTATTTTAAAAAGAATGAGAAATTTGTGAAGCCTTAGAAGTAGGTTATTCAAACGAGTGCAGTATATGTATAGTTAAAAATCAAACAAGGGATTCCACTGCTCTATGATTCTTTTTAAGCGAAGGAGTTTGGCAAACCTTTAAAATTTGATGCTCATTAGCGCAAAGTGCTTTTAGGAAAGTAATGAAATCTTTTTGTTTTTTTTTCGAGCTGTGGCAAAAATAGAAATACATATTTATATATTCCTTTAATGATTTTTCTGTTTGCCACGGTATACATTTAGCAGCATAAGCGGAGCACAAACTTAAATTATGACATGCAATCGTTAAAATATTAGGATTAATATTTGGGATAAATTTTAGGAGTGATTTTGGTCGTATGGTACATACATATATGGTTAAGTAGAGTGAGTTGCAAAAAGTGGTAGAATTAGGTTTTTAGATGGTAGGTTTTCATGAACAGAAAAAAGTGGTAGAAATCCACTTAAGTGGTAGAAGTCCCAACACTGGTCTACATACAATATTATTGCTCGATGTTCAATTAATGAATAAATGCAGTTTTTTTAATTATTAGAAAATAAATAAGTAATTAAAATGATAATAATGTTGAAATGTATTACATTTATTAGTTTCTTTTCTTTCCATCCCATGTTTATAAATTACAAGTGTTTCCTCTTGGATCTTAAGATGTGTTGAGTGTGCTCCTTTAATTTGTATGACTTATATTCCTTTTTTCTTCCTTTGTTTATACTTTCATTGATACAATTTAAGGTTATTTCTTGGAATACAAACTGCTTCTTCGAAAGCGTAGCTCTTTTTTGTTTAATAGCGAAAGCTTGCCGTTATAGAATAAGCGATTCAAAACTTTTGCCAAGCATCTCCATCTCTTACTGGAGGACGTTTTTTGTATCCCCTTCAAAAAAAAAACCCTAACTGCTCGTCTTCTTCCTCAAATCTACGAGCGTCTGGAATTGGTTTTTATTTGTTAATTACAACATTTAAGTATATAGTATAGTACAACAATTTTAGACAAATATGTACTTGTTTTATTTATCGTAAAAAAATTCGATAAAATAAATTATTTAACAAGAATACTTGCAGTTTTGCGACCTTCTATGTCTCTGTCGTGTGTAAATTTCTGAACGAGAGATATCGTGTTTTTTTTTCTTAGTCGTCGTATTTTTTCGTCTTACAGAATGCAGAAAGAAAGTGTTCAACGACGTTTGACATTTACAGACGACAACAAAACGAGTGACAAAAGTTGGAAACGACTTATGGAATGCAGATCGTGTCAGGTCGTATATTTCGCTGTCGTTTACGACATCGGTAATCGGGGTGAATATAATTTCGTGGTTCAGAATTTCCGATCAGCTGATCGGAGAACTACCTCGAAGCAAAATGTCTCCGATTCGTTGGAATTGGAACTCTGATTTCAAAAATTATTTAAATTGACTTTTATAATCTAACTTGGTTCAGTCCAACCACAGTTTATATGGGTTGATAGTTTGCAAGGGGCACTTAAGTTGAAATGAATTTTGGTCTCTTTTAATTTTTTTTTCAGTATAACATCTAAAATAGAAAAAATTACAGAAGGTCAAATAAGCAAATAGCATTGTATATAAATTCTATATATAGTACTCTCATGGAACAGAAAATAAAATGCACGACTGGATCGCACGAACTTGCTCTTATGTAAAAGTACTTTGGAATTTAAAATACGTTTTATAAATATAAAAGATGGATTTAATGAAATAAAAATGTTCAAATGCATGACATTGCCGTCTTATTTACGGAAAAGTATGAATTTACGCAAATAAAGTTTAAAAAATTTTAGTTAAAATCGTTACAGCCGTTGATGAGAAATTCGAAAATCAAAAAAACCATTCTATGACATGTACTGTTAAAAACGTTTCCCCCCAAAATTTTTTTTCACCAAAATATAGTCCATGTCAATAATATCACACCTATTTTTTTCATCAAAATCGTTGGAGCCGTTTTTGAGATAAATAAGATTATCTATTACGGGTGTATGGGGGGTAACGTTAGTCTTAGAGCTAAAAAAAAAATTCAATTTCCCCTCTAGGGAATCGCCGAAGACCCTTAAGTACCGAGTTTGAAGAAAATAGGTCCAGTGGCTTAGGCTCTAGATCGAGGTACAGACATACACAGACAGACAGACGGAATTGTCGAACCCACTTTATTCGTCTTCGCTATCATCGTAATGTCAACTTTGACCAAAATCTCGAGTTCGATTTTTTTTCCAAATGCAGAACTTGCCCTATAGTACCTATGTCGCAAGTAAAATGATTGTGAAATGTGAAAGCGGCTATACTTTTCGCGCTGTAGTAGATAAAATTTGCGATGGAGACTTATGAATTAGGGCGCGATAGTAATGGAGAATAAAGCGAGGTAATTGTATCAGCTGTTAGAGTCATGGCGATGAGAACAATAAGAATGAGAAAATGAAATTTTTGTTTGTCTTATTGGCAGAATTTTCAGTTTGTTTTTTTCTGAATTTTTTGTTTTGTTTCCTATTAGAGCTGTGCCAATCGTTCATTTTGAAAGATCGAATAAATCATTGATTGATTGGTTCAGTGATTCGATCTTTTCAACCAATCATTCATTCAATCAAAATCATTTTTATCCAGCAATTTCATTCCGAACGAAATAAAGACCGACACGAAATGTTTTAAATCGTTCATTTAAATAAAATATTTTTTCCAAACGTTTCGCTCTGACCGAGACCAAAACAATGTGAAAATGAACGAAATTTTGTTTTTTTTTTTCGACTTCGTTCACGCCATCTTCTATTGTTAATAAAATGAAGAATATGCCTTTGTATATATTTTTTTTCAACCATTATGTACCTTAAAATAAATAACAGAAAATAAAATAAATAACATGCAATGAATTTATAATCCTGCTCAAACACCTATACATATCCATTTGCCTCTAAAAAAACGGCTGAAATATGAAAAAATAAGACATGGTTGCCACATTTAAAAATCTCCATGTTAATTATTTTAGCAGAAATTGTTTTTTTTTCTGATTTAGTAGTTGAAGTTTATTACAAATTAACCAAAAAAAAAATAAATTTAATACATACATATATTTTTCTTCCATTAGAAGTAAAAAATGTGAAAATATTTTTTTTTCGAAACACAAATGTTTATCTTTAAATGCGATTTGCCGCTAAACGGAGCTTCGTAGACCCCCAAAAGTTGACATCTTCTTACGTGATTTCTGGCTAAACTAGGCATCTTAGAGGATTAAAAATTGCATATTCGTGGTCTAGGGAGTGCCACCTTTCAATTCACGTATCGCATGTAACGAAAAATAAATGTTTATCTTTAAATGCGATTTGCGGCTAAATGGAGCTCCGTAGACCCCCCAAAGTTGACATTTTTAAACGTGATTTCTGGCTAAACTAGGCATTTTGTTATTTTTGCATTTCAAAATTCTATATTTTGAAATTCTACTTCTTAAAATTTTGAATTTCTAATTTTACTTATTAAGTTTTCTGCATTTAAGAAATGTACTTCTCAAAGTACATTTTTCAAGATTATATTTCCCAAAATTTTGCATTTCAAAATTCTACTTCTCATAATTCTGCTTTTTAAATTAAACCTATTAAGTTTTATGCATTTCAAAATTCTACTTCTCAAAATATCTTTTTCAAAATTTAGCTTTTTAAGTTTTCTGCATTTCAAAATTTTATTTCCTAAAATTCTGCATTTCAAAATTTGCCTTTTCAAAATTTTACTTACCTTTCTGCATTTCAAAATTCCTTTTTCAAACTTCTGCTGTTCAAAATTTACTTATTAAGCTTTCTGCATTTCAAAATTCCTATTTCAAACTTGTGCTTTTCAAAATTGTACTTATTAATTTTTATGCATTTCAAAATTTAATTTTCCAAAATTCTACTCTTCAAAATTTTAGCTTTCAATATACCTAATTGTTCTGTATTTCAGATTAATACTCAAAACTCCAATTCTCAAAATTCTGCATTTGAAAAATCTGCCTACAAAAATAATTATCTATCTACACAAAATAATTGTTCTGAGTGGTAACCGTTTAAGAATTCGTGTATTTGAATAAAAATCCTACATTTGCTCCAATATAAATACAACGAAAAAAATCAAACCTAACAACATACCGTTTTTTCTCTATGCGTGAAACAAAAAATGCCACCTCATACTTATTTGTATAGAAAATTGATAAAAAGAAAACAGAAAATAGCTTTCTTGTCGTCGCTTTGTTCTGCACCTTCGGTTTGCCTTTACCGAAAATATTATCACCCCTTCCTAATTATCGTCTGTCCTTACTCTTCACAACTCTACGTAAAAAGTTATGGAATACGCTCGTATGGCGCATCGTTCGTTCCTCTTCGTGAGAGTACTATAGTCATTGGGCCTGCACACACGAGACTATTTCATCCGGACTAAGAACAGTTTTGTTGGCAAGGGAACCGAAGTGTGCAGTATGAAACGGACTAATATTTCAACCCGAAATTTCGTGGATGAACGAAGACTGAAAATAACACATACACAACATACAACAACAACAACATACACATAGAAATACTAACACATATGAAAGAGGTTCATGTCAGGCACGAGGCGTGACTTTTTCGATAGCGGAAGCACTGAACATAAAACCAAAAATGAAAGACCTTTGAGATCCAACCTTTTAACTTCCACTTAATGATAATACACATAAAATAATACACATAAATAATATATTACAGTAAAGTCTAATTAAAAAAAAAAGAGCTTGATGCCTTGCGCAAAGATTTATCCTTTTTCTTTTAAGGCAAAATTAATTATAAATGAGAACTAAGCTACGAGTAGATGGCCTTTCTTGTCCACATTTATTTTTAAAAAAATATTTAATTCTCTTAAAACATGAATATGATCTCTCTACAGATGCCATTATTTAAAAACAGTAAGTAACAAGTAGATTGTGTATTCACTGATTTCAGTAAAGCTTTTGACAAGCTATCACATCGTGTTTTGCTTTTTAAGTTAAGAAAATTAAGTTTTAGCTATTTAACGGTTGTGAATCAAATAAGTTTAAAATCAACTCAGGAATTCCACAGGGTAGTCATTTACGACCTATCCTTTTTATTTTATTTATAAATGACTTACCATCGGTGTTAAAATACTCTAAGTGCCTCATTTACGCCGACGATGTAACAATCTTTAAAACTATTTCAAGTACTCGTGATTGTGAACAATTGCAATGTGATCTTAACTCGTTTTCTGACTGGTGTACTCGTAATTGTTTGTTTCTTAATATCGATAAGTGTAAAACTATGTGTTTTACAAGAAAGTTTTCTTTTATTGCGTTCAACTATTTGTTTAATGGCATATCAATATCCCGTGAAACAGTTATACTATCTATTCTTGGCGTCACATTTGATCGCAAACTCAAATTCATTCAACATATAAACTCCATTTCAAACAAAGCTAATTCCATTCTTGGATGGATAAAAAGAGAGTCGAAACAATTTTCAGACCCTTTCGTGACAAAGCAGCTTTTAATATCTTTTGTTCGCCCCATTCTAGAATACGCTTGTCAGGTTTGGTCACCTCATTATGAATGTCATAAAAATAGACTAGAACAGGTGCAAAAAAAATTCTCGTAATGCATTCACTCAACTCATTCTTCACACATTGGGCAAAAGGCAATAAACGAGACAAAATTATTTTGACTTTGGGTTTAGATCTAAGTTATCTATGCGAAATAATGGAATGCCCAGCTGTTGTGCATTCTATATTTGTTTGAGAATCATTGTTTTGAGCATTTTGTGAATATTCGTGAGTGATGTTGTAGGTATATTTTCAGTTGATTTGGAGTGGAAGGGTATTTTGAAATTGAGTTAAGGAGGCGATAATAAGGAATGCATAGCTGTTAAGCATTTTAGTAAGAACTTTCATGAAATTGAGCATTATAAATAATGGAGTGATGTTGAGCATTCTCAGTTGGTTTGCAGTGTGGCATGCATTTTAAGTTGTAATAACCAGAGGGATCTTGATTTCCTTTAGTATTTTAGTAAAAGATGATAATGTTGTCATAATGATGTTGGAATGTTATTTACAGAGTAAATGAAGATTCATTAATAGATACAAAATACTAAAAATATTAATACAATTTTGAATTTTGAATTTAATTCCTTGCTAGGTACGATTTTTTTAAATGGTTCAACGGAAGCACTCATTCCACTCAATATATGGACGCTTCGTCCCTGGTTCATTTATACATTTTTTCCCCCAGTCTGAAATCATCTCGTGTGTGCTTGGACTATAGACTAAAACAGGTTTTAGTCCAAAAATTGTTCATCTCGTGTGTGCAGGCCCATTGTATATATAAACCTTTGAGTATATATTTGAGTATATATAATATGGAGGGCTCGTTCCTATCCCTAATGCATTGTAGTACTTGAAGTTGTGATAGGGGTCGCTGTCTCACTTTCTGTGAGTTAAGGATACAGCTGTTTGCTGTCAATTTGTGTTTTTCTTTTTCTCGCACATCGTACTCGGTCGCATTTCGCATAAGATTAAGATGTGAAGCACTCGGCTAATTTTCAGTCTTGTTTGCAAAATACAGAAAAAAATTATTTAATAAATTGTTATCCAATCGGTTTTGTTATAAAATATTAATTGAATTGCAAAATGTAGAACATATTACCACTGGAGATGAGCCTCATACCTTTGCTATCAGTAAGCTTTGTGACTGTTTTAATTCTTTACAAATTATGCGTAAAAATAAGATCAAACTTCAAAATACCAAAGTTTTAAGTTCCCTACTTGGAGGCGAATAGCAAAGATGGCGACTACAATCGGGAGATGTACAGCTGGACTGCAGTAATTTATCTTCGACTAAGAGAGATGAACAGCAGAAGCAGAATGGTTTTACCGACATCAGCGATCAATTCTCTGCAAATGGTTTTTGTCACGTTTGTAATGAGGGTCAGCGTTTAAAGATTGAGAAACTGGCACAATTCGAACCAAAAAACGAGTCCAAATTCGAAGACGAACTCGAGGTGTACAAAAATCAACTAGAAGAACAATATCGCATCTGCACTACCTGTGATCGTCATCTGAAAAGAGTTCTGCGCGAGAAGAAAAAAATGGTTCTTGGTTCGAAATTTCTCGATTTTATCATCAAGGGAGCTGAAAAATTCAAACAACCTCTTTTCGCTCGCATAAAAGTGTCCAGAAAACAAATTGAAGTATATGTGTTTCTCACCAATTCGTCCAGTAAGAACATAATGAACATTCCTTTTATGCATGTTTTTTTATTTAGTATAGTTTACTATTTTATAATATTTTATTCCATAATTTAAAAAAACTGAAACTTAATCTTCCATAAATAGATTTTAAATTGTATGCAACTTTCGGAGAACAGATCTTTAATACCGGCTTTGTTCACGCAGACTCGCATCTTGGAAATAGTAAGTCCACAAAAATATATATTCATTCTTACTATTTAATTTTGCCATTAAGTTTTTGTTCGAAAATCCAAGAACAGTGACGAATCTCAAATAGTTATTCTCGACCATAGACTTTCCGAGACTGTGCCAGAAAATATACGTGTTCCTTTGTGTGCATTTTGGGAAGCCACTATTCTGAAAGACGAAAGAGAATGAAACAAAGTGCCTTGGCTCTAAATATAAACTTTGCCCAGGTTTTGCTTTAGTTTCCATTTGAAATCAATGGAGGACGGGTTGAAACAAAACTCTACGACAAAGATATTGAATATATGCAACAAATAGCCAACAATTATTTCTACAGAATAGTTCAAACGCCAAGAGATATGCTTTTTGTTGTTAGGTAAGATGCGATTGTATTTACAGCATAGTAAGTAGTAAAGTAGTAATACAAAAATCTTATTTATAGGAATCTGACGATTCAGGCTATAAGTCGTCATCATAAGTAATGGCGCTTCATACTCAAAGCTGCATAGTATACAAAGTATAATTCATTTATTGACTTTTTGCCTTGGATTTGTAGACGTACTGCTTTGAGTATTGTTTATTGTAAGTTTAAAATGACTTTTTTATTGTTTCTAAAGATTTGTAGAAACAATTTATTTAAGTTATCAGTTCTTAGCTTATACATAAATATTTTCAAGACTGGAATGGAAACGAATGTAGAATGATAATATTTACTTAATCAATCTTGTTACTTATTGTGTTGAACAGTTTTTGTCCACACTTTTTCGGTTTATGCATATTTTTAAGTATAAAGTTAGGAAAAAATATGTATATGTAATTTTTTTTATGAATATAAGACCAACTACCGATTCGAAAAACAGCCAAACTCAAATGAAATATAAAAAATAATTGAAGAGAAATCAAAATTGGAAACTCATTTCGATGCATCAAAATCAAGGAAAATCCAAATATCTTAAACACTTAATTAATTGATTCAAAACAATTAAACCTCACTTCGATACTTGTCCTACCTTGCAGTTCCAATCTGTTAACATAGCATAGCCAGTGTCTTCCAAACACGACACAGTTTACCAAATCCCACAGACAAAAGTCTCAATAAGTTCGCCCATTAGCACGGATCCATTAGTGGTTGATAGTTGTAAATCACCAGGTTTAGGCTTTCTATAAGCCATTAGTTTGGTTTCTAATCTATTTTGATTTCTACGCTAGTATTGTTGACCGAAATGATCATATAGACAAAGTATACATCACGGCTGAGAAGTTATAGCTTTGCAAAATTCCAAATTCGTTAGTAACATCATTTACAATGACTATCCTATTATTATTCTTTCTAAAACACTAGTTTGTAGTTTTTGCAGACGTGTCGTTTTACTAGCATTTTTGCGAAACCTCTTACTGTATGATTAGAATTCGGAGTAAAAAAATAAAAATTGATAACATTATATTGTAAACCATTTTCCTTTACTATTATGTATAAAGGTGCTAAGGCTCGAATGTTTTGAACATAAGCGATGTTATTGACAAATATTTCCTGTCAAGAATCGCTTACATTTGAACAACTGATGGACATGATTTGGATGCGTTTTAAAATCAAATTATATGGGGTTTATAATTTCGTTATTTCAAAGACGGCACCAATGCAATGGAAAGTTGTCCGTGAGTAGAATCAAGTCTATTTTTAAAGAAAGGTTCAAAATTGTTATTTTATATCATTCTCATAATATTTTATATCTCTGCAAAATGAAAAACTGGATCAATTATCGAATTAAAAAAATTGTTGATAAAACAAATAAATGTTTATTTTATTTTAAGAAATACAACATATTATACATTAATGGAAATTTCATAGTAAGAAAAATTCATTATATAGAATTTTATTCCCTTTCCCTTTATTTTATAAAATACTAGCTTAAATACACCCGCTTCGCCGGGTGCTATAAAATAACTAATTCAATACAACATACAAAAAAATCTTATTTGTATTGTGTTCAATTTTTAATACATTTTATTCTAGTGCTTTTTTATATATTATATTTTTCGTTTTTCCATCTGTTAAAATTATTAAGGCAGATGGCTTGCCTGCACGTGAAGATGCAACATATAGTTGCCCATGCGCAAATACTGGAACCTCTAAGTTAATACCGCATATTCCCAAAGATTGGCATTATGCCTTATTAATCGTAATGGCAAAAGCAAGTCCTATAGGAAACTGCAGACGTTTGAAATCGAATGATAAATAAGTTGGAATCATTGGAATTCTCGGAATTAAGACAACTTCACCTTTGTATTTCCCTTTTGTTTGTTGCTTCGATCACATTGTTAAACCACCTTTTTACTGCAAGTCTTGTACTCATATCATTGCAAAGCCGAGATTGATTAATATTGCGTAGCATTATTATCGGCGCGCCAACTTTTAATGGTAGATAATGTGGTGGCAAACCAGGCAAATCAAGAGAATTTAAAAATTCAGTGGGATAATTCACAACATCATCTTGATTCATAACTGTGTCGATGGACTTGTATGCAAAAAATTGAGTTGGTATTTTATTCAGAATGTCTGCATTGATATCATTTATGTCTAAATTTTTTCCTGCCAAAATTGCCCTTTCACTCAACCAATTATGATTATTGAGTTGTTGTGCTATATTTGGAAATATACTATTAATCAATTCTTGTTTTGATTGAGTCATTCGGCAGAAATTGGTTGGTAGTGTTACTAAGCCAGTTGAATTATCAACATGTAATTTTCCATCTCCAATATCCAATAACTGTTTAGAAAATTCGGCTGCTGTTTGATCATTCTCTAATTCAACGCGAATATTTTTAGTTAGGGTTAGTTTTTTTACATGCCTCCACAAATACGATGATTTCAAACACGCTTTCAATTCATCAGCAGCTGTAGATCGAGGAATAACAGACAATGTTTGGCGAAAACCACCTGCTAACAATATCAAGGAACCACCAAAAATTCGTTGATTTCCACGTAAATCTTGCAAAGTTCTATCTAACGCTTCCAAAAACTTTTTGTGAGCCATCGTACATTCATCCCAAACGATTATACTACATTTCTGCAAAACTTTTGCCATTCCTGAATTCTTAGAAATTTTACATGTAGGTGTTTCAGTAGCATGTATGTTCAATGGCAATTTAAGTGCAAAATGTGCAGTTCGACCGCCTTCCAATAAAGTTGCTGCAATTCCAGAAGAAGCGAGTGCCAATCCAATTTGGGATACTGATCGTATGGACGCTAGAAGTAATGAAATCAAAAATGTTTTTCCAGTTCCACCAGGTGCATCTAAAAAAAACATTGCACCTCTTTCATTACGAACAGCATGCAAGATTGTATCATATACACGCTTCTGTTCAATATTTAATTTTGGAACATTTGACCGCACAAATTCCAATTCAACACAATCATAACATAATTCACGCCGCATTTCCATGTTGAATAAATCTTGCGCCGAACGATTAGGTGCTATCATTCCCAACTGAGATAAAGCTTTATTTGCAATAAATGACATACAAATATCTTCAATCAAAATAAGAGGTTCGTTGTGGATTTCCGGATTAATTAGCAAATTTGGATTTGAATTAATGGTACGTAATCTACGTAAAATATCATCTGACAATTCATTTTGATGGTTGTGCCATAATTCAAGCGAATTTCAAGGTGAAAATGTTGAAATTATTATTGCGAGAGCCAATGATCGATTTGATGATGGATCCTTTAAAAGAGAAGCACTGACATTTGAATATGGTTCATTTGACAAATCTGCAAATGAAATACATCGAATTCAAAGAATAATGTAATCGATCGAATCATTTAAGCCAAACATTAATTGTACCTATCGAAATAGGACTTGTGTCTTTGATTTTGTTAAATTACGAAACAGAAGCATTCTTCTCTTTCTCATTTTTTTTTAAGTCATATTTTCCAGACATAAGTTAATCAGATATCAAACTTAAATCCAAATTATCTTCATCCCAATCTATACATTAAAAAACTCCCGTAAAATTTTTTAAATCACTGGCATATAAAATATATATATATACCAAGCACTGCGGTGTCACTTTTTTTTATTTGCGAAGATGTTTTGATTGATGTCCTAGAAGCTGTTTCAAGGCCAACAATTTTAAAAATTTCACTTATGGGCATTTCTTCACGATCATCATCAACTTTCTTAAATTGACCTTTAGATGTAGATTTAGGTTTATCAGTTGAAGGCAGTACACTACCACCATCCTTTATTCAATATTTTTTTTTTCAAAGCATCCCTCTCTTTAACTAACTTTACAACAATTTCTTTAATATGGTTTTCCATCCTTTTTTCGATTGTTTCAAGTATTTTTCTTGTTCTATGTGATGCTTCTCGAACTGTTCCTTTTGGTCCTTTATTTCTTTTTTACGCTGTTCTTTTTTGCACTACTATTGCTTGATAACTCCATCTGATTCTTCCTTATAATAACTTTTTTTGCCTTCCATTCTTCGCTATACTAAATCAAATACATATTAAATTATTGGATATATCTACACCACTTAAAAAATAAATGCAATAACCTACTCAAGAAAAAATCACAATCCACGATTTTTAAAAATAATTTAGAAAACCATTTTACTTACCTTAAACAAATCTAATTAAGCTGAAAATTGAAACTTAAAAAAACTTAACGAAAAAAACACTTGCTGCTAGAACGTTGCACCAATTAAAAAGAAAGTTTTTTCCGAGCTTCACTCTCACGAAAGAAAAACAAATTAAAAACAGACATACTCGTATATGCCTTAAAAAAAATTATAATTAAATAATTTTTTCCACAGTCAAAGTGCCGAAAAATCAATTCGAAAGTCTTATATGTTATATATTTAATTTATTTTATAGTGTGGGTTGTGTTGGTGTATTTTGATAGAGTTTCGCTCGATAGTTGTACGAAATCGAAAGGTATTTAAATTACGTCTGCTAATAACTTCGTTTATAATTATCTAATCTTCACGATTGAGGTATTATTTTAAATGTTAAATGTAGCTCGGATTACAAAACTTCGGCTGGACCAATTTTCAAAAAGTTTGTTTCTAAACCATCTCCAAATAGTTCCCTTTCATTTAAAAAAAAAATTATAAAAATCCATTTAGCCGTATTCTAGTTATAAGGTCACACACAAAAGTTAAACTCGTTTTTATATATATAGATTTGGATAGAAATTGATTTCTACGAAATTCATTACATGCAATTTATATGTAATTTATAAGATAAAATTAAATCTTAATAAGTATAAAAGTTTTTATTTGATAAATTTTCCTTTTTTTTAATTTGGAAAATATTTTTTTAAAACCTAAACCTATCATAAATGTTCTTAGTTTCAAATTCAATTTTTCAAATTTTTTAAAGTTTCTTATTCATCTAAGGCTTACAAATTATTAACAAAATAGTTCAAAATTTTCAAATTCAATTAGTAACAATTTTATTTTATTTTATTTTATTTCAGATCATACAGGGCACGTGTTCAATCGAGTTCTGGCCTACACCATATAAAGGAATATCCAACCCAGGCGATTTCAACCCCCTTTAACCTATTTTTTTTCGTAATCTTATACTTTTTTTAAATATATATTATCTTAAGACCTAAATTAAGCTTTAATAAAAAACATTTAATTCTTATAACTAAGCTCTTAATAAACTATAACTCAGAAACTGCAAACTTGCAATATTCGCTATGCATTCGAGCAAATGCACAATGAAATTTATATTGCTATTTCGAATGGCAAAAGTGAACTCAGGACTGCCAAATTAAATATTATGTTTGAAGCCTGTTACCAAGATATCCGAAAATGACCGTTCTGATAAAAAATTCTGGTTTTTCAATAATGCAATAGTTTTCTTCATGGTCATGAGCCTCTTGTGCAATCGAAGATTTCGTTGCTTAAGTATATGCGAGCGTTGACGGGAACGAGCTAAATCCTTTCTTGCGACATCTAGGATCATTTTTGCTTTTTTTGATCCTCCACAATCTGGTGTATTTATATCTTTTAGATATCGGGGATACTTCCGCTTTGAAGTCGTCTGAGGTGTTATATGCGTACTCGGCAGACTCGTGAAATATCCTGTTGAGTGAAAATTATAAACATAAATGCAATTATATTTTAAGTTTGTATAATAAGTATTTTTTGTACAACCTTCAGTTTCAGAGAGCATGTGATTCCTTTTCGTCGATCTAGGTGTCTCCTGTAATAAATCTTGTGTATTTATTGAAGGATTTTCGGTTTCTTCAATGTCTTCGCAACAATCGACTACATAGAGGGCCAGTTCCGGTTCAGTTTCGTGTAAGTACATTATTTCACTTGAATTCATTTGAGGACATCGTTCTTGCAACTCATCGTTGTTGTGGTTCCGAGTGTCAAATAAATGATTAAGCGCTAAAGATTCGGTTGCATCTGTGAAATGTCGTTCCTCCAAGTTTTCGTTTCCATGAATTGTGCTAAAAAAGTTTGTATCTATATATTAATTTTTAAATTGGAATTAATGAATGACTTTCAAAAGTCCTTACTTTTCTACTTGATTTAATATAGCCGATGGCACAGCTCTTGGCTTCAAAAGCAAACGTTGTTTGTCATTTGTTCGCTTCAAGAAGTCATTATTGGCAAAGTGCTTCATACACACTCTGTGTGCATTAACATTTAAATCTTGTTTTTGAAATCCACAAATAGTGAGCCATTTTTCTGTTGTTTCGGTGTCATGTATAGGAAACCTTTAAATGAAAATATGTTTTAAGATAATAAAATAAGATATAAACCTTATTATTTGTTTTTATCTTACGAGAATCGAGAAATTTTTGAATTGAGAACACCACATAAGCAACAATAAAGGTTAATTGTGTTTTTCTTGCTTTCTATGTCACCTTTCACTTGCTTGCTATTTTGGTTTGGTCCGCTGTAATTATATAAAAGTAAAGTAAATGTACAAACATATTGAAGAAAAATATATTATATTTTATCATAGTTGTACAAAATTATTTGCTTTATTTCTTACGCTCGCGAATTTCCCATAGTATTTTTCATTGGGTTTTAGTTTCAATCTTCTTTCAGTTTTAGTTAGTGACATCTTAAATGCGGATGGATCAAAGTGCAATGAACACAATCGATCATTTGTTTTTAAGTCCTCGCATTTTGTTTTACAGAAAACGGACCATTGATTTCTGTAATCTTCATTTGTTGGAAAACTGCAAAAGAAATAAATTAAATAACATATATGTATGTAATGTCTGTGAATTTCATTATTTTATTTCACAAACTCACCTGAACAGTGTGATGAGTTCGCCACTTTGTCTACCACATATTGTGCACACTCTTGACATTATTATCAAATTGTAATTGCTTATATATTATTTTTATTATATTTTTCTTCCAAAAAAACAAAGTTTTATTTATTTATAGCTAGCTTTTTATACAATTAGCTGTTGATTTAAGTCTGTTCACATTGATTAATCTATTCACTTTAATTTGCTTCACTCCAAAAACCTTTTTTTTTATTACGGCCGTCAAAAAACTTTATCTTACACAAATTGGAGTAGCGCCCCCTATGTTAGGCACGCATTTGGAATAGAAACGAGCCCTCCATATTATATATACTCAAAGGAGTATATATAATATGGAGGGCTCGTTCCTATCCCTAATGCATTGTAGTACTTGAAGTTGTGATAGGGGTCGCTGTCTCACTTTCTGTAAGTTAAGGATACAGCCGTATCCTCCGATTTGTGCTTACCTTCTCCTCGCATATAGTTCTCCGTCACATGTGATATGAAGCACTCGGCAATAACTTTGTCTTACACAAATTTGAGTGGCGCCCCCTACGATAGTCACGCATTTGGAATAGAAACGAGCCCTCCATATTATATATACTCAAAGATATACAGCCGTATTTATTAGAATTCTCTAAACGCGTGAATAGTTATGTAATGCATAAGGACTTATTCATCCACTATGCAAATTCATATTTATAAAACATTTGCCTACCCTGCATAGTTATAATGATCTTGTGTCAAATAAAGTACCAAAAAGTAAGAATCTATTACATTTAGCCTTCATAACACTCAGCTGTTTATCAAAAAACAAAAAAAAAACATCTTGTCTGTCTATCGAATTTAATAAACAAAAACGAAACTACCAAAAGCTAAAAGAATTCCAACAATTAACTTTGATTCATCAGATAAAGTATGTTATTATCTCTAGCACAATACTGGAAATCAAATTGTTATTCATTTCATTATAGCTGGAATACTCCTCAGAGAAGTTCTTGAGGATAAAATTCAATAATGCAAAATAATAATTACAACACTAACACACCGGATGAAGAAGGATGCGTGGAGAGACATCACCAACAAGTATATTTATCTATTTAATTCTAAACAATTTTCAATTCAATTTGTTTTTAATATATTAGTATAACGTTTTTGTTTCAATAAATAAAAATAACACAAAGTTTTAGTTTCAATATCAAGTCAAAGGCATTTTTTTTTTTTGTTGATAATCTCAAATTGAGTGTGTGTGAGTGTGTGATGTCGCAAGAATAAGACGTGTGCCCTATATCAGTCCCAGCTAAAGTTAGCTAAATTGTGTGTTAAAGTTCAAATATTTCAAGAAAAAAACAGTGCAGAGTGCAAATACTCGAAGATATCAGTGAATTTTGATTAATGAAATTATTTAAGTGATTATTTAAGTGATTAAAAAGCTTAAAACTATTTAAAACTATTTATCACTTAATTTCAACTTCATAAACGCTCTCTCCATATCCGAATCCAAAGACAATAGCCCATCTCAATTTCTCTCTCCTATCTACATGTCCACAAACGTCAAAAAAGGAACAAGATCTCAAACAAGTAAGAGAAAAAGAATGGCTTCTCCGTCCCCGACCACAACCGACCTGCCCCTCACCACTGATATTCTGGCTGAACACCTAACCAAACATGCCGAATCTATAAGACTTGGTTTTGCTAAAGAAATGTCAACCCTTCGCAAAGATTTTTTTCTTAAGATCGAGGAAGTTTCTTCAAGCTGGAGTCAACGATATGACGAATTAAACAAGACTGTCTCAAACATCATCGATCGTGTCAAAAAACTTGAAGAATGCTCCGAAAAAAATACATCTCTTCAACGCGCTGAAATAAATACCCTACAAAAACAATGCAGTGCCTTGCTAAAAAAAGAAATCTCTAGTGATGCCGTACTCTTCGGTGTACCTGCCCTTCCCGATGAAAACCTAACCAACTTATTCAATGGACTTTGCCACACAATTGATTGCCAGCCGCCTCTTCTCGCACATATTTTCCGAACTAAACTAAAAACTAACAATGATAATGCATCGTCATCGTCATCGTCACCATCTTCCTCGCCAATTATCATCAAATTTCGAAATTCATTTGAAAGAAACACTGTCCTGATGTCAGCCGCCAACTATCGTAAACAGCGCTCGACTGAACTTCGTTTACTTGATCTTGGCATTGACTCTTTTCCCAACAACAACAACAGCTGTTACTTAAATGAGAGTTTGACGAGACAAACTCGCTTTCTCCTGAACAGTGCTTTGGGTTTCAAACGAAAAAAGCAACTCTTTGCTGTCCACACTAAGCACGGAAATGTGTATGTGAAGAAGACATTCAATGGTAAAGGCCTACTCATTGAAACCTCAGAAGACCTACTTGCTGCTGTTGCTGCGACTGCTACTGTGACCACTTAATGGAAAGATAGTAACTTAATAATTGCATACATACACTTTTTTCTATTGATCTTCTTTACTGAATTTCTTTTTATCGATCATTGATTATTTTTTTTTTATTTATTCTCTCTTTTTATTTTTTTTAATAACTGTATACATTTTGTTCTATTTTAAATTCTCTTGTTTTGATTGATCTTTGATTTTATTTATTATTTTCTCTACTATTGTTTATTGTATACAATTTATTTCTCTTTTGGTAATTCAATATATGGAAACTCTTAATTGTTTTGTAAATGAGCGGAACAGTACGTATGAAAAATCAACGTCCACTTTGATAAATATTATTTCTAAACGTTGCGATGGTTTAAGGGTTGCTTATTTAAATGCACGGAGCCTTAATTCTTGCAAACTGGACTATCTTAAATATTTGTTTGCTTGTTCTTGTGTTGATGTTATTTGTGTAAGTGAAACCTGGTTTAAGCCAGATTTTTATGATCAAGCTTATGACATTCCGAATTTCAAATTATTTAGAAATGATAGAATCACTGACACGGTTGGTGGTGGTGTAGCTATTTATTGTAGGTCGTCTATCCATGCCAAAGTTGTAACCAAATCTTGCGGGACTGGCATTGAATTCATTGTTATTGAAGTCAGTGATTCTTTCACTAAATGCTTGATCTCTTGTGTATATAATAACAAGCGGAGCTGTTCTTCAGCTCCACTCTTTACCACTCTCAGTGAATTCTGCATTTCTCATGAGCATATGATTATTTGTGGCGATTTCAATGTTGACCTGCTCAAACAAGATACGTGTGCCTTCCAGATGGAAGATTTTGTGTCATCAGTTGGAATGAATATAGTGAACACCACTTATCCAACACGCTTTGCACCTAATTGCTCTCCAAGTCTTTTGGATCTGATCATAGTGTCCGATTCATCCTTTGTTCTGCTGTACGATCAGTTATCTTTCGATATTTCCGATCATGATCTTCTTCTTTGCACATACAACATTAAATTATCAACATCTCCTAGAATTGAAACTTTTACTTTCAGAGACTTCAACTCAATTGACTTTTTCAACCTTAATCTGGCTACTGCCTCAGCTCCATGGCCAAATTGTCGCCTATATCCTGATGCGAATGATAAAGTTAACTTTTTTCAACAACTGTTGCTCCAACTCTTCAATGAATATGTCCCTACTAAAACGGTTAGAATCCAAAATAGTTGTTGCCCGTGGTTTACCTCGGTAGTAAAAACTGCTATCAAAAATAGAAATAAACTACATAGTAAATGGAAGCGGAGACCAAGTCTCGATAACTGGAGAGCTTTCACAGTAGCGCGTAATCGAGCAACAACCATAATTAGATCATCGAAAGTAAACTACTATTCGTCTAAACTAAATACCTCTTTACCTCCCAAAAAATTATGGGGAAACCTCAGTAAGATTGGTTTGTGTAAGGAAAAAGGCTCTCAATGCTCTTTAGACCCTGATGAGCTCAATGATTTTTTTCTTCGTAATTGTAGTCCTGTTACTGATTCTGAAGTAAATACAGCATTTAACTCGTCGGTTTCTGTGCCCAGGCTTGAGGATTTTGAGGTTGTTAGTGAGTTTGAAGTTATGAAATGTGTGATGGCTGTTAAGTCTGACTCAGTTGGTGAGGACGGGGTGCCCATCCGCTTTGTTAAACTGATATTGCCCTTAATCATAACCCATCTCACTGACATTATCAATTGGTGCATCGTCACTACTACTTTTCCTCTCTCTTGGAAAATTGCTAGAGTTCTTCCCATCATCAAGAAACGAGACTGCACATCTCCAGCTGATTTCAGACCGATCAGCATTCTTCCTTGTCTCTCTAAAGTCTTTGAGAAGATAATGGAGAAGCAAATTCTAAACCACGTCACTAATAATAATCTGTTATATGAAAAACAATCAGGCTTCAGAGCAAATCACAGCTGCCAAACAGCTATGGTCAATCTTCTCGAAGATATTAGAGTTGGCTATGATAAAGGTCACATTAATCTCCTCTGCTTACTCGATTTCTCTAAAGCCTTTGATAAGGTGAATCACAGCATTCTTAAATGGAAACTGCTAAACTTCTTCGGCTTCAGCGATAGAGCATGTTCGTTAATAACAAGCTATCTGTCTGACAGATTTCAAAGAGTAATTTCTGGTGGAAAATACTCCACTCTTAGACCTGTTGAACAAGGAGTCCCACAAGGATCGATCCTTGGTCCAATTCTCTTTTGCATGTTCATTAACGATCTGCCTTTGTGTTGTTCGCATGCTTCGGTCCACTTATATGCCGATGATGTTCAACTTAACCTTGCCCGACCTTTTCATCAGCTGCATGAACTTTCTCTTTCCATCAACGATGATCTTAATCAAATAAATACTTGGTCCATTGCCAACGGCCTGCTCTTGAATCCCTCAAAATCACAAGTCATTCCAATTTCCAAGAAAAGATTTGATATCTCTACTCTACCTGACATTTTACTAAGTGATCGTATAATCAAAGCAGTGGATCATTGTACTAGCCTTGGTTATGTAATTGACTGTCACCTTTCCGGCTATAGACACACCAATACTGTTATTGGTCGCATTTACGGATGTTTACGAAAATTATGGCCTTCAGCTCACTTCACTCCCGTCGAAACTCGACGTAAACTAATCTTATCTCTTATTATTCCAATTATAACCTACTCTGAGATAGTATACAGTGATCTCGATTCATTATCCAAAAATAAATTACAAGTTGCTTTCAACGACGCAATCCGTTATGTCTATGGGTTACGGAGACATGACCATGTTTCTGAATTCTCTAAAAAATTGCTTGGTTGCACCTTGCAGCAATACATCAACGCAAGAAACTGTTTATTCTTACATAAATTAATTCATATCAATGCTCCATCATATCTTTTTAACAAACTATCTTTTAACCGGTCTGCAAGAAGTATCAACATAATCCCTAAGTTAAGCAATTACCTAAACTCCTCCCGCTTATTTTTCATACGTTCTGTTACCCTATGGAACTCGCTCCCGACTCCAATTAAATTAATAATAAACCAATCAAGATTCAAAGATGCAATCTTCCTTCACTTCGCCTCTCTCTCAATTCAACCATAATCCTCTTCCTTTCCCCTCTGATCCCAAGAAATAGTTTTAAGTATTATTACTATAATTATTTTTTTTATTTTTTTTTTTTTTTTTTTTTTTTTTAAATATATCTGCATGATTTTATTAAAAGTAAATTTCTAATAATATTATCTAAGTACTATAAAAGATGTCATCTTATTGTACATACCATACTGTCAAATAAATGAAAATGAAATGAAAATGAAAAAAATCTTTATAATTCAATGTGATGGCAAAGTGAATGTGACAGTTCAATACTAAAATGTCCTTATGTAGGCACTATTCAACCTCCAAACGCGTTTAGCTTATAATGCCTCTATTCAACGTCACATAAGTTTTATAAATAACGATTTTGCGTTTAGAGGCATTATAAGGGTTGCATAGCCTTATGTACTCACTATAATGAGTTTATAAATATGGCTGATAAACTATAGTACTCTCATGGAACAGAAAAAAATGTTATGGAATACACTCTACCGAGGACGCTGTCGTAGGAAAAAATTTCGTGGAGACTTTTGATTTAGGGGGGGGGTTGGTAATTGAGGAAAGAACGAGAAAATTTTTTTTAGCCACTTGGCAATGAGAAAGACGAGAATGAGAAAATGAAATTTGTTTTGTAGCATTTTTCTTTTGAGGGATCTTCTGTGTGTTTTGTTCTTATATTTTTTTTTCAAGTATATTTGTTTTGTTTTGGCTATTTCATACGCAACAAAGCAACGTTGTTCAATTTCGGCATATCCAACCAAAATACAACATTGCTTTTTATTTGTATGGACACACATACCTATTTGAAGTAGGAATAATTTTGAAAATTGATTCTTGATAGGATTAGGCTTTTTTGAATTTTAGTATATCTACATAGAAACTTTATCCTAATATATTAGGTAACTTACCTATGTTGATTGCAATTATTATTATTTTTGTTATTCAAAAGTATAATAATTGGTGTAATTTTGAAGAACAAAAATAATAATTGCAATCAACTATTTTAACTGCCTACATTAGATGCAGTGGGTGGTTAGTTAGTGGAAATTGTTTTTTTTTGCAATTAATATAATTATGTACATACCTATATATGTAGGTATAAAACTATTTCTTTAAGCAAATCTAATAGGTACGTATACCTATAATTTTATTAAAGAAAATAGCTTTTACATAGTACATAACTGTAAAGAATATGGTATGGTAGAAAATAATTTTGATTACAAAAAAAATATTTGTATTCGTTAAAAGGTATTTATATAATTAAAAATAAAAAAAAAGAAATTTGATATAGGTATAGAACAGTTTTTAAAATTTATTCATATAAACTTTGTTTGCAAAAAATATAGAAAATTTTTCATACTTTTTATGTGTATATAAACAATTTCAGAAGTGTATAAATATTCACATAAGGCAATTGTGAAAAAAAATCAAATAAGTTTTTCAAAAAAAAATAATTTTAGAAAACTTAAATTAATTAAAAAAAAATTAGAATAAATAGAATAAAATTATTATAGACATAATATTTTTAAAAAATCAGATACCTTTTTCGGAAAAAATATTTTGTATGCAGTGTAAATGCTTATAAGCAATTTTAGAAAAATAAAAAAAAAAAAATTTGGTGTCAATTTTAAAAAAATTATTGATGTACCCGACATGAAAAATTTTTAAAATAAAAATAAACATTTTTTTACAAAAACTGGTTCTTATCCACATATTTTGTAAAAATATAAGATATTTGAACTGCAAATTTTGAACAAACAAATATTTCTTTTAATGTTTGTCTACGAATTTTTATCAAATTTGGAAATTATTAGTTCGTTAAAATAAAAATTTTGTTTTTTTTTTGTATTTTATTAATATACCTATATATAAAAAGTACGAATTTATGCAAACAAAGTTTAAAAAACCTTTTATTATTGAACTAATTTTGAATATAAGAAATTTCTTTAAAATTGTTCTAGAAAAAAATTTGGGATATTAATTTAAGTATTTTCAAAAATTAGTCGCTTAAACTTTTTCAAGAAATTGATTTTTCAAAAACAATTTTTTTAGATAAAAAAATATTTTTTCGTGTTCGCTATCATCGTAAAGTCAACTTTGATCAAAATCTCGAGTTAAATTTTTTCCACATGCAAAACTTGCAATTACATAATTTTGTAAGTGAAAATAAAATAAAAAAAATTGGTACGCTAACCTCAAGTTTTTACTATTGTACGAATGGAAATTAAGTTTCGAAATAAAATATTGAGCCGTTTTTCAGATATCGAATTTTCCAAGAAAAAAAATAAAAAAATATTTTTTTCAAAGTTTTGAGATGCAATGTTTTTTAAACTTTTTAGAAGCATCTCTATAAAAAATTTCAATAATGAGAAAATTGTCAAATGTCAAAATTTGGAAAAATGGTTCTATGGTAGGTAGAAGCTGTAATACCTATCTTAATTTCAAAATTTGTTTTATTAAATTAAAGATCATACAAAAAAAAAATTATCAAAATTCCACTCGCCGTTTTCGAGAAAATTTATTGGCAATGAATGTATGTATAATCCTGCTCAAACACCTATACATATGTATATGCCTCTAAAAACCGGTTGAAATATGGAAAAATAAGACATGGTTGCCACATTTAAAAATCGCTATGTTAATTATTTTAGCAGGAATTGTTTTTTTCTGATTTAGTGGTTAAAGTTTATTACAAATTAACCAAAACAAATACATTTAATACAGAGATATATTTTTCTTCCATTAGAAGTAAAAAATGTGAAAATAATTTTTTTTTTTTCGAAAAACAAATTTTTATCTTTAAACGCGATTTGCGGCTAAACGGAGCTTCGTCGACCCCTAAAAGTTGACATCTTCTAGCGTGATTTCTGGCTAAACTAGGCATCTTAGCGAGTTAAAAATAGCATATTCGTGATCTAGGGAGTGCCACCTTTCAATCCACGTATCGCATGTAACGAAAAACAAATTTGTATCTTTAAATGCGATTTGCGGCTAAACGGAGCTCCGTAGAACCCCCAAAGTTGAAATTTTCAAACGTGATTTATGGCTAAACTAGGCATCTTAGCGAGTTAAAAATTGCATATTCGTGATCTAGGGAGTGCCACCTTTCAATCCACGTATCGCATGTAACGAAAAACAAATTTTTATCTTTAAATGCGATTTGCGGCTAAACGGAGCTCCGTAGACCCCCCAAAAATGACATTTTCAAACGTGATTTATGGCTTAACTAGGCATCTTAGCGAGTTAAAAATTGCATATTCGTGATCTAGGGAGTGCCACCTTTCAATCCACGTATCGCATGTAACGAAAAACAAATTTTTATCTTTAAATGCGATTTGTTTTCAGAATTTTACTTTTTAAGTTTTCTGCATTTCAAAATTTTCTTTCCTAAAATTCTGCATTTCAAAATTTTGCTTCTCAAAATTTTACTTACTAAGTTTTCTGCATTTGAAAATTTGCTTTCAAAATTTTATTTCCTAAAATTCTGCATTTCAAAATTTTGCTTTTCAAAATTTTACTTACCTACTAAGCTTTCTGCATTTCAAAGTTTTGCTTTTCAAAATTTTACTTACTAAGCTTTCTGCATTTCAAAATCTCTTTTTCAATCTTCTGCTTTTTAAAATTTTACTTATTATTTTTTATGCATTTTAAAATTTTATTTCCCAAAATTCTGCATTCCAAAATTCTACTCTTCAAAATTTTAGCTTTCAATATAATTTTTCTGTATTTCAGAATAAAACTCAAGACTTCAATTCTCAAAATTCTGCATTTGAAAAATCTGCCTACAAAAATAATTACCTATCTATACAAAATAATTGTTATGAGTGGTAACCGTTTAAAAATTTGTCTATTTGAATAAAAATCCTACATTTGCTCCAATATACATACAAACAGCGAACGAAAAAAATCAAACCAAACAATATACCGTTTTTTCTCTATGCGTGAAGCAAAAAATGCCACCTCATACTTATTTGTATAGAAATTGATAAAAAGAAAACAGAAAATAGCTTTCTTGTCGTTCGCTTTGTTCTGCACCTTCGGTTTGCTATCGTCTGTCCTTACTCTCCACAACTCTACGTTAAAAGTTATGGAATACGCTCGTATGGCACCGCATCGTTCGTTCCTCTTCATGAGAGTACTATAGTTTATATATACAATGAATATGCGTTCTGTTTCATTTCCATTATCATTTGAGAACAAGTTGAATGAACGAGTCATATTTTTTTTTCGTTTCGTTCACTTTATGTTCATTGGCCCTTAGTAATAGACATTCATAGAATCGGTTTTAAAGTCACTTTTTGTTAGATGTAGAAAAGTTGCTTTTAAAATTTCGTAGTAACAGATCAAATTTACAAAAGTCTTATTTATACCAATAATTGTGACTCATTTTCATAATTTCGTTATTGTGAACTGATACACAAACAGATTTCTATTAACCAGATTCGTAAAGTTCTATTGTGATTCTATCATTTTAAATTTAACTTAGTTACAGGAAAGCCGCTTTTAAGTATTTATACTTGAAATTTGTTTTATTTCTACGAATGTTTGGTTAAAATCGAACTTAGGCTAGATTCGGATCTATTACTCAGGGCCATTGTATATATTTACCTAACCTAGGTATTTATGCACAGGTATAACTCAGCGATACAATTACAAAAATAAAAAGCTCATAAAGATGTTTTATTAGTTGATATATGTACATCAGGGGTGAATGCAGGTAGGGGTTTTAGGGGTTCAAACCCCCCTTGAAACGACCAAAAAAATAAGGGTTCATTTTGTTAAAAAAAAAAAACAAGTGTTATTTTCGTGCCATAAATACTCCTGCTAGTGTTGTTTTTTCTTACGACTTATAGGTACTATAAGGCAAGTTATGCATTTTGGTAGCGAAGACGAAAAATGTGGGTCCCAAAATTTTGTCTGTCTGTCTGTTCGACTACGGCCTAAAAGGCTGGTCCGATTTTCGTTAAACTTGGTAGATATCGTTCTGAATTTTTTTCCCCCACACGTTTTGTTTCCTTTTCTTTTTAAGACCAAAAAACAACGGTACCTGCCATACGATTTTATTTTTCTAAATCTTATAAATATTTTTTTCTCGAAAACTGTCCCACAGAATTTTGAAAAAAAAAAATTCAGAAAATTTCATTTCGTCATTTTAGGTAATGGTTGAAAAACTTTTTTTCAAAAAATGGTTATTCTTGGAAGCCCCCTTGGAACCACAAAAACGGCTCCGAGAATTTTGATAGTTTTTTTTGTTTCGATTAATCTTTACTTTAAGAGAAGCTTCTAAACATTTTAAAAAAACTTTGCATTCTAAGACTTTAAAAAAAAAATATATTTTGAAATTTTCAAAGAAAAAAATATATTTTTTTTTTTGAAAATTCGATATCTCAAAAACTGCTCAATATTTTTTTGCAAATTAAATTTTTATTCAAACAATAATAAAAAGTTTAAATAGGTATGCGTACCAAAATTTTTTCTTAAATATGTTTTAAAAATTTTGTTCCTGTACAAAAGCTTATTTTTTAAGAAACCACTAAAACGAATTACAGTTTTGTTCTTACATAAACTTATATTTGTTCAAAACAGATGGCATCCTGTGTTTACCTCCAACTAATAAAGGAGTTTTAGTCATTTAAAAAATGAATCTTATGCTTTTTCTCTAATAACATTAATTTTTGAAATCCTTAGTCTTTTACATAAGAGCAGGTTCGTGCGACCCAGTCGTGCATTTTATTTTATGTGTCTTCGTATTTTAACGCAACTGTCTTAATTTGAATTGATGATTAATAAATAGACACGAAGCGAACAGCAATTGCGTTTTTGATAATTTACATTAAGTATAGGACAAAAAACGGAGCAAGTTTGAGTTATTGATGGCTCCAAGGTCGGAGTGTGTTTAATTACAGCAATAGAAAAAACTCACTCATTTTGTCTGCGTGAAAGTTACAGTTACAGATAAGTAGCACATAGCACCCTCTGAAAGCGTTTTGATTATAATTATTGGGCCTGCACACACGAGACTATTTCATCCGGACTAAGAACAGTTTTGTTGGCAAGGGAACCGAAGTGTGCAGTATGAAACGGACTAAAATTTCAACCCGAAATTTCGTGGATGAACGAAGACTGAAACTAACACATACATAACATACAACAACAACAACATACACATAGAAATACTAACACATATGAAAGAGGTTCATGTATACATTTCTTCCCCCAGTCTGAAATCATCTCGTGTGTGCTTGGACTATAGACTAAAACAGGTTTTAGTCCAAAAATTGTTCATCTCGTGTGTGCAGGCCCATTTAGTATAGTTAACGTAGGTACCAATAAATTGAGTGTTACTGGGGGTCAATTCTCTAACTGTGAAACTGTGAAGTGATAAAAAAGTTATCATTTCGTTTTCAAAGCCATTTTTCATTTTTACATTTCATAAACTCACATAATGCGATTCTGGAACTCATTCTGATAATGTTTGTCAAAACATGTTCTAAACAGTACTAAAATGAGAAAATGCTCTCATTTTTCATACACGATACTCTCTTTTGAGTATAATTTTGTTTGTTATTCTCATATTTTATCAGGGCTCTTCACAAAATCGTTTGAGTCTGAAAACAAATTTAATATTTTGACATTTTATTATTTTGTTTTCACAAATTGCGAATCGGATAGTGTGTGAAGTTGTGAAAAAACTTATCACTTCAGAGTTTCACAGATAGAGAATTGACCCCCTGGTGTACTTATGTTTTCGTATAACTCTTTTTCCTATGATCGCAAAAGTACAACAATATATAACTTCACGTATTAATATATGCCGGATTTAGTTTTGCAGATTTGGACCACTATGGAATCACTTACACTCTTTTTCTTCTTGTTGCATTAATGATATTTTACGAACCAAATAATGGCCTCCATCACAGGGCCCGTAGTAAAAGTCTATGTCTAAGAATTAATTCCGGAATAAAAATGCCCAAATGGGAAGCACCAAAAACGCCCTCGTAGTGAATATTTTCTAACCTTTGGTAACATTATTCAAATTTGCCAAATAGGTATCCATTGTAACATCTTTATGATGTTTTGTTTTTGCGATTAGCTGTATGAAATTGTTCCTATAGGTTCTATCCCTATAAGAGCAAATATTATTTAGTTATAACATATTCATGTTAATTACAATAAAGAACAAGTACCTACAATATAGTAATAAAATAATATATTTATGAAAATCTCATATTTTGACGAATGAAAAAAAATCAAATAAAGAAATTCCTTCCATCATTAAAACTATGTACATATACATAACTACCAAGGAAACCAATTATTGAAAAAATCTCTCTAATTATCTACCCAATTCAATATGTATATCCATCGGTCAATCCCAAGAAGCAAATATTTTATATTTTTTCCATTGTCGCAAACCTTAGCCAATCTTAAAAAAAAATTCTTCAAAATATAAAAAAATTAACTGTCTGTGGCTTGATCGTTTCAAAGGGGTAAACGAATATTGCGGATACAAAAAAAAAAAACTGTAGGAAAGGGTAAGAATAAGAGAAGCACCACATAATTGAGAGAAGAGAAATCCTATCCTACAAAATACTGTGAAAAGAACTTTGATTTTCGTGGAAAAAATGTTTTTTAAAAAGCTTTTTCAGTTTCATAGGTCACTCTGCTCCATAGGCGTAAGACATCCGTATATGACTATTTGTGATTTAAGGTTATTATTAGGCAAAACAGAAGCATAATTATAATATTCAAATGTCAAACTTACAGCTTTATGATGAATCAAAGAGCACGGTATAGTGCCCAGCCAAGTTCTGGCACTACACCCTTTTTACAGGAACAAACTCAGGCGATTTTTGACCCCTCCTTATCTTCAGTACCAATGAAGTCAGAAACTTAAAATTCCGAATATTTGCTAAGCTAGTCAGGCACAGGTGCCTCCCCAAATTTCAATTTTCTAGCATAAGCGGTTTCTGAGATATAAGGCCTCAAAAATCACAAAAACCGTAACTGACTGACTGACTGACAGATCATCAAAATTATAGAGCACTTCCTGACATCGTAGGGTCTTGTAATTTTCCACAACGGTAGGTCTTGTCATGCAAGCAGAAGAAAATTTGAGGTTTTCCATTCAGGGGGTATCTGCACATGGCACACTTCCGATTGCAGTAGAACAATGAAATTTGGTAGAACGGTGGGGCTCAAATTGCATATAAAGGAACAAAAATTTAAATTGAGTTTTTCTATTCAGGGGGCGTGGTATCCGCCCACTTTCTCCGAATTGGTGTTGGTTGAATGGAGCACTTTCGACTGCTTAAATTGCATACAAAGAAAAAATATAAAATTTGGAGTTTTCTATTTATTGGCGTGGTATCCGCCCACTTCCTTATAACTGATGTAAATTATATGGCACACTTACGATTGCAGTAGAACAATGAATAAAATTTCAATATAATAAATAAACTAAATAGAAAAAATTATTTTTATGTTGTTTGTTTTATTTAAAAATTATTAATTTACACAACTTTATTATTTAAATTTTTACGACGCGTTTCGGAAATAAATTCCATCATCGGGTTTAAATGACATAAAACCGTTCCACTGTGTCACTTAAGCTTTACAGTCCGTTGTTGTTTGCTGATGTGTGATGTTGGGCCGTACCAACAATCAAATTAAAAGACGACTTTAATATTTAAGCGAAATGGACCATTATTTAAAGAGCTTTATAAAGTTAACCATACATGTTATGAACTTAATATTTACGTGAACTCTAAATTATGAACCATTTATTGTACGGAACCTAAAAAATAAAATGCATCATATATGGTCAGTTATATAGAGTCCATTAAATAATGCTTTATTTCACTTAAATATTAAAGTCATCTCTTAATTTGATTGTTGGTAAGGCCCGTTGTCTCTCTTGTTCCTTGATGTTTCTGAGTGCTGTGTCATATAGTGCATTTGTTTTTTTGGATTAATTTGTCATTCAATGTGTTGTTTTCTTCTAACTTGTAAGATTTGTAAATTTCAAATTCTTCCAAGGCGTCAAGTAGTCTTTCTTTTTTACAGTGGTGAAGGGGGGTTAAGTTATGGTCGAAGTCTGCATAGTTGTGGTTTGTCTCCATCAGGGGCCTGTAACACAAAGCTAAAAGTCTACAAGTCAACAGCCACTTGTAGGATTATATTAATCTTACAATTGTAGATTATTTCTGTAACACAAAAAATAACTTAACACTTGTAGAAAACAAAAATTTCCCTACACTTGTAGGCATTCTGCTTACAAGTGCTCATTGAAAGAAAGATAAGCAACGTGATAGCATCTTAATAAAAATAAAATGCATGACTAGATCGCACGAACTTGCTCTTATGTAAATGTACTTTGGAATTTAAAAATTATGCATGTGTAAATATAAAACATGGACTTAATAGATAATAATGTTCAAATGCATGGAATTGCTGTCTGATTTCCGCAAAAGTATGCCTTGATGCAAACAGAGTTTAAAAATGCTTTATTATTAAAATAATTTTTTTTAAAACCCAAAATATATTTTTTTCGAATATTTGTATACACAATGTTATTTTAAACTTAAGGGGGCTCCTGCTAAAAATTTTTGGTTAAGGTCGTTAGAGCCGTTAATGCAAAAGTCGAAAATCAAAAAGCTGTTCTATGACAGATACCGTTAATAACATTTTGCCTCGAAATTTTTTTTGACCAAAATGTAGTCCTTGTGTGTAATATCGTAGTACCCCTTGGCATAATGGTTAGTGCATTGGACTGTCATGCGGAAGGTCTCGAGTTCGATTCTCAGCCGCTGTAAGAAAGTTTTTTTCAGGGGTGTACTGCCTCTTGCGAGGAATTGACAAATCCTCCAAGAGTATCTCTTGTCATGGAAAGTGCTGCTCATTAGCCGTTCGGAATCGGCAGAAAATTGTAGGTCCCCTCCATTCCTGGTAACACGCACACAGGAATGGTTGAGAGTTGTAAGTCACTAGGTCCTGGTTCACTTCGAGCTGTTGCACCACCAAATTTAAATTTAATGTGTGTAATATCACATATATTTTTTTTTCTTTTTTTTTAAATCGTTAGAGACGTTTTTGAGATAAATAAGATTTTGCACTACGCTTGTATGATGGGGTGAAGCGTTAGTTTGAGAGCTAACAAAAAATTCAATTTCCCCTCTAGAGAATCACTGACGAACTTTAAGAAAATAGCCCCAGTGGCCTAGGCTGTAGATCGAGGTACATACTGACAGACAGACGGAATTGTCGGACTCACTTTATTCGTCTTCGCTGTCATCGTAATGTCAACTTTGATCAAAATCCCGAGTTCCATTTTTTTTTTTCAAATGCAGAACTTGCCCTATAGTACCTACGAGTATATATCACATTCACAAGTAAAAAATAAATCATTCTGAAAAAACTTGCTCAACCATATAAATTAACATCCAAATCGTTCAAAAGTCGAGAACGAACTAATAATATTAAATCAAGAAAAAGAAGCCACCACCGCAAGCCGTCCACGGACACGGAGCAGTGGTACCACTTTACTTCAATTGAAGTAGATCTACTTCTTTTTTTCAAAATATTTTAAAATCTACTTCCTACTTCGCACCATCATTAAAATACTGAAATCTACTTCACTTTAAAACTCTGTTTCAATCTACTTCAATTTCACAAAAAAAAAGCTCAAATCTACTTCTTTTTTTCTATTTCACTCTAGGTAGTATGTAGCAAGAGAATTACAAAAAAAAATGTACGTCAACAAAATAAAAATACATACATAAATGAATAATTTTAAAAGCATAAAAACACGAATCTTTTGAAAATTTCGCTTGAGTGTGTTTTATTAATAAATTAATTATTTATAGGTACAGACCTGCAGACAGACGGAATATTTACTTTTTCGTATTGTTATGTCAATTGATGAAAATCTCGAGTTCTAATTTTTCAAAAAGGCAGTAAAAAGTCATTTTAAAATCTACTTCGATTTTTCTCAATTTACTTCACTTTTTTCTTCAAATCTACTTCGACTTTTTTTCCGGAAGTGGTAACGCTGACACGGAGTAGATAGATATAGATATATGTATGCACACAACGAACGAACTTGGATTATACGAGTACTAAAAGCTTTTAGGCAATCGAAAGCAAACGTATCTTTAGAATACAACTCACTGGTGGACGCCTTTTGGAAATGATGTTGTTAAATGGGTTTGATTCTTCTGTTTGATAAGGTTGGATGGTTTGATTTGGAAAAATTAGTTAAATATTTTATTGAAAAAGTGATCATTTTTGTTTATACTGAATGCAATATCTATGTAACTCTATTATCTGTGATGGAACGTTAAGTGTGAGTTCCCATCCCTTCTTGTCTGAGTTAGAAGCCAATCACGACCTATTGAGTAAAGGTATTCAACTTGATCGATTCCTCTTTCTTTTGCTTTCCTCTCTAATTATTATTATTGTTGAAAATCCGGTTGGTACCAGGGATGGAAAATGAAATTTTCCAATTGTACTGAAATCTGGAATAAAATTGTACCGAAAACGAATTTTGTATGAAAAAAAAAACAGTACTTCAACTATTTAAAAGTTTTCCAAAGTATTTTATTTGAAAAAATTTAAACAGAAATGATCAGTTTGTCTTCTTATAAAAAATATAAATAAATATAAATAGCTTCACAGAAAAAAATACTGTTTTCATTTTAAAAGTATATACATAACTACTATTGTATTGTATTGTAATGACGAAACTAAATCTTTTACTTGTCCATTTTTACGGCACTAGCTTATACAAAAAAATTGAAATATAAAACTAAAATTCACAAATTAAATATGTATCTTACAAATGCACAGACGAAAAACCGCAATCAGAAATCACATCCACAAGCTTAAATTTTTTGTTTAGTAAACATAACGATGCGATGTTTGAAAAAAAGCTGATCGATAAAGAGACAGAAAAGCCAAACGCCATCAAGGAGGGAAAATTGTAAATTAGTTATAAATGATGTTTTTTTTTTTGAAATATCTACTCAATTGTAGCGAATTCTTTACAATTGTACCGAATTTTCCATACCTGGTGGGGACTAATGTGCGCGAGTCCTTATAAATTCTACTTGAGGTTTTAAAGATTTTTTTCTATCAGCGCAAAACTGTGGGGATAATTGTGAACTAACCAAAGGAAACGTCGTGACCTGGAAGAAGATTCCAGCGGGCGGCGAATCCCATAGAAAGTTCGAGAGAAACTGACGGAAAGAGAACTTGCGAGTAAGTAGGATCGCAGTATTTCGACACCAACGGCTCTTCAGCAAACTTGCGGAGATTGGCTGTTAATGACGTGATCGAAATCCGCGCTACAGAATTGGCTGAAAGCACGATGGTATGGGGCGAAATTTTGAGCGGCTATCCAGGAGAAAAATCTTGGAAGTCACTCTAATCTTGATTGAGAAACACGTCAGAAGCTGGTGAAAGAAAATTTTTAAAACAGAAGTGAAATTAGAAGGAAGAAATTTTATTTTAAAAGAAAAGAAAAGTAGAAATTAAAAGATAGAAAAAAATAATAGTGGAAGTGAAGAAAATACAGAGGACGAAAATTGGACTAAAGTTAAAAATTATTGAAGAATAAAAAAAGGAGGAGTAAAGGAAGAAAGAGGAAAACATATCAGAAGGGATATTGTCGAGAAAAAAAGCTAAGTACCTTTTCAATGCTTGGCTTGAGTAAAATTGTCTTTTTATTATTTGGTCGTGATTAGTTTTAACTGCGTTACGTTCTTTTCCGAAAATTGCGGAAATCGCGACCCGTTAATCTCCGTTGTGTTTCTGGGAACCAGACCTTAACGATCCATCTTACTGGTAAAAATTCTTTGTATTTGCTTGAAAAGATCCTGGGTTTTAATCCTACAAGTAAGGTTTCCCAGGCAAATAAAACTTTAAATAAAAAAAAAAACATCTTTCATTTCATATCAACTCACCATCGTTGCTTATTTTCGCTCCAAAGTATTGCAAAACTTCGTTTTTCTCATTTCAGGAAAAAATTGCTGGCGCCCTTTTATTACGCAGTAAGGACGCCACTCTTAATATATCTATGGATGCACATAAGTATGTTCATTTATGGATAACCAAATAAACCATTATTGAATAATATACCAAGCTATACGCAAATACTATTCATTTGAATGTTAATATATACATAACTAGCGTATATACATAACCATTATAGAGAAATGAAAATTATTTCTGTTTAAGTGGAGTGATTGAATTAAATTCAATTAAAAAGCTCAAGTGACCTCAACTCCAAGGTGCGTTTCGCCCAGGTACGACAGTGGGCTCATCAGTTAGATGCTGTCGTACCCTTCTAAGACGCAAATATTGGTCGATGTTTACCGACTCTAATAAAATGTACAGCTTTAATAGACTGTGAATTTTATCGTTCTAGGGGAATTTGATTAAATTCAGACACCTAGAACAACAATGTCCGTGGTCAGACTATTAAATCATTATAGAGAAATGAAAATTATTTCTGTTTAAGTGGAGTGAGGTCATTGAGGTCACTTGAGCTTTTTAATTGAATTTAATTCAATCACTCCACTTAAACAGAAATAATTTTCATTTCTCTATAATGATTTAATAGTCTGACCACGGACATTGTTGTTCTAGGTGTCTGAATTTAATCAAATTCCCCTAGAACGATAAAATTCACAGTCTATTAAAGCTGTACATTTTATTAGAGTCGGTAAACATCGACCAATATTTGCGTCTTAGAAGGGTACGACAGCACCTAACTGATGAGCCCACTGTCGTACCTGGGCGAAACGCACCTTGGAGTTGAGGTCACTTGAGCTTTTTAATTTAATTTAAGTATATACATAACGTTATATTTTGGGAAGACATATCGAAATTTAGCAACGTTGCTTCTTGGTGATTCCCATAGAGCTGTATCAATCGCGATTGATTAGATCTTTGTGACTCGTTTACTAAAGAGATTGATTGATTGCAATCACAGTACACCAAATCAATCAATCCCAATATCTTTCTCCACTAAAACCATTGTATATATATTTTTATAGTACTCTCATGGAACACGAAAAAATGTTTTATTATTGTGCCGCAAAATCGTAAGTGTGGCTATGTTAAGCTGTGCAGAGTTGATGTGGAAGGAGAAAATATAAGCAAAACAAGAGACGAGGTAGAGATATATTTATTCTGACAACAATAATGAGGGTAAGGGAGAAAATATTATCTGCGTTTCTTTTTGCTGTCAGAATCAATTGTAGGTAGGTATATAAAGTTGTATATGCGAGACGCGAAATGAATACAAGCAAAAAGTATTGAGAGTGTATGAGAGTTTTTGTGAATTTTGTTTTATTCCTCATGCAATCTGGTTTGTCTAAATTCTGATACGATTAATTACGGGAGTTGCCATTTTATCGACTTTTGTAATAAGATCTAAAAGAATTTGAACTTAATAAACTCAAATGGTTTTATTTCGTTTTTGAAAACTAAATAATTTCAAATTGGCTTTATTTCGTTATGGTAACCAAAATAATTTTATAATAATAATTTTATAATAATTATATGCAGTGGGTATGGGTAGTTAGATAGTGGCAATTGTATTTTTTTTTGTAATTAATATAGATATGTACATACACAGTTAGAAAACTATTTCTTTAAGAAAATCTTATAGGTACGTACCTATATTTTTATTAAAGAAAATAGCTTTTGCATAGTATGTATGTAGGTACATACCCATAGAAAATTGTATCAAATTAAAATAATAATTTGGATTAGGTACAAAAACGAAAAATTATTGTTATGCGTTGATAGGTATTTATATAATTAAATATATAAAAACAAAATTTGATATAGGTATAGACCAGTTTTTAAAATTTATTCATATAAACTTTTTTTGCAAAAAATATAGAAAATTTTTAATACTTTTTATGTGTATAATAAACTGTTTCAGAAATTCAGAAATATTCACATAAAGCTATTTTGAAAAAAAATCAAATAAGTTTTTCGAGAAAAAAATAATATTTATGAAATTTCGAAAAAAAATTCCAAAGAAAAAAACATCCGGGGGGAAAATTAAAAGCCATATCTACCAAGTTTGAAGAAAATCGGCCGAGCCGTTTAGCTGTAGTCGAACTCAAATGTTTAATAAAGTGGTTTATTGAACATAATAGTTCTTCATAACTTAAAAATTAAAAGAGATAGAAAGAAATGGAGTATGCCATTCGAAAGAGCATGTTTGATTTATAAAAACTGCATTTCTAACTAAATTTCGCCAAAAATGCTCTTTTGAACAAGATATAACTCAGACGACAATATGCACAGAAATAATTTTCTTCTATCCCAAAAAATACGTAATCGCCAAAAAAGTATTGGGTGTATTGACCTTGAAAATATTTGCCTACAGAAAATAACAACTACCAAATCCCCACACACACCTACATTCTACTCCAATGTACATAACGGGTGATTTTTTAAGAGCTTGAGAACTTTTTTTTAAAAAAAAACGCATAAAATTTGCAAAATCTCATCGATTCTTTATTTGAAACGTTAGATTGGTCCATGACATTTACTTTTTGAAGATAATTTCATTTAAATGTTGACCGCGGCTGCGTCTTAGGTGGTCCATTCGGAAAGTCCAATTTTGGGTAACTTTTTCGAGCATTTCGGCCGGAATAGCCCGAATTTCTTCGGAAATGTTGTCTTCCAAAGCTGGAATAGTTGCTGGCTTATTTGTGTAGACTTTAGACTTGACGTAGCCCCACAAAAAATAGTCTAAAGGCGTCAAATCGCATGATCTTGGTGGCCAACTTACCGGTCCATTCCTTGAGATGAATTGTTCTCCGAAGTTTTCCCTCAAAATGGCCATAGAATCGCGAGCTGTGTGGCATGTAGCGCCATCTTGTTGAAACCACATGTCAACCAAGTTCAGTTCTTCCATTTTTGGCAACAAAAAGTTTGTTAGCATTGAACGATAGCGATCGCCATTCACCGTAACGTTGCGTCCAACAGCATCTTTGAAAAAATACGGTCCAATGATTCCACCAGCGTACAAACCACACCAAACAGTGCATTTTTCGGGATGCATGGGCAGTTCTTGAACGGCTTCTGGTTGCTCTTCACTCCAAATGCGGCAATTTTGCTTATTTACGTAGCCATTCAACCAGAAATGAGCCTCATCGCTGAACAAAATTTGTCGATAAAAAAGCGGATTTTCTGCCAACTTTTCTAGGGCCCATTCACTGAAAATTCGACGTTGTGGCAGATCGTTCGGCTTCAGTTCTTGCACGAGCTGTATTTTATACGGTTTTACACCAAGATCTTTGCGTAAAATCTTCCATGTGGTCGAATAACACAAACCCAATTGCTGCGAACGGCGACGAATCGACATTTCACGGTCTTCAGCAACACTCTCAGAAACAGACGCAATATTCTCTTCTGTACGCACTGTACGCATTCGTGTGGTTGGTTTAATGTCCAATAAAGTAAACTGAGTGCGAAACTTGGTCACAATCGCATTAATTGTTTGCTCACTTGGTCGATTATGTAGACCATAAATCGGACGTAAAGCGCGAAACACATTTCGAACCGAACACTGATTTTGGTAATAAAATTCAATGATTTGCAAGCGTTGCTCGTTAGTAAGTCTATTCATGATGAAATGTCAAAGCATACTGAGCATCTTTCTCTTTGACACCATGTCTGAAATCCCGCGTGATCTGTCAAATACTAATGCATGAAAATCCTAACCTCAAAAAAATCACCCGTTAGTATGTGCCTTTGTTCTCCTATTTTATATACAGTATTCCTATTGCTGTCACTGTCATGTATTAAATGTCTATCTGTTAAAACTCTGCCATAGGCATCTCTGCTAATTTAGTAATTATGGTGCCGCTTGGTTCGCCTAGTCGCGTTCCTATTCATGAGAGTACTATTAAAATATATATACAATGCTAAAATCAATGGCCCTGAGTAATAGATCCGAATCTAGCCTAAGTTCGATTTTAACCAAACATTCGTAGAAATAAAACAAATTTCAAGTATAAATACTTAAAAGCGGCTTTCCTGTAACTAAGTTAAATTTAAAATGATAGAATCACAATAGAACTTTACGAATCTGGTTAATAGAAATCTGTTTGTGTATCAGTTCACAATAACGAAATTATGAAAATGAGTCACAATTATTGGTATAAATAAGACTTTTGTAAATTTGATCTGTTACTACGAAATTTTAAAAGCAACTTTTCTACATCTAACAAAAAGTGACTTTAAAACCGATTCTATGAATGTCTATTACTAAGGGCCAATGACGACATTCCATTACTTGTCAGGGTGCCAGGGGTGGCTCTTCGATCCAACTGCCTCATGAGAATACCATTAAGTTTATATACAATGATCCTAGTGAGCGGACAAGTAAAGAAAAAAAAATTGCCTCATGAGAATACTATTAAGTTTATATACAATTCAATAGAAAGTTTGAGCGACCTCAACTCAAATAATTTTCACAGCAGTAATATACTGTGAATTTTATTTTTTCTAGGGGAATTTGAATAAATTCTGACGCATAGAATGTTAATTGTCCGTGGTCAGACTTTATTAATCAATGAATATATGGGTCGTTTTAAAAAAATTACATTTTTAGCGTTATAGCTTCTATTTTTTTTGCATTCATTTCAATTTAAAGACTTGCAGCCGTATCTATAAGATTTTCTTAAACTGCATCTTAGAGGTTATTTAGTTAAGCATACTTAAATATTTAATTTGGCTTTAAATGACGAAACTTCAATTCGTATCTATAATCCATTTTTCATTGGTACTTAACTAAACAATGGTTGTGTCACGTAACGTAAAAGAATGTGAAAATCTAGTACAGAAAAAAAAACAAATGCTGCTTCATTTTATACAACACAGCTGTTTTGTGACACCTTCTTGCAGTAAATAATTGGAAGACACATTTTTTTTTATTTGTGAAATCAAAAAAAAAAAACTGGCTATCGAACACACACCCACACCCGCCACTACAAATAAAAGAAAAAGATCTGAAAATTGGGATGCCTCCTACAAGGAAACTTTTTTATTTTAGAATTTGCAATAATACACTACAAAACAGAATTATTTTATGCACAGATTGGGCGTTTTCCTAAATGCAGTGTTACAGCGCATCATGAATTTTTATGCTTTTTTTTATTCAAGTGCTTCAATAAAATAACGTTATTAATGAATTGTAAAAGTAAATTTCAGAGTGAAGAAAAACGTTGCAAGGGCATCAAAATCCACGATGCGCTGCAACACTGCATTTAGGAAAACGCCTATTCTCTTCCAACAATGAGGAAGAAAGTGTCGATACAAACACTTCAACACACACATACTTTAATCAATACAAATTTTATGTTTCCTAAATCGTTGCACTTTATAGTTCTAATATAATATCACAACAAACAATACCTACAAACTCACAATTTGAAACTTCAAAATTTCAAAGATGACAATCGATATGTCAAAATACATTTTAAAATACCTTTAAGTGACCCTTAAACGCGGTTGATGGCGTTTAAGTTAAGAGGCATTTAAGTAACGTTACTTAAATGTGAAAATTGATTATAGATACCGATTTCATACTTAAGATCTGCTTAGAGGTATTTTAAAGTTAAGTAACCTTTAAGATTTGTTTATAGATTCGCCTGTTGAAATTTGGCATGGAACTGTGTTTATATGTCAGCATTATGAGAAAAAATTTGCAGATCGATTGAATGTAACGAATATCCATGGTAATTAATAATGTGTAATCTCCGAGGCCTTTTTGGGATGTGATTTTGATGCTTAATCAGTTTTATTAATATTTTTAATGATGAAAATGATTTTTTTTTAAATTTTGGGCCTTGTCGTTTTTAAGGCTTTCTCTTAAAATTCAATTTTATGATAGATATGCAAAAAAAAAAAAGAAAAATTTTTTTGTTGTCCCAATGCTTAGTTGAATGAGTGTGACAAGATTAAAAAAAAAAAAACATAATTAAACATTTTCGCTTTTTCACACAACTAAACAATTTTTAATAATTTTTAACGATGCATCATCTTATAGTATGTAAAAAAACCTTCAATTTCATGTTTTATTATTATTTAATTAGTGCAGTTAATTCCTTTAAAATTTACATACAAAATAATTTTTTCATCCGAGTAAAAATTCAGTGTAATCTCCGTGGCCTTGTTATCTTTGTACCATATTTATATTTTTTACTTGCGACTTATAGGTACTATAAGGCAAGTTATGGATTCGTAAAAAAAATTGAACTCGAGATTTTGATCAAAGTTGACATTACGATGATAGCGAAGACTAAAAAAGTGGGTCTGGCAATTCTGTCTGTCTGTCTGTCTGTCGCTGCGACTACAGCCTAAACGGCTCGGCCGATTTTAGATATGGGTTTTGATTTTTTACCCCTACACGTTTTTTTCTTTTTTTTTTAAGACCAAAAATAACGGCACCTGCCATACGATTTTTTTTCGAAATTTTATAAATATTTTTTTTTCTCAAAAACTGCTGGACAGATTTAAAAACTAAAAACACAAAAGAATTTCATTTACTTAAGTCTAGGTAATGCTTGAAAAAAATTTTCCGAAAAATGGTTATTGAGGGTACCCCCCATGGAACCATTTTTTTTTTGTTTTTGATTTTCTCAAAAACGGTACCACCGATTTTTATCATTTTTTTTTTGCGAATGCTCTTAAAAAATTTAAATACAATTGTTTATTCAAATTTTCAAAAAAAAATTTTTTGGATTTTTAAAAAAACTTCAAAATTTTTTTTTCAAAACTCAATATTTCTAAAATCCCAAGCTAGATTTTCTTTAGACTTGATAAATAAAAGTTTCTGAATACTCGTATAATCTACAAAATGTGAGAAAAAAAATGTATTTTACCTTAAAATAAAGGTACCCACCATACAAATGTTAAGAAATTTAAAAAAATGGTTTTCAAAAATCGTATTTTTCTCGAAAACGCCACCTAGAATTTTGATAAATTTTTTTTTTCTTTCAATTAATTTTTATGATCTTTAATTTATTAAAAAAAATTTTGAAATTAAGATATTACAGCTTGTACCTACCATAGAACCATTTTTTCGAATTTTGAATTTCTCATTATCCACATAACGGTTCTTAATGAAATTTTTTATAGAGAAGCTTCTAAAAAGTCTAAAACACATTGCATTTCAAAACTTTAAAATAAATATTTTTTGAATTTTTGAAAAAAAAACATCTATTTTTTTTTGAAAATTCGATATCTCAGAAACGGCTCAATATTTTTTTTTTAATTTAATTTATTCGAAAAATAATGAAAACTTTAAATTGGCGTACCAACATTTTTTCTTAAAAATCTTTTAAAAATTTTGTATATAAAAGCTTTTTTTAAGAAACCACTACAAGGACTTATAATTTTTGTTCTTGCATAAATTCGTATTTGCATAGCATTCTGTTTTCATCTCTTACTATTAAAAGAATTTAAAAAATTAATTTGATCCTAATGAACAGTTTTCTCTAATAACATTCGTTTTTAAAATTTCTAGTCTATTACATAGGAGCAAGTTCGTGCGACCCAGTCGTGCATTTTATTAGTCTAACCACCGCCAAAAGAAAGGTATTTAATCATACTTGAACCTAATATAATTTCGATGACATTGAATTACATTGACTATATTAAAATTAAGAAATAGTCGATTTTGTAATCTCCGTGGCCATTTTCGTATTTGTTTTTAAATATGTTCTTTTAGTTTATAATGGCTCATATTATTATTATTTTTTTTTATATTCTAGATAAATATACTGAACTTCATCATTCCTTACAGTATTGGTACCGTAAAAGTTCCAAGGAAGTAGTGTGTCGTTATTTAAAAATATTTTTTTGACTCTTTCATGCTTTTAAACAAAATCATTTCGTAAACAAACAACTTCATAAACAAAATTTATGTATGTGTTACACAAAATTTCAACTATTTATTTTTACTATTTATTTTGTGGATTATTGTTATTTTATGCAAGAAAAGAACATTTTTAATACATTCGAAATTTTCAATTTTAATTTTTATCGAAAAATACTCGTAAAATGAAAAATATTTCAAATTATTTTTGCGCAACTCGGAGAACTCCTTTTCTACTTGTTTACTTGTTTTAAGTGGAGTGATCCAAATCGCGTTTCGTTTATATGCAATGATAATATGGTATATTTATGCATGTATTTTCTTTGGTCTGGACCAGGGGCGAACGCAGGTAGGGGTTTTATTGGTTCAAACCCCCCCCCCCGAAACGACCAAAAAAATAAGGGTTTATTTTGTTAATAAAAAAACAGTGTTATTTTCGTGCCATAAATTCTTCTGCTGGTGTTGATTTTTCTTACGACTTATAGGTACTACTTGCCTTAAGTAATGCATTCGTAAAAAAATCGAACTCAAGATTTTTATCAAAGTTGATATTACTATGATAGCGAAGACGAAAAATGTGGGTCCCAAAATTCTGTCTGTCTGTCTGTTCGACTACGGCCTAAAAGGCTGGGCCGATTTTCGTTAAACTTGGTAGATATCGTTTTGAATTTTTTCCCCCCACACGTTTTTTTTTCCTTTTCTTTTTAAGACCAAAAAAACGGTAGCTGCCATACGATTTTTTTTCGAAATCTTATAAATATTTTTTTCTCTAAAACTGTCCTACAGAATTTTGAAAAAAAAAATTCATAAAATTTCATTTTGTCATTTTAGGTAATGGTTGAAAAATTTTTTCCAAAAAATGATTATTCTTGGAAACCCTCTTGGGACCATTTTTTTGGTTTTTTGATTTTGTCGAAAACAGTACAACCGATTTTAATCATTATAAAGCCCCACCAAGGTTTAAATATTTTTGCGTATACAAATTTTAAAAGTTTTATTTTTTGATTATTCAAAAAAAATTCAAAATTTTTTTCTGGAAGCTCAATATTTCGAAAACCCCATGCTCGATTTTTTTTAAACTTGATAAATAAAAGTTTTTTAATATAATCTACAAGATCTGAGGAAAAAAATTTGTTTTACCTAAAAATAAAGGTACCCACAATACAAATGTCAAAAAATGGTTTTCGAAAATCGTATTTTTCAAAAAAATGGCTCCGAGAATTTTGATAGTTCTTTTTTTTTTTTGTTTCGATTAATCTTTACTTTTAGAGAAGCTTCTAAAATGTTTTAAAAAACATTGCATTTTAAGACTTTGAAAGAAAGATTTTTGAAAGAAAAAAATTTATTTTTTTTTGAAAATTCGATACCTCAAAAACTGCTCAATATTTTTTTTGTAAATTAAATTTTTATTTGAGAAATAAGAAAAAAGTTTAAATATGCGAACCAAAATTTTTTCTTAAATATGTTTCAAAGATTTTGTATACAAAAGCTTATTTTTTTAAGAAACCACTAAAACGAATTACAATTTTGTTCTCGCATAAACTAATATTTGCTCAAAACACATGTGATCCTGTGCTTAGCTCCAACTACTAAAAGAGTTTTAGTCATTTAAAAAATGAATTTTATGCTTTTTCTCTTAGCATTAATTTTTGAAATTCTTAGTCTTTTACATGAGAGCAAGTTCGTGTGACCCAGTCGTGCATTTTATTTTATGTGTCTTCGTATTTTAACGCAACTGTCTTAATTTGAATTGATGATTAAAAAATAGAGACGAATCGAACAGCAGTTGCGTTTTTGATAATTAACATTATGTATAGGGCAGAAAACGGACTAACGGAGCAAATATACCGATACAGATATCCGTGTTAATCTTAAGGGCCGATTTATGGCTAATAAATGATTTCGATTTATATAAGTTTGAGTTATTGATGGCTCCAAGGTCGGAATTACAGCAATAGAAAAAACTCACTCATTTTGTTTGTGTGAAAGTTACAGTTACAGATGAGTAGCACATAGCACCCTCTGAGAGCGTTTTGGTTATAATTATGTAGTATAGTTAACGTAGGTACCAATTGAGTGTTGATGGTGTCCTTATGTTTTCGTATAACTCTTTGTCGTATGATCATAAAAGTACAACAAGTTATAACTTCACGTACTAATATATATACCGGATTTAGTTTTCCAGATTTGGACCACTAGGCGGACCTAGAACTTATTATAACTCTATTGTTAGGTACACTTATGGAATCACTTACACTCTTTTTCTTCTTGTTGCATTAATGATATTTTACGAACCAAATGATGGCCTCCATCACAGGGCCCGTAGTAAAAGTCTATGTCTAAGAATTAATTCCGGAATAAAAATGCCCGAATGGGAAGCACCAAAAAACGCCCTCGTAGTGAATATTTTCCAACTTTTGGTAACATTATTCAAATTTGCCAAATAGGTATCCGTTGCAACATCTTTATGATGTTTTGTTTTTGCGATTAGCTGTATGAAATTGTTCCGATAGGTCCTATCCCTAAGAGCAAATATTATTTACTTATAACATATTTATGATAATTACAATAAAGAATATGTATTTAACAAGTACCTACAGTATAGTAATAAAATAATATATTTATGAAAATCTCATATTTTTTTGAAAACCCCCCCCGAAATTATTTTCTGCGTTCGCCCCTGGTCTGGACGCTCGGATCCACTCTTGACGAACATTTTAAAAATAAAATCAAAAAAGGCAATGATATATCTGAAATTTGCGAAAATATAAATTGTGATAAAGATGAAGTAGACAAAAATTTACAGACAACTCAATCTGGAAACAATGGGAAACAAAGAAACATTTCAGAAACGTTTCTCAAAACGTCCACACCAGAAAAACAAATCAGAAACATTTCTGAAATGTTTCTGCAATATTTCTGAAATGTTTCTTAAGCAAATGGAAAACATTTCAGAAAAGTTTTTTAAACAATAGCTGTTGTTTTATTTTCCCCCAGATCTGATCCGGATTGGATTTTGTTTTCAAAATAACATGTAAGTAAAACAACAAATACAAACAAAACTGGGTCTTGTGTTGCTTTTGTTATACATGTAATTTTGAATGAAGATCCAATCTGGATCAGATCTGGGGGAAAATAAAACCCAGCTAATGTTTCCTTAAATGTTTCTTTCGTGTGGACACACCTTAAGAGATTTAAAAGCTCTGTTTGATGAAGAAAGAATAAATAAATAAATCTTTCCTTCTTTTTCTTCGAAATAGATAAATATTTTCTAGTAATTGATTTTATTACAAAGAAACTTAATCAAACTTTGCCCCCCGCATTTCTTATCAATCTCCTGGAATATTGAAACAGTCGAAAAAATCCATAACTAGGATATCGATTGAATTTCCAACACTGGCAATTTAAAGTACAAAGTCACCTTACAATAAAATCGTTTTGAAACTCGATTCTGTTTCTTATGTTAGTATTGTGAAAAATTTGTGCAAGAAGTCGTGGATTGTTCGTTCAGTTTATCAGTCCTCTGGCTAATAAATGAAAAAATGATATTTTATTCAGAAACCTGAGAAATTTTTAGTTATATTAAACTTCAAACGAACTTCATTGCGAATATTTAAAAAAAAATATAAAATTGATTCTATATAGAAAAAAATATTTAATTATATATTATATTCTTTTATTAAAATGCTAAGTTATATGTATTAACCATGAATTTGTATATTTATGCAGACTAATTAAATTTAATTTCTATATTTCACTATATTTACCTAAGTCATATTTAAGAGAAAATAAAAAAAAATAAAGATTTATGCAGTCCGCTTAAAAAAATTAAGTCCTCTCAACATCCTTTTTCAAAAAATGTCCTTAAAATCGTCATTTTTTATTTTTTTGACTGGCCGCTTTCAACAACGCAAAGAGACGTTCTAATAATCAACTAGAACAACTTTTGACTTTCAAAAATGTCGTGCCGAAATTTTTAACATTTTATTCCATTGTTTGTAGAATCACCCACACAACTTTTTTTACAAGCGTTTAACAAAATAATTCAATTACACCAACTATTGGTGCTTCTAAGATTCTTTGCAACAGGAAAATCTTTTAAGTATTGCTGACTTTGGAGGGATGCATGTACCCACTGTTTCAAGAACCGTTTCAAGAGTTGCCGCAGAAATTTATAAATTGTATAGGAAATATATTAAGTTTCCATCTACTTCATCAGGAGCTTCACAGGTTAAAAATAGATTTTTATGATATGGCATCTTTTCCATCTATCATTGGTGCTTGTTTCATTTCACATGTAATTCAAGTTTGTCTCAGGGGGATCCATGGAGATATTCAGGAATAGAAAATCAATAAATGTTCAGAAATAATTGTATGTCATTTTAACGTCTTTAAAGCGTGGATTTTGACCCGAAGAGATTCAGAACATAATAAACTCAGGGCAGTTTTCATGCAATAATATTTCCCACGATGGTACAGATAACCAGATCTCATCAAATGCAGGTATGCAAAAACGCATTAATTTTTAAAAGTTTTAGTCTTTTCATAAGAGCAAATTCTTGCGATCCAGTCGTTATGTCTAAGAAAATGTTTAGAAAGCAGCGATAAATGTAGATGAACTTCATTTGAAATTAAAAAGACACGTTTAAATATCTACGAACATTAAACAGATAATCTTATCTAACGTTGGTTTTTGACTCGCAATATGAACTGTCATATTGTTTGAATAGATCACAACTTAGTGAACATTTTTATTTATTACTTAACTCAAATTTGAATTAATATTTACTTTCATATTAATTTATGGAATAATCTTAAAACAACAAAATCATGACTTAATTTTAAAATGTACATGATAAATATTTTTCATAGTCCCAGTATAGTTTTAGCACTGAGCTAAGCCGAATAAAATTTAAATACAAAGCAAAATGAGTTTGAGTGGTCTAAGTTCAGGTATAATTACGTTTGTTTATTTACTTGCCAAAACTCTCTATTTTTTAAAACTTTAGTTTGTTATAACTTTGACCGACTTTGTTCTAAAATTTGTAGAAATTGAAGTTATGTAGAAATAAACAAAAAGACATAATCTACATATAAAAACAAAACTGTTTTATTTAAACTACGAGTACATTATGTAGTTTTCTTTGGAAGTGATTAATGAATACAAATTGAAATTATCTTTAACAAGCAAATGACTGAAACCAATCGAATTGGAATTATTTCTTTTTTCCAGTTTAAAATCAATTGTTCTGTTTATTAAGAAATATTATTTACAATTAACTTACACCACCATTAAAAAAAAAACTAATTAACTATCGAAATGCGAATAAAAATATGAAAACATTTCTTTTGCGGACAAAGTTTTGAATTTGAATTTTGGAGTACAAGGAAAAACCATCAATGTCGAAAGTAGTGATTGTGCAAACCAATACGTTATGCAAAGTTTTCACTTATCGTTTTGCAATTATTGTTTGTTTTCTCTTTAAGGCTAGGCACGCACATTCAATTTTTTGTTTCGCAACTGCTTGGTTCGAGCAACTAAAAAGTTTGTGTTTTGACATAAACTAAACGATTACGATTGCCAAAAATGAGTTCGCTATTTTGTGTAACATATAATTATGTGCACCTGCGCGGACATTCAACCAAACAGTTCATGTGTTTTCTATAAGCTACCAAACAGTTGTGCAACTAAAAATTGAATGTGCGCGCCTAGCCTAACACATACGTAGTCCGTTCCGTACAACGAAAAAAGAAGTGTGTCTTATGATTCTTTTTTTAGATTAAGAATTTTATGTTTCAATTTGTTTTATATACAATTTGACTTAAAACTAACTTATTACTAAATTAAATCATGTTGGCTCAACAATAGGGGCCCAACGTTCTTCATTTGGCCTTACATAATGCTATTTGTTTACAATTAATGTTTTCTTAATCTTATTCATGATTTTTTTAATATTAACTAAATAATAATTTTTGATGATGGGCGTTTTATCCCCTGTAGTATTAATTGCTGTTATTCTCGTAAAAGGGTGCGTTTTCGTTATAGATGATTTTTTCAAATTGATCGTCGGTGATGGCTCGGGTCTGGGTGTATAGATACTTGTTACTAGGCTCTAGTTCGTGCTGGAGGCGTTGTTGCACATCTGTGTTGGGATGATCTTCCAGGTTCCTGATGATTTTTCCGGAGAACTGCAGTAAATACTTGTCCAGTTGTATTAACTTTGCTTCTTTATACAGATTCCTTGTTGGTATATATTTCTTCGTCAGTGGGTTACGGTACAGTCCAGTGCAAATGCCGAGCATCTTTCTTTCAAAAAGCCTCATCTTTTTCATTGCTGTAGGTGAAATAGTAAACCAGATGGGAAAGGCGTAGGTCAGAACGGTTCGGATAAGTTGTTTGTACAAAGCAGCTTGGTTTTCTTACTTAGTCCATTTCGCCTCCTGAGAAGCGGATGGACCAAGTGCAGAGAATAGTTGGCTCTCTTCAACATCAAGTCTGCATGTCTTTTGAGTTTGAATTTGTTGAAAAGTTGATTTCCAAGTACTTAGTTGATGATTTGACTGTCACTTCAGTGTTGTCTGGAAACTTTTTTTTGATTGAATCACAGCGTGTTGCAAACGCTCGTCTTCGAATGACAGTCACTGCTGTTCGGAAGCAGATGAGTTCATTTTCACAATTAACACAATTTTTCGCTGTTTATCCTCAGTCCCCATTTGACATAGTATTCCCAAAGGTTTTTAATGTGCTCTTGCACTCTCCTGGCAGCAATTTCTAGTGCAAACGCGGTGGCGTATGTGATTGAGTCGTCTGCTTAAAGCTTTGTCTTTGTACCTGATATGGTGTCTTATGATTCGTCCATCTTTGTGTTATTTATACTTTTTTTGGTTCTTAACATAATTGCAAAAGGATTTTGAGTTTTGAGGTCTGGTGTTGAAATTATGGACTTTTAAAGCTTCAGCATGCTAGGATTATTTAGAAAAATGTTAAATGAAGCGAAAGAAACAAATTTTAATGGTGGAATATATGGTTAGTTAGATTTACTTTTTGTTTATGAAATTTATGAATTTTATATTTTTGATACAAAACGTGGACCACTTTTGAGATTTTTTCAATTGAAAACGGAATAAATTGAAATAAAGTTTTAAGTAACTTAGCCTATTTGGATATTTTTTTTTTGTTTTTTTCTTTATTGTTCTGTATGTAATAAAGATCCCAACTACTAAGTTATCAATTATTTTAGATGAGGTTTAGTGATGAGGTGGCAACTTCGTATTTTGCGAAAAGTCCCACTTGGGCTAGTTTTCACACTTTTTCTTTGTACGAAGAGACGTGATCTGTTATTATTTGAAACTGTGAGTTAAATGCTAGAAAAGTATCATTTTAATATGACTCCACGTGACGCCGTTTTGTTCTGCCATTATTTCTGTTTAATTTAAGTTCTTTCTCTAAATGCACACAACGTTTAACTAATTCACATTTCGGCTTTAATTTAATAATAAATCATTTGTCATGTCATTTTACGGTGATCGTTGCTATTACCCCTTTAACTTACATTTTTCATTAAAAAAGTTATTTAAGCAAGATTTCTAAGAATATCTCAGTCAATTGGGGTTTTACTGAAAGTTTTTACGCGTGTGATTCCTGCAGGAAATAACTTTTATCTGAACCGTCTTTGGATTTATTAAATAACGATAATCTGGAATCAAGTCAAACATCAAGTGAAAATGTGCACAATATTTAAGGTGATCCCTCTACACAAAAATCGGAAAAAATACCATTTTCGAACCCCCACCCCCGGATGAAAAAAAAACCTGACAGACGGTTGAATTTGGTATAGTAATGCGTATACCCACACATATGACCACATGAATTTTGGTTATACCTCCAATCCCAAAATTTGCTACCGGCTCTTGGTCTAATAGACTTGCCGTGGAATTCGGTCGAGTTATGCCTATGAAAAACTTCGTGTCAGTTAAACAAGACGATAGTACAAGAAGTCAGCTACAAAAACAACTGCTTTTTTAAGAAGCTGAAGATCGCTGCATCCAAATTTATGTTTTCATTTAGGATAACATATCTCGATAAGTATCAAAGATATTGGAATATTTTAAACGCCAAAATGTTGGGCGCCAATTTTCCTAGGGGCGATGTCCGTTACTTTTTTTAAATTGTATCTCGTTATATTTTATTTTAGTGAGTTTTAATACTTTTAAGACAAAAAAATTTTTAGGAGAGGATTTAGACCGCAACAATTTTCTTAGAAATAAAATAAATATGAGCCAATGTAGAATATACGTTTCTCTAGGTCTAGGGGCGATGTTTCTCCTTTTTTTATTTTTTTTTATTAAGTTTATTTAACGATGATTTAACCATGAAATTAAAAAAAAAAAAAAAAGTTTAGACCCTTATAACTTTGGATTGACTAATCGTAGGTAAAAAATCGGTACATGAAAAAATTAGAATTTCCAAACTCTAGGGGCGATGTTTTTTTCTTTTTTTATTTTTTTGTTTATTAAATTTTTTTAAACATGAAAGTTAAAAAAAACAAAAAGTTTAGACCCTTATAACTTTGGATCAACTAATCGTAGGTATAAGAACGGTAAATGAAAAAATTAGAATTTCCAAACTCTAAAGGCGATGTTTTTTCTTTTTGTTTTATTTCATGTTCTTGAGTCATTTGTTGTCTAACAACAAATTACAACAAAAAGGAAAAAAGATATCTACGTTTTCTGTTAGTTAGTTAAGATGTTGGTTTTGTAATATTTTTATATTTTTTATTGCATTATATTAATAATTGTATATTATCAAAATTATAATATTTACTTCATATGAATTTTTATTTTTTCGATTCAAGTTTTAATAATTCTGATAATAATTATACAAAATTGGAATTATATAAAGAAAAGATTAATTGTTATACAAACAAAAGCAAAATTTCAGCAAAGACAAAGAAAAAGAAAATGCCAGAATGAATATACTTTAAAGAACAACTATAATTATAATTATATAGATATTATGAGATATGTTTAACAAATTTGAATTGAAAAATATTTATTACTTTTAGTTTAGCTAAAACAAAAAAGGATGGTGTTAAGCTATTAGTTTAGCTAAAACAAAATTATACTAGGTTTAGTCCTAACGATGATTCAAGTTTTATTCCTCTTGTAATGCCAGCCATCTAGAACAACAGTCACAACTGAAGAGAAAATATACATTTTGTAACTCTTCCTCAGTTTTCTTCAAGTAGTTCAGATATCCAAATTCTGCCCACCGTTTACAAGTATGGCATTGGCACCAAGTTTGCTAGAACACATAAATGACTCAAGAACATGAAATAAAAGAAAAGAAAAGAAAAGAAAAGAAAAGAAAAGAAAAGAAAAGAAAAGAAAAGAAAAGAAAAGAAAAGAAAAGAAAAGAAAATACATCGTTTGGAAATTCTAATTTTTTTATGTACCGTTCTTATACCTACGATTAGTTGATCCAAAGTTATAAGGGTCTAAACTTTTTTTTTTTACTTTCATGTTTAAAAAAATTTAATTAACAAAAAAATAAAATAAAAAGAACAAACATCGCCCCTAGAGTTTGGAAATTCTAATTTTTTCATGTACCGTTCTTATACCTACGATTAGTTGATCCAAAGTTATAAGGGTCTAAACTTTTTTTTTTACTTTCATGTTTAAAAAAATTTAATTAACAAAAAAATAAAATAAAAAGAACAAACATCGCCCCTAGAGTTTGGAAATTCTAATTTTTTCATGTACCGTTCTTATACCTACGGTTAGTTGATCCAAATTTATAAGGGTCTAAACTTTTTTTTCTTGTAACTTTCATGTTTAAAAAAAATTAATAAATAAAAAAATAAAAAAAAAGAAAAAACATCGCTCCTAGAGTTTGGAAATTCTAATTTTTCAATGTACCGATTTTTTACCTACGATTAGTCAATCCAAAGTTATAAGGGTCTAAGCTTTTTGTTTTAGTTTTTTAATTTTATGGTTAAATCATGGTTAAGTAAGCTTAATAAAAAAATTAAAAAAAGGAGAAACATCGCCCCTAGAGAAACGTATATTCTACATTGGGTCATATTTATTTTATTTCTAAAAAAATTGTTGCGGTCTATATCCTCTCCTAAAAATTTTTTTATCTTAAAAGTTTTAAAACTCACTAAAATAAAATATAACGAGATACAATTTAAAAAAAAAAGTAACGGACATCTCCCCTAGGAAAATTTGCGCCCAACATTTTGGCGTTTAAAATATTCTTTGATACTTATCGAGATATGCTATCTTAAATGAAAACATAAATTTGGATGCAGCGATCTTCAGCTTCATGCTTTTTTGCAATATTGCTGAACTGAGGCTTTGGCACACATTTCGTTTATGGTCGCACATACCAAAATGTAAAACTTATGTTGAAAGGAGTAAATCAGACCAAAAACATAAATATCAAAAAAAGAACCAAGTTCTTCCATACAAAAACCTTTGTGTAACAAATCAGCCGTGAAAAGTACCGAGATCTAAAAGTGCACCAAGCTCTTTCTTCATCAAGGCTTAATACCGATATTTAAAGTAGAAAAATATTGAAACAGCTACAATGTAATAGAGAAATTTTATTATTTAATGATTACTGACTAAAATTTGATGGGTTCACTGATCAAGTTTTTAAAACCTTGCGAATTGGGCATAAAAAAACTTGCCTACTAAAATCAACTTAGTTTACAGCTTCCTATTTCTTTTGGTATATTTTCTTTTTGTTATTGGTTGTTTTGATTTGCACTTCAGTTGTTTCTTCTTGTCCTGGTAAGATACCTAACACTAACATATCTACCTTAATTATAAATACTAGTACATACATCCGCTCAAAGTCATAAAAAATCAATTATTGAGGATGCGATGATGTTTTTGTTGCAATTTTAACTCCTTTTTTTAAATGAAGGGTACCACCAATTCATAGCCTAATTAGTGGTTTTATTATAGTTCACATCACAGTTAACAATTTTTTCTTATGTAAACTCATAATTTTTTCAGGTATGCAAATGTTTTCTTTTTTCATTCATGTTAACATAACATAGAGTACCGAATCTTACCTTAATTATTATAAATACCAGTACCTACATCCGCTCAAAGTCATAAAAAAGCAATAATTGTTGAGGATGCGATTATGTTTTTGTTGCAATTTTAACTCTTTTTTTTAAATGAAGGTATCCCACCAATTAATAGCCTGATTAGCGGTTTTATTATAGTTCACATCACAGTTAAAAGTTTTTTTTATGTAAACTCATAGTTTTTGTCAGGTATGTAAATGTTTTCTTTTTTCATTCATGTTAACATAACATAGAGTACCACATCGAGCACTCTAGTTCTAAGAAAAGTCATGAATTTTCAAAATGCATTTATAGTTTCAAAATGACAATAAAAAGACACTTCGAATGAAAAATTTTAGATTTTCTATTTTTCGCTTTGAATGTGCTTTACCGCTTTACCAAATTTCATCATTCTACAGCAATCGGAAGTGCTCCATATAAATTAAAAATTTTCTCAGAAAGTGGGTGGATACCACGCCCCCTGAATGCAAAACCTCAATTTTTATTTTTGGTCCTTTATATGCAATTTGAGCCCTACCGTTCTACTAAAGTGTGTGTGTGAAGTGTGCCATATAATTTACATCAGTTCTGAGGAATTGGACGGATACCACACCCCTTAATGGAAAACTTTTATATTTTTTTCTTTGTATGTATGCAATTTAAGCCCTAGCGTTTTACCAAATTTCATCGTGATTTTTGAGGCCTTATATGACGTATCTCAGGAAATTTGGTGAGGTGCCTGCGCCTGACTAGCTTAGCAAATATTCGGAATTTTAAGTTTCTGACTTCATTAGTACTGAAGATAGGGAGGGATCAAAAATCGCCTGAGTTTGTTCCTGTAAAAAGGGTGCAGAGCCAGAACTTGGCTGGGCACTACCGTGCCCTTTGATATAGACTGTCTCACAGCCGGAACGTGTATCCCTATGTCAGCTTTTAAGGATTGCCTAAAAAAGATGATGTACTCTAACCCAACTTCAACTTGTCATTAAATAACTGAAAAATCAACCCAAAATAAACGTTGTGAATCTTGCCCGGGTCTGAATGTAATTCGCGAACATTTAAAGTTTATTTTTGAAGACAATAAAATGACAATCGTTAAGTTGCAGACTTGGGTCGGTACTGATCGCTTTACTATTACGATTGTAATAAAAACTATAGTACTCTCATGAAAAGGAATTTTTGAAAATATTTCCTAGAATCTTTATTTTTAAATACTTAAAATTAATATCCCAAATTTTTTTCTAGAACAATTTTAAAGAAATTTCTTATATTTAAAATTAGTTTAATAATAAAAGGTTTTTTAAACTTTGTTTGCATAAATTCATACTTTTTATATTTATATTAACAAAATACAAAAAAAAAACAAAAATATTAATAATTTCCAAATTTGATGAAAATTCGTAGACAAACATTAAAAGAAATATTTGTTTGTTCAAAATTCGCAGGGCAAATATCTTATGTTTTTAAAATATATGGATAAAATCTATTTTTTATAAAAAAATGTTTATTTTTATTTTCAAAGTTTTTCATGTGGGGTGCATCAATAATTTTTTAAAATTGAGACCAAATTTCTTTTTTTTAAATTTTTCTAAAATTGCTTATAAGCAATATGTACCTAAATGCATACAAAATATTTTTCCCAAAAAAAGGTATCTGATTTTTTTAAAATACCTATTATGTCAATAATAATTTTATTCTATTTATTCTAATTTTTTTTAATTAATTTAAGTTTTCTGAAATTATTTTTTTTCCCGAAAAACTTATTTGATTTTTTTTTCACAATTGCTTTATGTAATTACTTATACATTTCTGAAATTGTTTATATAAACATAAAAAGTATTAAAAATTTTCTATATTTTTTGTAAACAAAATTTATATGAATAAATTTTAAAAACTGGTCTATACCTATATCAAATTTCTTTTTTTTTTATTTTTAATTATAATATAAATACCTATCAACGCATAAAAATATTTTGTTTTGTAATAAAATTTATTTTCTACCATACCATATTTTATATAGGTATGTACATTATGTAAAAGCTATTTTCTTTAATAAAAATATAGGTATACGAACCTATTAGATTTGCTTAAAGAAATAGTTTTATACCTATATATGTACATAATTACGAGTATATTACATAATTGCAAAAAAAAACAATTTCCACTACCTAACCACCCACTGCATCTAATGTAGGCAGTTAAACTAGTTGATTGCAATTATTATTTTTGTTCTTCAAAATTACACCAATTGTATTATACTTCTGAATAACACAAATAATAATAATTGCAATCAACATAGGTAAATTACCTAATATATTAAGATAAAGTTCCTATGTAGATATACTAAAATTCAAAAAAGCCTAATCAATCCTATCAAGAATCAATTTTCAAAATTATTCCTTCTTAAATCTATTCAAATAGGTATGTGTGTCCATACAAATTAAAACCAACGTTGTATTTTGGTTAGATATGCCGAAATTGAACAATGTTGCTTTGTTGCGTATGAAATTAGCCAAAACAAAATAAAAATATTCTTGACAAAAAAATATAACAACAAAACACACAGAAGATCCCTCGAAAGGAAAATGATACAAAACAAATTCTATTTTCTCATTCTCGTCTTTCTCATTGCCAGAGCTGATAAAATTTTCTCGCTCTTCCTCAATTACCACCCCACCCTAAATCAAAAGCCACCACGACAATATTTTCCTCCGACAGCGCCATCGGTAGAGTATTACTGCTTTTACACGGAAGCGATTTTTAATCTTAGTTTCTCTTTTGGAGTCATCTTCCCCCTTATGTAAACCCGCCACCACATACGTCTCTCTCCAACGGGCTTAAAAATCGCAAGGTAATACTGCTTCGTTTAAAAGCAGTCTATATTCCATAACATTTTTTTCTGTTCCATGAGAGTACTATAGTTTTTATATACAATGCTATTACTACCTTAGTTCTCCCCAGCGATGATTTTATCCATTAACTTTGCAGTGCCTTAGACATTTTAAGGCCCAACGCCTACTGTTGATTTTCGATAGTTTCCAATAGTGAAGGTTCCAGAGTCCAGATAAAAGAATAACACAACTTTACTTTGATGAAAAATGAATTTATATTTATTGCAACTTAACTTCAATGCATCGCAGACGAGACAAGACAAGTTGTACAAGATACACACAAAAAAACAGTTGGAATTTAGTTTTAAATAAAAAACTAGCAAAAGAAGACAAAATGATATGTAATGAAAAAGACAAATAGTCTTTGTAAATAAAAGGCATGAACAATGTTACCAAATAAAAATAAATTAATTTACTTTAACACCTACAATGCTGAACAACAAGCTTATTATTTTAAAACGTTAAGTTAACTTTAAGTACTTTACCTCAGCGGTGGTGTGGAAAATTAAAATAGTAAATTTGAACGAAAAAATTATTTTCTACTACTACTCTTGTTAAGTTTTCAATAATTTTTTGAATTTTTTTTCTGAGATCCCATTTTCAAACTTAATACTTCGTATACATACAAAAGACTTGGGGAAAGGAAAAAAAAAACTATAAAAATGGGAAAACCCCTTAAAAGTTCAATTAAATTGCTAACATCCGGTTCTCTAATAAATAATCAAAATGATCAATTTCCGTTTTAAATTGAATAAATAAAAAGAACATCTAATTAACCATAATATTCCACGTTTAAAATTTTTTTCTATCGCTTCATTTAATTTATCAACATTTTTCTTAAGAACCCTTACCCACAGCATGCTGAAGCTTTAAAGCCCATAATGGCCAAACCACAATCTCGCGTTTGGTCGGTCGGGCTTTGACATTTTGAATAAAAACAATAGACTAACTCCAGCACCAGACCTCAAAACTCAAAATCCTTTTGCACCACTTTTTTCCTTGTCCGATTCATGGGGAATGTCCATATAATTGGTGATTTTTGCTATTTCTTTTTGGCAACACTGGTTTTAACAGTTCACGCACGTTTCGTGTTTTGTGTCACTGTCAAACATCTTCAGTTGTTTATATAATTTTACCATGAATCGTCTTACAAACGAACAACGCTTGTAAATTATTAAATTTTATTATCAAAATGCGTGCTCTGTTAAGAAAGTTCATCGCGCGTTGCTTCCATTTTATGGTCAGTTTAATCGACCTACTGAGAGGGCTATTCGGGCTATTGTGACTAAATTTCGCACCAAATTTACATTGATGGAAATTAAACCACCAACATGCTTACGTAAAGTGTGAACTGAGAAAAATATCGGTGCTGTATCGGCCAGTGTTAGTGATGATCGTGAATTATTATCGATTCGGCGCCGCACAGTGGGGCCAAGGCGGAAAAAACTCGATTTTGCAAAAGTGCTGATTTCGATTAGCTGATTCACCTAAAAAGACGCTCAAAGTCGAAATATTTGAAATAGTGTGAGAATTTGATTTGACTTTCCTAGGGTGTTGCGTCTATTCGGGATGAACTAAAAATGGGATTGTTTTTTTTTTTTTTTTGCTTATTTGGGATGTCTAGTAATACAATACAGCGGTCAAAGCAGCAAAAAAAAATTGAGTGAATTACGGCAGCACAAAATAAGACTCAGTCCACAGTAATGGAAAGTTATAGTCATATAAAAAAAGCTCCACGTTCCTCTGCTCTGAGATAGCTATTTTCTCGATTTAGACAAGTCCAAGTCTACATTAAAAAAAAATTTAGCTGCAAATACCTGCAAATCCGCACAGTGAGCAGGTTTAAAGTTACGAAATCTTGCAAAAAAATCATTTTTTTTTTCACTTCTGTTTCCTAAAAAGGAAAATTTGTATTGTATCTGTATAATCTTTATTCAATAATTAGGAGAAATATACAATAATTACTTACAGCTAGCAATATATGATAACAATATTGAATAAATTAGTGATTTTTTTTTATTTGAAAAGCGAAAAACAGAGTTAAATGTTATATCAATAAGAACAAGGTGTAAAATGGGCGAACTTATATACATTTTTAATGATTTAGAATTAATATTAATATAAATTTAACTCTTTGTTTTCTTTTTTTTTTTCACATATATATACATATGGTTCTATTTCGTAACGTATACTTCTTTCTAAAAACCTCTTTTTCAAAATTGAGAAAAATTACTTAAAAATTTTGTGCGTTGTTTTTTGGTTCTGCTTTGAAGTTTGCCCATTATTTGATGCAAGTTTCAGTAGTAAACACTTAACATATAACTTTTTAACTTTGGAATTTAGATAAAATTTTGTGTGGGCGTGTCATTGGGGGCAAACATTTTGTTTTCATTTCTTAAGCTAACCTTTATAAAATTTGAAAACTTTATTTAAATCAGTTACGTGGTTCCGATTTTATCGCACTAAAAAAGACCGCCTTCATACAAAACAAGTAAATACTACAAAAAAGTAAAACAAATAGTAAAAAACGCCAAAAAGAGGGTGTGGAAAATTTGAATGGCAAACTTATACTTCAAAAAGAGCACCACCTTTACTTCAAACAAAACCTGCATTTTTTATCAATTTTGAGTTTTTTTTAGTGGGCGTGGCAGTGGGTGGAAATTTTTTGTGGAGATTTCTTTCCAAAACTTCTTTCATTTCTGAAAATTTCATCCAAATTGGTTAAGTGGTTCGGTTCTTTTTTGGTGAATGGGCTCTTGAAAAGTTGGCCGAAGATTTACTTTTTGTATCGAAAAATTGCGTTCAGCAACGAAGCTCATTTCTGGCTGAATGGATACGTGTACAGGCAAAACTGCCGTATTTGGAATGAAGAGCAGCCAGAAGCATTGCAAGAGCTATCAATGCATGCAGAAAAAGTCACTGTTAGGTGCGGATTATGGGCTGGCGGAATCATTGGGCCGTATTTATTCAAAGATGATGCGAATGCCAACGTTACTGTGAATGGTGTGCGCTACCGTGCGATGAAAACAAACTTTTTTTGCGCAAAATGGAAGAGCTTGACTTGCATGACATGTGGTTTCAACAAGACAGTGCCAGTTTATTTCACGTTTGGGGCCGGTCGATTGGCCGCCCAGATCGTGCGATTTAATGCCTCTAGACTATTTTTTGTGGGGCTATGTTAAGGTTCATGTCTATAGCGACAAGCCCGCTTCGATTGACGCACTGGAACCTAACATTGAAGCATTTATTCGTGAGATATTTATGTGTTTTTTTTAATTTCCGATAGCTCTTGAAAAATCACCATAGCTGGGCACCGTTAATCAAACAGTTAACTTCGTTAATGGTTAATCGGCTACTAAAAAGTTAGCTTCGTTAAACGTTAAAGCGTTAAATTCCGGAAGAATTAACGCAAGTTAACTTTAATCGTTAATCCGTTAACATGTGATAAAAATTGCATTTTTTATATTTTTTTACTCTGAGCACCGGCGCTAAGTAATGCCGGTCGTCCCCTAGGCGATCAACGCACAAATTTCGAATTCAACGCATTCAACTCTAATGTACGGTGCCTTCAATTCTGTTCAACCAACGGGTTGGATCTAGTTGTTGGCTGTTGCTCAACGAATTGCGCAAGAGCACCTCTTATAAAAATCGAGATGCCAGGGAATTGGATTGGTCTCAAATTTCCTCGAAAATGCAATTGCCTAAACTTTTTTAATTTCTCATATATGTATTTCATTGAAAAAAAACAATTTTCTTCGCGACTCAAGAAAAACTCATCTACCCAGAATCGTCTTGGCTGTTTTTTCTTCCTTTGTCGTTCATTTTCTAATATTATTAATGCGGCAGTCACTTTTTTTTTTCTTAGAGGAAATCATACTCATACGGAACAAATTTAAGAATATTTTAAAGCGAAGGCGTGCGTCGGCAATAAATGTATGTACCGAACTGAAGTCAAAATTATTTCAGGTTTGACGTTTGAGTTTTTTGTTTATCGTGGTGCGTTCAACGCGTTCCCCAACGAGTGATCCTTGGTTAAGTGTACGAAGGTATCAACTCGTTCATCAACTGGTTGAGCAACAATATCGAAAACGCAGTTGATCAACTCGAAAAAATGTTTTTTCTGTCAATATGGAACAAGTTTATCAACTATTGTACGAGGTTATTCAACATTTGAGTAAGTTGGTCAACTAGGTGTACGGAGCTATTCAATACTGGAATAAAGTTTAAGAGTTGATCAACTAGGTGTGCGGGGTTAATCAACATATGGGAAAGTTGTTCAATTATGTGAACGGGGTTCCAAACGCATTTTGTTCAACTTTAGTTCCTCAACGTGAATTACGTAAGTTGCTGCACTAGTGTAAGAGGTTGTAAATTCGTTTATCCAACGAAAGAGTTGAATAAAAAGTTGAACGAAGTTGGTTGAACTTATCGCGCCCATAGTGGACGACCAGCATAATGAAATGATCAAACGAAACGAATCTCTTCGCAGTTTTCTCACTCGCACGCGCCGTCAAAATATAATACGTACCTAGCTGTTTTTGTTTCACCCGCGGCACGCACCGCGCAGCACTTGTCTGAACCTGTTTTTCGCGCCGCGCGGTAAATAGTAGGCATTGGATTAACGATTAACCGATTTAACGTGTCCGTTAACATTTTTAAAAGTTAACTTAAAAGTTAATCCGTTAATGAAAATTTTAACTTCGTTAATTAACGATTAACGAATTAACGAGTTAATGCCCAACTATGAAAATCACTCGTTATAATATTAAACTTAGGGCGTCAGTTTCACTGCAGACATGTCCTGGTACACTGACGACTCAAGCGCAGTTCATTGTATAAACGAAACTTACACATTTGCGCAATATATTTCTTCATTCGCTTGTGTTGTGTATCCAAACCTAAATATCCCAAACATAATGTAAATAAAGTAAATTCAAAACAAATACAAAAATTGCACTCGCATGCAAATCGAACTACATCTGGTTATGGTCAGTCGTCACCTATCGATACCATCGTACGTGGACCTGATCATATTACACAATACCGCAATGGGTCGCTATGCACGAAGTGTAAAAGAAAAATGCTTATGACAATTTTAATTATGACTGGAAGCAATTGGAATGCCTTGAAGAAATACAACCAAAGGCTTATTTTGTCAAGTGGACATAAAATTCTTTTGTGGGTCATAATTAAAATTGAACAATGCCGAGTAAAACAAAAAAAAAGCATATAGGAAAAATAAAAATATTAATAAGTAGAAATATTGAAAAATAAAAATATTAATAAGTAGAAATATTGATCTAGTTTGTAAGTAAAAATAGTGTAAGTTTTTGTAATGAAAGAAGACTCTCATATGTAATCGTGCATATCGATGCTCGGGTTTATAAGCGGCTTTCGAGCTAAGAATCTCCGATGATATTACACTTGATACACAATAGCGCACGCACTAACTCAAAAGCGTAGCGCGGCCTTGCATTTTATTACTACTACTACCATTGAGTTACTGCATTTTCTGTTAGACACCGATTTTTGTAGGCCTACACTTACACTTTTGTAATGTGTTGTTTGTTTCTTCAGCTATCTTCTATTTGAGGAATAAAACAACCAAATTAATTGAAAATATTGATGAAAGAAACTATTTTATGTACTTACACTCTGAGTCCTTTGTTTAAAGCTATGTGTTTTCCAACAAGAGAGTTGTTCATTGTGAAAATTAATTAAGTACGATTGGGCGCATCTAATTGTCATGTAGTGTATATCATTACACGAGAATTTCGTTTTGGAAGATGTGAAAAGCTTGTTGTATTGCCTTTTAAATACTAAAGAGAAGAAATTGTACCTATGACACGTTTTTGAACTAAATTGTGTTTATATATGTGATATGTGATATGTCATACTAAATACTAAATAAAATTTAATAAGAATCGTATGTCGAGGATTGTAACATTTGAAGTGCTGTGTATGTTCACTCTGTTTTAAACAAAAAAGCTGTTTTGGCATTAAGTGGAACCCAGGTAGGTGAAAAGACCGATCATACGGAGTCTAAGCTACATGGTTATAGTTTAGTACCATTATTATTTTCTCATCATGGTCTAGCCGTATACGTACATAATGATGTTGCCTATCAGCTTCTACTACAGTATGGTCCCTGTATAAATACAAATTTTAATTATATGTGGTTTAAAATCACTGTTCAAAGGCGTATCATTCATACATGTTTTATTTATCGCAGTCCAAGTTTGGATAGTAATTCGACTTCTATACTCTGTCCAACAAAAATATGCAGTGTGGGCAAGATAGGACGTTTGCCTCGCATTCTGGCTACAGTGGATTGCATAAATCTGTCCTTTATTAAAGCTCTCATAGGGTTGTCGTAGTGTTGATTTTAAATAGACCCTTTTTTAAAGCTCTAAAATCAAAAGCACCTCAACAGAATCCCAAGGAAAAAAAACTGAACAAGTTAGCAAATGAACAAGGGTAACTCTGAATGCACATCAATATTTAATGGGGGTTGAAATTGAATATCACCAACAGCCATAGGCCACAGCAATTCAGTGCACGCACACTCAGATGTGCGGACAATAGGACATCGGGTCTGCGTCAGGTGCAATCGAACATTTACGGGCGCACAAGCACTTTTTTATGGAGGAGTTGTTTCAATTTAGTATGGTGGAAAAATATAGCACGCTACTGATTTTGAAAAAGCTCTCCCTCTCCCATAAGACGTGTACTGCATATTTTTTTTTTTTGATGAAGTATAATGAGTTCGATGCCCTGTCCGACTCTATCTAGAGAATTGTTTCGCATTTTCCGCAAAGCGAGATCATTGTTAAGCGGCAAATACACACGACACTTGTGTGCACACCGGTGTAGCATTCCACCACACACGACACGCCGAATCGTGCACACTTTAGTTGTGCAAGAGATCTCATACTGGTAAGATCTAGCCATAAGTGATATGGACGTCGTCCATTAGACGATGTCGTTGGCGCGTTAATGATGTCGATAACGAGTAATTCAAAATGATGTCGATAATGAGTAATTCAAAAAAATGGATCTATGGTAGGTACAAGCTTCTATATCTTAATTTAAATATTTTTTATTTAATTAAAGATCATAAAAATTTATTGAAAGAAAAAAAATGTATGAAAATTTTAGGCGCCGGCCGTTTTCGAAAAAAATACGATTTTTCAAAACATTTTTTAACATTTCTATGTTGGGTATCTTTTTTAAGAAGAACAAATAATTATAAAATTTCGAAAAAAATTCGTATAAAAGGTATCGTTATTTTAGGTCTTAAGAAAAAGGCCCAGCCGTTTAAGCTATAGTCGAACAAACATATAGACAGAATTGCGAGACCCGCTTTTTTAGTCTTCGCTATCATCGTAATGTCAAAATTTCGAGTTCGATTTTTTTTCCGAATGCATAACTTATCTTATACAACCTATAAGTCGTAAGTAAATTTTTCGACGTGCTTTACTGCACAACGATTCGGCTGCAACTGAATAGTGAATACTGAATAGCAAATGTGCGCGCACATCCCCATATACATCACACCGATCGAGACACCGATACCAAAAATCAAAAACTTTTGATTTTACTCACACGCTGTTGGACACCGAAAATCGATGTGCGCACCAGCCTACAGACGGCACACATTTCCGTTCACCGACACCGGTATGTATTTGCCGCATTACGGGCGATTTTAATGTACACAATTCTCTCCCATAAGACGTGTACTGCATATTTTTTTTTTTGATGAAGTATAATGAGTTCGATGCCCTGTCCGACTCTATCTAGAGAATTGTTTCGCATTTTCCGCAAAGCGAGATCATTGTTAAGCGGCAAATACACACGACACTTGTGTGCACACCGGTGTAGCATTCCACCACACACGACACGCCGAATCGTGCACACTTTAGTTGTGCAAGAGATCTCATACTGGTAAGATCTAGCCATAAGTGATATGGACGTCGTCCATTAGACGATGTCGTTGGCGCGTTAATGATGTCGATAACGAGTAATTCAAAATGATGTCGATAATGAGTAATTCAAAAAAATGGTTCTATGGTAGGTACAAGCTTCTATATCTTAATTTAAATATTTTTTATTTAATTAAAGATCATAAAAATTTATTGAAAGAAAAAAAATGTATGAAAATTTTAGGCGCCGGCCGTTTTCGAAAAAAATACGATTTTTCAAAACATTTTTTAACATTTCTATGTTGGGTATCTTTTTTAAGAAGAACAAATAATTATAAAATTTCGAAAAAAATTCGTATAAAAGGTATCGTTATTTTAGGTCTTAAGAAAAAGGCCCAGCCGTTTAAGCTATAGTCGAACAAACATATAGACAGAATTGCGAGACCCGCTTTTTTAGTCTTCGCTATCATCGTAATGTCAAAATTTCGAGTTCGATTTTTTTTCCGAATGCATAACTTATCTTATACAACCTATAAGTCGTAAGTAAATTTTTCGACGTGCTTTACTGCACAACGATTCGGCTGCAACTGAATAGTGAATACTGAATAGCAAATGTGCGCGCACATCCCCATATACATCACACCGATCGAGACACCGATACCAAAAATCAAAAACTTTTGATTTTACTCACACGCTGTTGGACACCGAAAATCGATGTGCGCACCAGCCTACAGACGGCACACATTTCCGTTCACCGACACCGGTGTGTATTTGCCGCATTACGGGCGATTTTAATGTACACAATTCTTTGTGGCTGGGCTGCGCTATTCTGGTCAGACAACACCCAAAAGAAGGTACAGTGAACATTGGATAACGTGAACCCCCCAAAATGTGAACTACCCCAAAACGTGAACACTATATTTTTTACATTGACTGCTCTAAAACGTGAACAAATCGAAAATCTCTAAAACGTGAACAGATATTTTTCCAACATTTTTACATCAAGATGCACTGAATTTTTAAAACTTCGGGGAACCCCATAATATTGACAATGCTTAGTATTCGGGGGATCCCATAATATTGACAATGCGTACCTAGTATGTATGTATTTGGTGCGATACGTGCGTGAACGTGTTGCTATCATCCCTTATTCAGTTTTGTTTTGTTTTCAAAGTCTTATTTTCTATTTAAAAATGTGTTCAAAGAAAGTGAAGTTTTTAAATTTAAACGAAAAAGCTGAAATTTTGGAAAGGTTAAAAAAAGGATTTAGCGTGACAAACTTATCAAAAAAATACGGTGTCGCAAAGTCAACAATATGTATGTAGTATTAAAAAGAAAAAAGATTTAATTTTGAAGTGTGTTAGTAATACATACTCTGGACCCGGAAAAAGAAAGACATTACGGTCATCAGAGCTGCCAAAAATGGAAAAATTTCTTTACAAGTGGTTCATTCGAATGCGAAATAAAAATTGGCCTGTAAGCGGACTAATGCTTAAAGAAAAAGCTAAAGATTTACATTCAAAAATTAAGGAAAATGAAGGTGTTTTTTTGGCAAGTGATGGATGGTTAAGTGGTTTTAAAAAACGATATGGAATTAGACTTCTTAAAATAACTGGTGAGAAGCTATCATCACAGCCTCTCTTAGTTGATCCATTTAAATTAAAACTAAAAGAAAAAATTGAAGAAATGGGACTGTGTAAAGATCAATTATACAATGCAGATGAGTCTGGCTTGTTCTGGAAGCTTTTGCCAGACAAAACCTATGTTTCAACATTAGAAAAATCTGCTCCAGGTGCAAAGACAGAGAAGCAGAGAGTTACTTTCCTGTGTTGCGCAAATGCTTCAGGTACACACAGGCTTCAGTTGTTGGTTATAGGAAAGGCGAAGAACCCACGCTGCTTCAAAAACTTTACTTGTCCGACCGAATACAAAAGCTCAAAATCGTCTTGGATGACTACTTCAATTTTCATGGACTGGTTCCATCAGTCCTTTGTACCACAGGTAAACATTTTACTTTACCAATTGATACATAAATGTTTTCTTAAATGGACTTACATATTTTTAGGTTAAGGCTTTTCTGAGTCAAAAAAACTTGCCACAAAAGGCTCTTCTATTATTAGATAACGCACCATCTCATCCTAGTGAAAGTGAACTTAAATCGGAAGATGGGAATATAATCGCCATGTTCATGCCGCCTAATGTAACTCCGCTGATCCAACCTATGGATCAGAATGCAATAAAAATAACTAAGCTTTACTACAGAAACAGTTTGCTAGCATCTATTGCAGCAAAGGACCTTAATATTATTGAGTGCATGAAACGGCTGACCTTGAAAGAAGCTGTTATTCTCTTAGCAGACTCATGGGATAGAGTCAGCGCAGAGACTTTAGCTAAATGCTGGGCCAATGTTCTTAGTTTTTTAGTTAATGAGGAGGATGACGAGGATAATATTCCATTGAGTGTTTTGATGGAAAAGTGGAACTCAGAACTTAAGCCATTGATAACATCTACAATACTACTTCTTCAAAGTCTGAATCCTCAGGTTTGTTATAGATTTGATTAAACTTTAATAAATTACATAGCAGCTTTAAATTTAACTGCAGATCGACTATCCGTTATCAGTTGTTGAGGAATGGAATGAAGACAATTTTGAATTTGATCCATCTCAGAATCATGAAGATGAACAGGAGGAAGAAGGCGATGCCTATGTTGTTGTTGACAATGACAAAGAAGATGTTTCAAGAGTAAGCGCAACTGAAGCAGTTAAAATATTTAATAAGGCTTTGGAATGGTGTGCAGGTGAAGGCGTTGACCAAAGGGACATAAACGTACTGAGACGCCTTAGAGAAAATGCAGTTGCGCAAATGTTGGGTAAAATACAACAGACAAAAATTACAGATTTTTTTGTTAAATAAACCTATTATTTTGTCAAGGAGCCGTAATAGTGTGTAAATATGTAATATTTTTTCATGAATTCAAGCGAAAAAAAGAGATAAAATGGAAGAAAATTTGTTTTATTTTAAGAGAAATAGTAAGACAATACGGTAGGAATACAATTTAAATCATGAAATGTTACATTCCAAAACATGAACAATCTCAAAAACATGAACACCCTCGGTTTTAATTAGTTCACGTTTTCCAATGTTCACTGTATATACATAACTGTATAAAATATGGTATGGTAGAAAATAATTTTGATTACAAAAAAAATATTTGTATTCGTTAATAGGTATTTATATAATTAAAAATAAAAAAAAGGAATTTGATATAGGTATAGAACAGTTTTTAAAATTTATTCATATAAACTTTGTTTGCAAAAAATATAGAAAATTTTTAATACTTTTTATGTGTATATAAACAATTTTAGAAATGTATAAATATTCACATAAAAAAATAATTTTAGAAAACTTAAATTAATTAAAAAAAATAAAATAAAATTAATATTGACATAATATTTTTAAAAAATCAGATACCTTTTTGGAAAAAATATTTTGTATGCATTTACATATTGCTTATAAGCAATTTTAGAAAAATTAAAAAAAAAAGAAATTTGGTGTCAATTTAAAAAAATTATTGATGCACCCCACATGAAAAATTTTTAAAATAAAAATAAACATATTTTTACAAAAAAAATACATTTTATCCTGCGAATTTTGAATAAACAAATATTTCTTATAATGTTTGTCTACGAATTTTTATCAAATTTGGAAATTATTAATTTATTAAAATAAATATTTTGTTTTTTTTTTTGTATTTTGTTAATATAAATATAAAAAGTACGAATTTATGCAAACAAAGTTTAAAAAACCTTTTATTATTGAACTAATTTTGAATATAAGAAATTTCTTTAAAATTGTTCTAGACAAAAATTTGGGATATTAATTTAAAGTTTTTAAAAATAAAGATTCTAGGAAATATTTTCAAAAATTAGTCGCTCAAACTTTTTCAAGACATTGATTTTTAAAAAAGAATTTTCTTAGATAAAAACATATTTTTTTGTGTTCTCTATCATCGTAAAGTAAACTTTGATCAAAATCTCGAGTTAAATTTTTTGCACATGCAAAACTTGCAATTACATAATTTTGTAAGTGAAAATAAAATAAAAAAAATTTGGTACGCCAACCTTAAGTTTTTATTATTGTACGAATGGAAATTAGGTTTCGAAATAAAATACTGAGCCGTTTTTGAGATATCGAATTTTCCAAGGAAAAAAATTACTTTTTTTTTCAAAAATTAAAAAAATATTTTTTCAAAGCTTTAAGACGCAATGTTTTTAAACTTTTTGGAAGCATCTCTATAAAAAATTTCGATAATGAGAAAATTGTCAAATGTCAAAATTTGAAAAAATGGTTCAATGGTAGGTACAAGCGTACCTAATATCTTAATTTCAAAATTTGTCTTTTCAAATTAAAGATCATACAAAGAAAAATTTTTTTTTTTAAATTCCAGTCGCCGTTTTCGAGAAAAATACGATTTATACATTTTTTTCTCACATCTTGTAGATTATATTGATAAACTTTTACTTATCAAGTTTTCGAAATATTGAGTTTTGAAAAGTTTATTTTATAAATCCAAATTTTTTTTTTGAAAATTTTAATACACAATTCTATTTAAGTTCTTGGGGAGCTTTAGCAAAAAAAAAATGATCAAAATCGGTTGTACTGTTTTTGAGACAATGAAAAACAAAAAAAAATGGTTCCATGGGGGGTACAAAAAAATGACTATTTTTTGAAATTTTTTTTTCAACCATTATGTACCTTAAAATAAATAACAGAAAATAAAATAAATAACACGCAATGAATGTATAATCCTGCTCAAACACCTATACATATCCATTTGACTCTAAAAAAACGGCTGAAATATGAAAAAATAAGACATGCTTGCCACATTTAAAAATCGCCATGTTAATTATTTTAGCAGAAATTGTTTTTTTCTGATTTAGTAGTCGAAGTTTATTACAAATTAACCAAAAAATACATTTAATACATACATATATTTTTGTTCCATTAGTAGTAGAAAATGTGAAAATATTTTTTTTTCGAAACTCAAATGTTTATCTTTAAATGCGATTTGCCGCTAAACGGAGCTTCGTAGACCCCCAAAAGTTGACATCTTCTAACGTGATTTCTGGCTAAACTAGGATTCTTAGAGGATTAAAAATAGCATATTCGTGGTCTAGGAAGTGCCACCTTTCAATCCACGTATCGCATGTAACGAAAAACAAATGTTTATCTCTAAATGCGATTTGCGGCTAAACGGAGATCCGTAGACCCCCCAAAGTTGACATTTTCAAACGTGATTTCTGGCTAAACTAGTCATCTTAGCGAGTTAAAAATTGCATACTCGTGATGTAGAGAGTGATGTATCACATGATTTTGTTTTGTTATTTTGCATTTCAAAATTCTACATTTTGAAATTCTACTTTTCAAAATTTTGAATTTCTAATTTTACTTATTAAGTTTTCTGCATTTAAGAATTTTACTTCTCAAAGTACATTTTTCAAGATTATATTTCCCAAAATTTTGCATTTCAAAATTTACTTCTAATAATTCTGCTTTTTAAATTGTACCTATTAAGTTTTATGCATTTCAGTATTCTACTTCTCAAAATATCTTTTTCAAAATTTTACTTTTTTAGTTTTCTGCATTTAAAATTTTATTTCCTAAAAAAAAAATTACTTTTTTTTTCAAAAATTAAAAAAATATTTTTTCAAAGCTTTAAGACGCAATGTTTTTAAACTTTTTGGAAGCATCTCTATAAAAAATTTCGATAATGAGAAAATTGTCAAATGTCAAAATTTGAAAAAATGGTTCAATGGTAGGTACAAGCGTACCTAATATCTTAATTTCAAAATTTGTCTTTTCAAATTAAAGATCATACAAAGAAAAATTTTTTTTTTTAAATTCCAGTCGCCGTTTTCGAGAAAAATACGATTTATACATTTTTTTCTCACATCTTGTAGATTATATTGATAAACTTTTACTTATCAAGTTTTCGAAATATTGAGTTTTGAAAAGTTTATTTTATAAATCCAAATTTTTTTTTTGAAAATTTTAATACACAATTCTATTTAAGTTCTTGGGGAGCTTTAGCAAAAAAAAAATGATCAAAATCGGTTGTACTGTTTTTGAGACAATGAAAAACAAAAAAAAATGGTTCCATGGGGGGTACAAAAAAATGACTATTTTTTGAAATTTTTTTTTCAACCATTATGTACCTTAAAATAAATAACAGAAAATAAAATAAATAACACGCAATGAATGTATAATCCTGCTCAAACACCTATACATATCCATTTGACTCTAAAAAAACGGCTGAAATATGAAAAAATAAGACATGCTTGCCACATTTAAAAATCGCCATGTTAATTATTTTAGCAGAAATTGTTTTTTTCTGATTTAGTAGTCGAAGTTTATTACAAATTAACCAAAAAATACATTTAATACATACATATATTTTTGTTCCATTAGTAGTAGAAAATGTGAAAATATTTTTTTTTCGAAACTCAAATGTTTATCTTTAAATGCGATTTGCCGCTAAACGGAGCTTCGTAGACCCCCAAAAGTTGACATCTTCTAACGTGATTTCTGGCTAAACTAGGATTCTTAGAGGATTAAAAATAGCATATTCGTGGTCTAGGAAGTGCCACCTTTCAATCCACGTATCGCATGTAACGAAAAACAAATGTTTATCTCTAAATGCGATTTGCGGCTAAACGGAGATCCGTAGACCCCCCAAAGTTGACATTTTCAAACGTGATTTCTGGCTAAACTAGTCATCTTAGCGAGTTAAAAATTGCATACTCGTGATGTAGAGAGTGATGTATCACATGATTTTGTTTTGTTATTTTGCATTTCAAAATTCTACATTTTGAAATTCTACTTTTCAAAATTTTGAATTTCTAATTTTACTTATTAAGTTTTCTGCATTTAAGAATTTTACTTCTCAAAGTACATTTTTCAAGATTATATTTCCCAAAATTTTGCATTTCAAAATTTACTTCTAATAATTCTGCTTTTTAAATTGTACCTATTAAGTTTTATGCATTTCAGTATTCTACTTCTCAAAATATCTTTTTCAAAATTTTACTTTTTTAGTTTTCTGCATTTAAAATTTTATTTCCTAAAATTCTGCATTTCAAAATTTGCCTTTTCAAAATTTTACTTACTAAGCTTTCTGCATTTATTCCTTTTTCAAACTTCTGCTGTTCAAAATTTACTTATTAAGCTTTCTGCATTTCAAAATTCCTATTTCAAACTTCTGCTTTTCAAAATTTTACTTATTAATTTTTATGCACTTCAAAATTTTACTTCCCAAAATTCTGCATTCCAAAATTCTACTCTTCAAAATTTTAGCTTTCAATATAATTTTTCTGTATTTCAGAATAAAACTCAAGACTCCAATTCTCAAAATTCTGGTGGTAACCGTTTAAAGATTCGTCTATTTGAATATAAATCCTACATTTGCTCCAATATACGTACAAACAGCGAACGAAAAAAATCAAACCAAACAATATACCGTTTATTCTCTATGCGTGAAGCAAAAAATGCCACCTCATACTTATTTGTATAGAAATTGATAAAAAGGAAACAGAAAATAGCTTTCTTGTCGTCGCTTTGTTCTGCACCTTCGGTTTGCTTTTACCGAAAATATTATCACCCCTTCCTGATTATCGTCTGTCCTTACTCTCCACAACTCTACGTAAAAAGTTATGGAATACGCTCGTATGGCACCGCATCGTTCGTTCCTCTTCGTGAGAGTACTATAGTTTTTATATACAATGGTATGGCTTTCGTAGCAAAAGGTCCGCTGGTGATCTGATGGTATATCTCACCGAAGAGTGGAACAAATCTTTACATCGTTTTGGAGAAAGTAAGATTATTGCACTAGATATTTCAAAAGCATTTGATAGAGTTTGGCATCAAGATCTCTTATTGAAAGTGCGTGCATTTGGTGTTGATGAATCTCTTCTTCGTTGGATTAAATTTTACCTTTCGGATCGTTCACTAAAAGTATAGTTATGGACGGTTTAAAATCTGAAATCTAAAAAATAAACGCTGGTGTGCCCCAGGGCTCCGTTGTGCCTCCGACACTCTTTCTCATATTCATAAACGATCTTTTGTCTGAAACATCTAATCCACTTAATTGTTTCGCTGACGACATTACCCTCAGCTTTTCATATTCGTTTTTAGACTCACATCCTTGTCCTTCAGATGTAGACTTCCAACGGCAGCGTATCATAAGCTCATTAAATTCTGATCTTGACAGCATTGTCTTATGTTATCGAAAACCGTGTAGAATTTAATGCTTCGAAAACTCAATGCTGTTTATAGTCGCTAAAGCGTAACCCTCCCCCAATGCCACTTACTATAAGTGGCACTTGCATCGGGGATACTGAACAGCTTTCAGTTCTTGCCGTGGGCATTACATACCATCTTTTGTGGAGTGATCACATATTTGTCGTAGCCAGAAACGCTGCTAAGTGCTTAGTTTTTGTACGTACTGCCAAGTACAGAGATTCTTTTCTTAGCCGCACTACACGAATGTGGAATGCCTTACCCGGCTCAGTATTTCCCACCCATTCCAGTTTGCAGACATTCAAAACCAATGTGCATCGGTATCTCCTTTCTAATCCTATCCTAATTTCCTAATTGCTTGCACTGTGTGTTTAACATTATAAGGATATTCAAAACAAAAATGTTTCAATATTTGTATATTTTAGGATGTTTGTGATTTCTCAAACTCATTGTTTCAAATCAGATAATGCCTAAATCAAAATCTGTCATCAAAAATGCAAGAAAAAACATTTCTATAGGTATTTATTGTGATTTTAATATTATAAGATGACCAGAGTAAAATAAAAAAGAGACGATCTTTCTTGAGCCAACGCTTTATTACAACTAACTTCTTAATATTGAATATAGTTTTGCTAAAGTACATTCGAGTAGTATATATTATTAAATATGTCATGTCACATAAAAACTGTGATATCGTTCCATCGATGACGTATTATATACATTTTTATATAATAATATAATAATAACTAATACGCAATAGAAAATAAATAAGCGAACGCAGGTGCAGGTATCTAGGATGTGTATGGATTGTAACTTTTTAAATATTTTTAATAGGTCATGCAATATGATCTTTACAAAATATTGAATGAAAGCCTTTTATCTTTTTTTTTTAAAAATTTTTTTTAATTTTTTTATTTTTTAATTTAAATTTAAAGTTTTATTACTAAATTAAATTATTTTGGCTCAATAATAGGGGCCCAACGTTTTTTTTTCTCTATATAATGTCCTTTGCTTACTATATCATAATTTATTTTTACTTAAAGTAATTAATTTTTTTTAATATTAACAGTGTAATCATTTTTGATGAATAGCTTTTTTAGATTGTTTGTCTTCTCTTAGAAGGTTGCGTCGAAGTTATGAATTATTTCTTCAAATTGAGCTTCAATGATGGGTCGGTGGTAGATACCTAGGTTCTAGTAGTTGTTAAAGGAGCTGTTGTATTTCTGAGTTGGGATGATCTCCTTGGTTCCTGATGATTTTTCTAGAGAGCTGCACCAAATATTGGTCCAGTGGTATTAATTTTGATTCCTCGTAGATCGCGAAGAAAATGCACGGCAAATAAATTTTTGGTTGGACGATGGAATAATTTAATTAATATTATTAAGCGACTATGTTGTGATTTCAGACGCATTAACCAAGGATTATGAAGGATCACTTCCTAATGCCGGTTATTGATGACCTACTGGTTCTGTTATACCGGGATAAAATGTTCACAACCCTAGATTAGTCAATTGATTCTTTCGAACCTAAAACGAGAAAATATACGCCGTTCATAGTGCACAACGGCCAAAATGAATTTCTAAAAGTTCCGTTCTGGGTGTGTAACTTGCCAGTAGTATTTACAATTTTCGTGAATGCAATATTCAAGTAGTTAGTGAAATTTAGAAAAGTTTAACGGATTGCGAGTGAGAACGGATTATGGTTGGACTGGATCAAATGCCTATTTTTTTAAAACTAAGATCGAGTTTTTGGGATACATCATCGAAAGAGGGATCATAGAGCTATCAGATGAAAAAACCAGGACTGTCCGAAGCCTACAAACATGACGTCGGTAACGCGATTCCTAAGACTTACTTGATATTTCCGGAAGTTTATTACAATTAAGACTGCAATTGCTAATCCGTTAAGCGACTTACTTCGGAAACCATCAAATGTTATCATATTGTTCAACCCGAACATGATTACCAAGAAACACACAGACGCAAGCCAGATAGCAAATGGTGCAGATAGCGATGACCAACATTTGTATCCAGTGCAATATTTGAGTAGAAAAACAACACCTCAGAAAGAGAAGTACCGCTCCTACAAGTTTTAAGTGTTAATAGTGTTGATCACTACACTTAAAAGATTGTAAAGTACTCAGCAAGACAATTAACAAAACATAACTTCCGTTACGTGTGTCGCGATGGGAAATTTTCCTTCAGGACTTCAATTATCATGTCGAACAGAGAGTAGGAACGCAGATGAAACACATAGACGCATTAAACCGAGTTGCAATATTAGATACACTGAGTCACCAAATCAAATAGGCTCAATTGCATGATCCTTGTTTAAAGGTAAAACGAAAAGTTTTGGAATACGTGCAGCACAAAGATTGGAAATTTATTTAAAGATTAAACCAAGGAGTAAGTCGCCAAACCAACTGCCATACAAGAGGTAGTTATAAAGAAATAATTTTTTTTCACCAAGAAATATGCTAAAATAATTGAAAAGACGTATTCAAAAATCAGAGGAAGATCCTAAAAATGCATAATGTCTAAGAAAAAGGCAGAGAAATAAGAATGTTTTCATTTAGATCGTCCGCTACACACGTATCACATTGATTACGTTGGGTTAATGGAGCCCACAAGCAAGAAATATAACAACATATTAGTCTCCAAATTCGTTTGGTTAGCTTAATCTCAGTCGCAAACCGCACGAATCCGTGGGATGATGGGTCAATCGGGACGAATGACCAGTCAAGAGGGCCGAATGTGGGTTTTTGTTTTTTGTTATAATTCACTCGCGCACAAGGGTATTTGAAGAGGCCCTTATAATGTTAAACACAGCGCGGGTGATGGGGTAATTAGGGAGGGGGGGGGGGAGAAAGATGGTGCCGATGAACATTGGTTTTGAATGTTGCACATTGAAACGGCGAGGGAAAACTGTGCTGGGTAAATTATTCCATAATCGTGTTTTGCGACTAAAAAACGAATATCTATATTTGACGGTACGACTAAAGTTAGGCTCAAGGGTGAACTGATGAGCATTCGCATTCCTAGCGAAACGGGTATCACCGGCGAATTGATAAACGGAAGGAATGCAACTGCCTACTTCGAGTGAGCATTGTTTATGAAAAAGCGATAAGACAGGGTATTACATGAAACATTCCGACGGTGTTCAAGAGAGAAGGGATGAAAGATTTCTTACATCGATATAGAAATCCTAAGCATTTAGCAGCATTCTTGGCGGTCTCGATTATGTGATTATTCCAACGAAGATCGTCGTTAACACACATACCGAGTAATGAGAGCTTTTCGGTTTCTTCGATGCAAGTGCCATTTAGCGACAATGGCATAAGGGGAACATTTTTCTTCAACGACAATAGACAGCATTGAGTTTTGGAAGCATTAAACTCTACACGGTTTTTTTTACCCCATTTAACAATGCTGTAGAGATCGGAGTTTGATGAGCTTATTATACGATCCACTACCGAAGGAGATGGATGTGAATTTCGAAACGAGTACGAAAAGCTGAGAGTAGAGTCGTCGGCAAAACAATGAAGTGGATTAGAAGTTTCAGACAAGAGATCATTTATAAAAATGAGGAAGAGAGTCGGAGACAAAACGGAGCCCTGGGGAACACCAGCATTTATTTTGTGAAGATCAGACTTAAAAGCTTCCAATACAACATGTATTGAACGATCTAGAAGGTTATTCCTAATCCAAAGAATAAGGGTTTCGTTGATGCCAAACGCAAGCATTTTCGATAAGAGAGCCTGGGGCCGAACTCTATCAAATGCCTTAAATATATAAAACGAGGTGCAACTCTGTTTAAAAGAAGGAAAGTCAGTGAAAATTAAAGCTCCATCAAAATAATTATATTTGTAATTAATTATACTGTTTTTATTTTTGAAATGATTCAAGTCCTCTTGGTAAAAACTTATAAACAAAAAAAAACAATAAGAAAAGTGCAACAATGTTCGGTAGCGGTTCTGCATTACAACGATCACCCATCAAGGGTAACAAAGGCAATCCACCTAAAAGACTGCATACACAGATGTCAGCAATTGCTACATGTTTATTTACTAACGTACATGAAAATAATACAGCTGTTGTTAATTTGACTATTCCTGATCTTGAAAAGATATTTAAAAATACTATGGCTAAATTATTGGATGTAAAGTTGAAAGACGTAGCGACAAAGACCGACATTGAAAGCATATGCACTGATATTTCTTCTTTGAAGCAAAGCAACAAAGCTTTGGAATCGCAACTGCAACAAATGGAGTCTCGTTGTGTTTTGCTGGAAAGGCATGTAGAGATGCTTGAAAGAAAAGCTAATGAGAGGAATCTGGTTGTACATTTGCAACCTGGTGAGGCTGTTAATCCACAAGTGGATGTGGAGAAGGCTAAATCAATTTGCTTGGATCTCCTTCAGACGGACAACGTCTCTAAATTAACGGCAGCGCGCCAAATAAGTGCGGGAAATAGATCTGCAAATGTTATCGTTGAAATGTTGGACCGAGGTGATGTTGCTCGTGTGCTTCGAGCTAAAAGTAAATTGCATAACACTGGTACTTCAATACACAAAGACTACCGCAGCAAGGGCACGCAGAAGGCGATTAAATCAACTTAACCGTAGTCCTACGTTAAGAAAAAACGACTAAACTTACATATATTTTATGAGAAAATAAATACAAAAATGAAGATTTCTTCAGAAAAAATTGCAGTTATGGTTAGAATTAAATGAACAATTAAAAATAAATGAATATGAGAAGTCGTTGTGATTACTTAAACGTTTTCAAAACATTTAATACACACATTCCGATTGTGTTTGGTCTTGCAAACATTTTTTTTGCATAAGCAGCAGATCAAATCTGTTTTATTCTCTTTTTTTTTGCTTTTTCATCTTAACAAATAGCACACCTGCCACGTTTTTTTGGTGGTAATGAAACACATGAGTTGGTATCGTCATTTCCGGTGTCATTCATAATCGAAGTAAAAGAGCAAAATAGCGTTGATTGAAGCGAAAGTGAACAAGTTGCTCTTGGTGCTCTTGATCTGCTGAACATGTAATCTTTGCCCAATTCGACACCTAGAGAATGGAGAGATTTCTTATGGCTTTGTTTACCTCTAAGTATTATATCCTGGATCGATTTGCATGAAAACGATGAAGACATTCAATGCAGAAATATTTAAGATATTGGAAAACACGCACATTGGCCAACGATTTGTTTTTCGTTTTGAACTGAATCCCAAAAGCATTTTATTGTCAACACCACTTTTAGTTTTATTATATTATTGGATTATCTCAGGCATCTTCTTCGGCTCAGGCCCAAAATCTGAACTATTATGCATTGTGCTTTGGACAACGGTACATTATTTTTCTTACGAGACCAATGTTGTGGTATTAGTAAATACAAATATTGATTGAAATAGTGGCTGCTTTTTATCCAATAAAAGTTTTGGTGGTATACTTCTTTTATTTTTTCTTACCGTGCGAACCATAGTCAATTTTTTTTGGAGTCATTTCCAGCCAAATTCGTATGATGTAAAAAAGTTGTCCATGGTGACGCGTTCACCTTGGTTCCGTTCAGTTATAGCTCCAATTTCTTTTCCAAGATAAGGTTGAATGTCCCAAATGCACGAAGTCTCGGCACAAGTACAAACCCAAAATTTCAAGCCATATTTCTCTGGTTAACTTGGCATATACTGCCTGAACGTCAACTGGGTTGTAAAACAGAGGAAGAAGTTCTACCCATTTTTCCCATAAGTTACGAATTGGAGCGAATTTATCCTTGACTGTTAGTCGATTTTGTCTTCGGTTTGTGGGGTCATCGAAACGCAGGACAAACAAAACTTCGATTCGCTCTCTGAGAGAAATAACACCTGTTCAAAGGAAACTAAAAAATAATTTTGTGTTGAAATAACTCACCTCTAAACACCCGCAAGAATCAAGACGCCGAAATATGCATGCAACATGCTTTTGTCCATTTCTTTATGTTTATCGCCAAACTTTGAGCCGCGCAAAAATATTGGTATTGTCGATTATTATTTTTCGATTTGAGTGGGGAAAAACAATAGAAACGAATCAATCAAAACATCAACACGGGCTATAGCGTAACGAGTAACACCTGGTTTCATTGTGATAATATTTTCGGAACGGGTTTCGAGCGACTGAAAACACAAACTTGAGCAAAAATAAACCCAACATATAAGGTCTTACCAGATGGATTCAACGGTGTTCAGCTCCAAATCGTGTTGTTTTTGGATACGAAAAGTGGATCACTATTCGCTGGATCCACAGATGTTTCTTCGTTTTCTCTGTCTGATTCACTTGAATCACCCTTTTCATCGAAAGCAGTTTCGACTTCGTCACTACCCAACGAAAAATATTCATCACTTGAACCACAACTCGACATTTTATAAAAATACACTTGTTTATTTGATTGAAATAGAGCAAATACTAATTATACTTCCGTGTGCAATGAATTCACAAAGAAATTTTCATATAAAATTATAACGGGTCGAAAACAACCAAATCTGACAAAAAAGACTTACATTAAAAAAAAGCACAGCCATCTTTGAAAAAATTTAAACAGCCAAATTTACATGATATAGGTTCTAAGCAATAAAGTCATACAAATTTAGCTAAATATTGATAGTAGTTTTCAAAATATTTAAGTAAAAAAAAAAAAGATCGAAAACGACCTCAACGTCGGTCTACGGTTAAGGCTGATATAGTCTCGAAAAACAAAGGCATCAAAGTGCAAGTGCGAGGAGATTCACTACAAATAAGTGAGAAAATTAAAATTTGTTTGGATAAAGACGGGAAATTGACATCCGAAGATGAGGAGGCCTTGTTATTACTTCAACAATTGGTTGATAACAGGGATTTGACAGCGTTTAAAGACAGATTCTATGGAAACACAAGTGAAGTAAACCTCAGAAGCTCTCAAACTGTCGAAGGTGTTTAATTGTAATGCCGTCTGCCATAATACAAATGTTCTAAGAAATGATAATGTAGAAATAAATTATTTTAAGATGTTAAATTATAAAATTCTTTCATATAATGTTGCAGGATTAAGTAATAAGGGTGTTTACACAAATTTTTATACATTTATAAATCAATTTGAATTTGTTTTTCTATATGTAACATTTTTGACAGAAAATAACTTGGATAATTTTGAAAACAGATTTAGTAATTTTGAATTTAAATGGATACCAGCTATCAGAACACAATCAAAGGGAAGAGCTAGTGGATGATGTTTTTTCGGTTTTAAAAAGAAAATTAAATGTGATTTTCGAGTTTTTGAAGGAATAACGCTCATAAATCTCAACTTCAATAATGCTTGCATTCAGGTGCTCCCAATGTACATTAACTGCAACCATTGGGACAGTGATTTTGACAAATTGGAAGAATTAGTGGCAGAAGAAGGGAGCTTAAATATTATGTTAGTGGGTGACCTTGATGCAAGAATTGCAAACGAAGCAGGAAACGAAAACCTAGAAGTTGGAATAGAGCTCAAGTCAAAAGATACAGCCATTATTGCAAGAGGTTATTAATTAATAGATTTTTGCAACTCTTTTGGGTTAAGAATACTTAATGGAACTAGCTTTTAGTGATGTGTACCTCATACATGAGGCAATACAAAATGTCCCATACACCAATCTGAAATGTCCCATCACCTCAAAACGAAAAAAATGTATTACCTCACACCTCACCACAAAAGCAACGAAAAATATTTCTCTTTACTCTTTCATGGAAAAAAAACACTATTCGTATCGAGCATCTCACTCATCGGCCTGATACTAAGACTGAGCCTGATGCAGAATGAAGTTGTATTGTAGTTAATTGTATGAAAGGAGGAATAGGCCTCAAACTCTCTACCCACCAAAGATCAAACCAATGGAAATAGAATGAGGTTTGTGGAAGATGAGTATTTTAAATGAAATGAATGAATGTGTTGTGAGTTGAGTTGTTTTCTTGTTGAGTACTTTTTACTCAAACGTCCCATTCAAACAAAATTCGTGACATTGTCGCAGGCTGGGTTTTTGTATCAGACTGGAACTTTGTACCAGGATGGGACTTTGTACCGGGCTAGGACTTTGTACCAGGCTGGGACTTTGTACCAGACTAGGACATTTGTCATTTAGGATTGAGGAATTGAGTTCTTTTGCATCTGTTTGAGGAGACAAAATGAGAAGAGGTAATGAGTGGGACTTATGAATGAATGAATGTTTCACTCACTACAATGTAACAAACAATGAAGATAGGTATGAAGCATTAACGAAAATTATACAATCAAAGGGTTAAAAAAGGAAGGAGTTTGGAGTAGGAGGTTTTGTTAATTTTTGAAGGAGTAGGAATTTTCGTTTTTGATATGCAAATGCAAGTGCATTCCTTTTATTTGTATTTGTTTTGTTTTTAGTGTTAGAAAAAAGAGACTAGGGTTAAGAGATCAAGATCAAATAAATGAGAATTGAAAAAAAAAATCAATCAATCAATTGTGCTGAGTTTGCGTACGTGAAGAGTCATTAGTGTTGTATTTAATCCAGTGTCCTGTAATCAAATTTGTTCGAAAAAAAGTGATCAGAACAGGTCTTAACAGAAGAAAAATGTTGAGTGGGAAGAAAGTAGGACAAATATTGTTTTTAAATGTAATGATGTATTTTTTTAAACTTATTAGATTGAATGTGATAACATATTTGTTTTTTTGTTAAAAAAATATCTTTTTGTGTTTATCTTTTTATTAAATGCTTTTGTTTTCTTTAAATAACTTAAATAAAATTTAAAAACACTTTTTCTTTTAAACTTTTTTTTTAGGTTAATTTTTTTATTATATCTTTTTATATTTACTTATTTTAAACTTTATTTCTGTTAAAAACTAACACTTTTTTAATTTTGTTTTTAAATGTTTTATTTTAAAATAAAGTGTTTTGTATCAAGGATATTTAATTAAATATATTATATTTATTGATATTTAATTTTTGTAAAAAAAAATATATACTATTAAAAAAAATACGCATTGTTTAATTTCGAATTTCAAAATATCCATTTAAATAGGTACATATGTACCATGGGACATTTGAGGTGGGACAAAGTACCACCTCATTTCAAAAAATGAGTACCTCATACAAACTCATTTCAAATTCGTGTCCTACCCATCACTACAGTCCGATAAGGAAGGTGAATTTACTTTTTTGGCAATCAGGGCAGCTCGATAATAGACTTTAGTCTCGTGGGAGGCAAATGGAACGATCACATTGTTGGCTTTAAAGTGGAACCTGTCCCATACTCTGATTATTGTGACTTTTTGTATTACAGCGAAGGAAATAAAAGAGACAAATCCTATGAGGCTTCTGCTTAAACTAAAATGGAACTCGGTTAAGTCGATTGAGTATCAAGGCCAGCTAAATGTAGCTCTGCAAAGGCATAATCAGTGTGATCTAAGCCAGCTAAAAGAGATCATCAAATCATCATACGCGATCGCTTACATAAAAAGAAATATTCCAGTAGACAATGTTACTCCTTGGTTTGATCTTGAACGTAAAAAAGCTAGGCGGATATCATTGAGTTGGCTGACAGCGTATCGGGATTCAAATAATTATTTCAAAAACCTTTGTTTACAAGCAAACAGCGACTACAAGACATTGTGCAGGAGGAAAAAAGCAATGTTTTTCGAAGCTGAATCCAAAAGACTGGCCCAATGTCAGAATGCGAAGGAATTTTGGAATTTAATGAGAAATCTGAATGGCAAAAACTTTACCATCTATCAAACACTAAGCCCGAATCTTTTGGCAACCCACTTCAGGAACTTATTGAATCCGGTTCAAGAAAAAATCAATTTTCATTATGCTCGGCCTGGTTTTACTAATGAAGTGTTGGATGCTGACATAACGCAACAAGAAGTAATTACAGCAATGATGAAGATTAAGGACGAAAAAGCAGCTGGGTCCGATGGGATCTCAGCAGAGTTTTATAAATATAGCACTAAAGAATTGATCAACAGGATGACAATAATTTATAACGATGTGTTGGAAACTGGTGTTATACCTCAGGAATTTAGAGAATCTTTAATTTTCCGTATATATAAAAAAGGAAGCTTGTTAGAACTTTGCAATTATAGAGGCATTCGTTTCTACAGAGACGCCTTTACAAATGGATGGACGAAAATAAGATCTTAAAAGAATTCCAGGCAGGTTTTAGGCCAGGCTATTCAACGATTGATCATATTTTTGTTTTGAGAAATATAGCGCAATCATTTATTGCTAAAAGGAAGAAATTATTCGTATTTTTTGTATACTTCAAGTTAGCATTTGATATGGTTGATAGACAGGCTCTTTTCTACAAGTTATATAGTATTGGAATGTCAATTAAGTTTGGCAGAGTCTTACAAAACTTGTATATGGACACAAAAGCTTCAATATGGAATGGTGAGGAGAAGTCGGAGTGGTTTAAAACTGAATCAGGGACCAGACAAGGCTGCACGTTGAGCCCAAGCTTGTTTGCGTTGATGGACCAAGCATTTGGAATAGCTGGAGAAGACAGCTTCGAAAACTTCTATGATGTTGCACGGACGCAGCACAACAGAGGTTGAAGCCACCAAAAGACCAGACAGCAATCAACAATGACCTTTATCGACCCCTTCATCACCACTCGTACCAACGACCGTTAGCACTGCTCAAGCCGACGAAAATATCATTAATAATAAAAAAAAATTAGACTAAAGGCACATGTGTTATTCAAATGTAAAAGGAAAGCATAACCAACATAACGAAGCAGAGCCCCTTTTGTGCTCGCAGATTAATAAGAATTAGACTTAATAAATTAATTATTATAAATAACATATGAACATATTTTGCGTGTAAATAAAAATAAACTATTGTATATATAATAAACTATATTGTTTGCGTTGTTCATTGAGGATCTTGTAAACTCTTTACCCATTGGGATAGAATACGCAGGTCACGTGATAAAGGCACTTCTCTTTGCAGACGATATCGTTCTCTTGGCGAACTCTCCTTACTTATTTCAGTTAATGATTAACCAGCTATTTCAATTCTGTTGAATTTGGAATTTAGTTGTGAATTTGGAAAAGTCAAAAATTATGATTTTTAATAATATAGGAGGAAGAAACTGTATAAACGAAAAATGGTACTACGATAGTGAGGTAATTGAAATTGTAAAGGAATTTAAATATCTCGGAGTATACTTCACAAGGAACTTAAGTATGGAAAAACATTTGAAGGAGAAGCTGACAAAGGCGAAAAGTGCAATAAGTGCATCGTGGAATAGATGCTTTTATAATAAAAGTATTGCTCATAGCAGCAAATTTACAGTCTTTGAAGCCGTATCGAAATCTATTTTGTTATATTCAGCACAGATCTGGTGAGCAACTCAATATGAAAATGAAGAGAAGCTCTTTCGCTACTATATAAAGCGGACCCACAACAATCGCGCCACACGAAGGACAGTACTTTCGCTTCACACCTGAGTTAGCTTGCCCAACTCACGCACACCAGGACACATTTATTACACAGCGCTTGTGCATTTTTTTCATTTTTATCTCAACACTATTTTTACTTGCGACTTATAGGAACTATAAGGCAAGTTATGCATTCGGAAAAAAAATCGAACTCGAGATTTTGAACAAAGTAGACATTACGATGATAGCGAAGACTAAAAAAAGTGGGTCTCGCAATTCTATCTGTCTGTCTGTCTGTCTTTTGTCAAATACCCTATTTTTCCAGTACTGAAAATACAAATTGTTCATCGAAACACTCAAACTGAACCTAGACATTTTAAAGATTTAATAATATTTTTGGCAGGTGTCCTGTTATAAACGAGTTTAGAATCCAGTTTTATGGAAAGCGAATTTTAAAAAAATACATTTTAGAATATCAATAATGGAAGATTCGGGAAGACGTTACTAAGCCATCATTTAAACTTAAGTATACTGAAAAACTGAAATTTCTAGTAAAAGCTATATAAGTATGTATCTACGTAAACAAGCTTTTGTTCAGTTTAAATCTTTTCCAAATTACCGGCATATTCACTTACCTCTTCTAAGAATATTTAGGTCACCCAGTTTAGATAAACCATTTATATTTGTATATGTATTAACAACAAAAGCAATGATGCCTACAATCGTCGACCTCAAGCATCAAGGGAATTTATCTTATAATGAAAATATTTAAAATGTATAAATATTTATGAATGTAGGTCGCTCCTTCTGAAATCTTAAATAAATTAACTAAAAAGCTATATTGATTTTATTTTGCATGTAACATTTTAATAACTGACCTAATTTTTTTTTACTTTACAGTTGGAAATATGGATGAAAATAAACCGTTGCAGATTGACAACAATATAAAAATGATAGCCAAAACAGAACTAAAACAAATTAAAGAAAAAAGTTGGTTGATTCGACGAGTTTACATTTTATCATGGATTAAAACTTACGATCGAACCAAAGCCATAGCAGATTTAATTGCTGGTGTGACCGTTGGACTCACTATAATTCCTCAGAGTATAGCATACGCTTCCCTTGCGGGGATATCATCTCAATATGGTCTCTATTCATCATTTGTTGGTAATGTGCAAACCTATATATAATAATTTTAAAATCTTAATTTGTAATTATTGACTTTTAAACATTTGTTTGCAGGTGCTTTTATATACTTTATTTTCGGAACTATTCCACAAGTATCTATTGGACCGACGAGTTTAATGGCATTACTAATACTTAAATATACAATCGATTTGCCAATACAATTTACTATCATGTTATCGTTCATATCAGGAGTTGTCGAAATAACAATGGGAATTTTAAATTTAGGTAATAACTTGCTTTTCTCAAAACAAAATAAGTTCAAGAAAGTTATAATAATGAAAAAACAGTATTTCAATTCTTATAAAACTTAAAGCTACCTAATATCAATAATTTAGTTAAAAAAGGTTTTCAACATCAAAGAATTTTTTTTGGTATGAACATTTTTAATACAATTCCTTAGAAACATAGAGCTCTACATAGGGAGTTTTTTTATGTTTAGAACAATAGTTCTGTGCTGTAAGCTCAACAGGTAGACATTTTAAGTGGAAGCTCAGGAAATAGCCAGAGGCAGAGGGACTGGCATTTTTTGCTGGTACTAACTGTACCCTTATGTATGAGACTAGGAATTTTAAAAATTAATGTTATTATAGAAAATTGTGCATAAGCATAAGATTAATTTTTTTAAGCTCTTTTAGTATTAAGTGATAAAAACGGAATGCAATGTCATTTCTCAAGCAAATATGAATTTATGCAAGAACAAAAATTTAAGCCATTTTAGCAGTTTCTTACAAAAATGAGCTTTTATACAGGATGTCCATTAATTCGTGCATAATAGGACGTGGTTCGTAAGTATATTCTAAGAAATAAATCGTTTGACAGTAAGGGCCTACCTACTATTTTTATATCATATATCGGGGATTTAAAAAAAGTCCTACTTTGGTGTACCCTGACCCATGTTTATGGTAATTGCGCTGTTAGTACTAATGATAGAAACTTTATTTAGGTCCTTATTTTTAGAAGATATCCCAGCCTTTGTAATGGCCTTTAAAAACTTTGATATCCTATCTCGGTCTCGAGATATCCAGTTTCTAGCATGTTTTGACTTTGGGCTCAATTTTCTCCAAAAATGCGTAATAAACATATCGTTTTACTATTTGTTTTGAATGAACGTAACAATACTAAAAATAAAACTCAGTAACAAGTTCGCGAAAAACCCATATTTGGGAAAACCTGGAACAGGTAAAATTAAAAGAAATTTTTTTTTTGCTTTAAGCTCAAAAGGCTATGAATAAAAAATGATTTTGTGTGGGTTTAGATGGGTGATTCTACAAACAATGGAATAAAATGATACAAATTTCGGCACAACATTTTTGGATTCCAAAAGCCGTAAGAGTTGTTCTAGATGATCATTAGAACGTCCCTTTGTGTTATTGAAAGCGGCCAGTTAAAAAAATAAAAAATGACGATTTTAAGGACATTTTTTGAAAAAGGATGTTCAGGGTACTGAGTTTTTTTTTAAGGGAACTGAATAAATATTTAATATTAAACCTATACTATACTTCTAACAAATATGCCTTCTTACATACAAATTTGTTTTGTAAAACCTCACCAGAGGACTGATAATCTAAAAGGACAATCCACGACTTCTTGCACAAATGTCTTTTTCACAATACTAACATAAGAAACAGAATCGATTTGCACCACGATTTTATTGTGAGGAGATTTGGTACTTCAAATTGCCAGTGCTGGAAATTCGATCGATATTCTAGTTATTGATTTTTTTCGACTGTTTCAGTATGCCAGGGGACTGATACAAAAAACGGGGGACAAAGTTAATTTAAGTTTTTTTGTAATAAAATAAATTACTAAAAAATATTTATCTATTTCGTAGCAAAGATGTGTTATTTTCCGTAACTTTGGTGCAATTCATCTAAGTATGAGACCTGAAATAAGAGAACGGTAATAATTTTTCTTTGCGAAAACGCACTGCGGACACGTCAGGGGACTGAGAATCGGACACTTTGAAGAATTTTTTGAGCAAGATAAAATAAGGTCAACCTAATTATATTATTAGGCCAGGTAGATATCAACAAGATTTAATTTTATAAAAAAAATCAGATTAAACAATTGAACGGATTTTAAAATATTTCTTGGGCCCCCGAAAATTCCATCGTTTGTAGATTCACCCAGATATTTTTTATTTTATGTGTGTACTAAAACATATACTATACATAGATACTAAAGCCTATATTTTTCAATCATTTAAAAGTACAATAGTTGGGTTAAAAAGATTTACAAAGCATGGCTTGATAAGCCGTCTGCCGGAAGAACTCAAATAAAAAAAATTAAAAAAAGTAGTAATACTATAAAGAGACAAAATAATTTAAACAAAAAATTAAAAATATATGTGTATACAACGAGTATAAAATTTATAGTGTACATTTGTATTTAGTATTGTGACTTTTAGTTTAGTCAAAACACATTATAAAAAAAAATTCAACAGTCTTATTATTCTTTATTAGGAGATCAGAAGATATTATAAATATTTATGTAAGTTTGAATTAAAAAAATTAGAAAGATTTATTTTTCAAAATACAATTTCATAATAATGTGACTTTTAGTTTAGTAAAAAAAAAAAATTAAGAAAAGTACAAGCTTTTAGTTTAGCTAAAACAAAAAATAATCGAGATACAACTCTTAAAGGTTGTCAAAAATAAATAAGAAAAAGAAAGAAGGGCTGCATATTTAAAATATTTATTTTTGGTAAAGGCTTTCACCCATATTAATAAATATGGTTTAGTGAAGGTTTATCGTTAAGCCCTGGACTAAGTGCGAAATTTCATTAATAAAACAAATTTTCTGTTAAGTGACGTTTACTAAGTATGATTAAGTTAAACCACCGAAGTAGGTGGTTTAGCGAAGGAATAAGAAATAAAAATGTCAAATTCGTTTTTTTTAATCAAAAAATAAAAAAAAGGGAGAAGTTTCTAAATTAATTTTGAAAAGAAATAGTAATAATAAAAAATCTATAAACCGCGATATGATCCGATTAAAGAGCTAAGCGAAGAGGAATTCCGAAAGAAATATAGGTTTTCCAAAAAAAAAAACATGGAAAAACTTATAGCTATCGTTGAAGCAGACCTAAATGCAGACAAAAGAGGTGGACATATTCCTGTGGATTTACAAGTAATGGCTTCTATTAGATACTGTGGTCATAATGAGGTATAATGATTGACTCGATGTATATAAACATAATCTTAAATAACATTACTCATTTAAAAAAGGTTCAAGACGATTGTGCTGATATCCACGGCTTTAGTCAGCCTACTCCTTTTTCTTTTTTTTGGTAATATTGTTCATGATGGATTTTTTGATAGAATTTATAAAAAAAACAAGCAACAGCAACAAGCAATATCCACAATCAGACACAACAAAAGCAATTGACAATCAATTTAGGTAGCCACAGAATATAAAAAAGAGATTGCTTACTTTTGTAGAAGATTTTCTTAAAAGGATTTTTGATAAACGTCATTTTACTATTCCGGGAACATTTTGTTTTTATTAATGTAAATATTTAATCCAGGACTAAACTCCTATTCTATGGTTTAGTAAGACAGTGGACTATAGAAGGAATAAGCGTTTTTTATTAATATGGGTGTTTTAGTTTATTTAAAACAAAAAAAAATATTCGTTTCGAAAGTGTCTTGCGTGTGAAACATAGCGTATAAGAGGCTTCCAACCAAGGTCTCCATTAAGAACCCTGACACATTCCTCTAGCGAAAGAAAACTAGAACAAAAATAAAGTCTTCGGATTTACTGTAGTACTGGACAAAGCGCTAAGAAATGAAAAACATCTTCGTTCTGATTAAGGTTGCAAAGGGAGCACACAGGGTTTAAATCGGTTTCGGTTCTAATTTTGAAAATTAAACTCATTTCGAATACGGTAAACTCTTCTCTAAAATAGTTGTTATCTCCCAGTTTGAGATTAAGCTGTCTGTATGTACTCCTTGATGCTGGTTCTGTACCTCGCAAAACACACATCTGGTACATTGTATCATCTATTACAGATATACATTCGTATAATGATTTTTTTAAATCTTCCACTGTCAATGATATTGCAAAACTATGTTTTATAGCAAGGTCATACCAGTTTTTGTTTGGACTGTAACCGCATCTAAAACAAATCATAAGAATCCGTTTCTTGAGGTTTCGATCTGATCGCTTTAATACCTTAACAATATAATCCGCATTTGCCTTTAGATTTTTCAGGAATATTTGGGGTAAACCTGACTTTAGGTGCTATTCACCTGTTGGAAGGTAACCTAAAAATTCGCTTAAAGAAATACCTTTGCAGGTTTTCTATTTCTTCTAACTGTTCGTACCCGTACACTTCGTTCCCATAGCAGAGACAACTTTTCACTGTAGCGTTATAGACTTTGAATTTTGAAACTGGATCCACGTAATTGTTGGCAAAAAACTGGGACCATATAGTATTAATTGCAATTTTCGCAGCATTTGTTTTTGCTGCGAATATGCGCGTGAACATTTAAGTTGGATGTCATTATACAGGGTGTCCCACAGTCACCGCCCCAAATTAAAACCATGGATTCCTGAGGTTATTTTAAGTTGAAAAACTTAAGAGGTAATTTTCTCGTTTTCGTCCCGTTTTCGATTTATAACGGTTTTTATGATTTTTGCTCTTTTCCCTTCTTTGCCAACCTACGTCCGATTCGTAAGATTTATTTTATAACCAATCAAGAATTTATTACAGTTTTAGTTTGTGTCAAACTTTTTTTTCTGCAGAAATTAGTGTTTTTTTAATTCACTCTGTTTGTTTATTTTTTGTTAATTACAATTAGTATTCTTTTTAAGGAAATTTTTTTTTAAGAAAATAAACTGGGCTTTAACGAAGATTATAATGAAATAAGAAAATTATTTCAATTTTAAGCGGAGTGATTGAATTAAATTCAATTGAAAGTTTTATGCGACCTCAACTCCATAGTGCGTTTCGCCCAGGTACGACAGTGGGCTCATCAGTTAGATGCTGTCGTACCCTTCTAAGACGCAATTATTATTTGTCGATGTTTAGCGACGCTTATAAATTTCACAGCAGTAATATACTGTGAATTTTATTTTTCTAGGGGAATTTGAATAAATTCTGACACCTAGAATGTTAATGTCGGTGGTCAGACTGTATATCAACGAAGATTATAATGAAATAAGAAAATTATTTCAATTTTAAGCGGAGTGATTGAATTAAATTCAATTGAAAGTTTTATGCGACCTCAACTCCATAGTGCGTTTCGCCCTAAACTGGGCTTTAGTAATAAGCGAAAAAACTTAATACTAAATAACGTGTTTTTTTTTAATAAAATGATATCAAAGTGAAAAAACAACTTAGAAAACAAAAAAAAAATGGGTTTGATGCAAAATTGCGGAGAAACGGTTGTCCGCAGAAAAAAAAGTTTTGAGACAAACTAAAACTGTAAAAAAGTCTCGATTGGTTATAAAATAAATCGTACGAATCGGACGTAGTTTGGCAAAGATAAAGCCAGTTAAGGGAAAAGAGAGCATAAATCATAAAAAAAACCGTTATAACTCGAAAACGGGACGAAAACGAGAAAATTACCTTTTAAGTTTTTCGACTTAAAATGACCTCAAAAATCCATGGTTTTCATTTGGGGCGTGACTGTGGGACACCCTGTTTATCCAAGATACTTAAATTCCAATAATCTCACCATCTAGGGTCCAGATCTGTTTCTAGACCTGAAAATTATTATTTTCGATTTGGTAGTATTTATCTTAAGATCCCACAGACTACAGAACTGTTTTAGCTTGTTAATCTGAAGCTGTAGGGTAAGCGGGTTGTCTGACAAAATCACTAGATCATCTGCGTAAAGCAAAACTTTGACAGAAACATCTTCAAAGCGGATTCCTCCAGGTATGTGGTTTTCAACGTCGTTAATAAATAAGGCAAAAATGAGAGGACTTAAAACACATCCTTGAGGGACACCTGTCGAACGCAGGTGGGGGTTTTGGGGGTTTAAACCCTTTCCGAAACATGCGGAGTAAAAAAATAAGGATTCATTTTCTTAAAAAAAAAAAACAAAGTGTTATTTTCGTGCCATACATTTTTCTTTTTATAAAAAAAATCCATAATTCAAATATTATTAACGTACGGCCCAAGAATAGGAGTTCCTGGAAATAAAAAATGAGGCTTGAAATTCGCAAAAATTTTAAGTTTTGGTCAATACTTGTAATTACGTAAACAGGGATATTAAATAGATTATAAAGTAGAAACAAAAGTAAACAACTTTATTTACGAGTATATTATATTCATACCACAATTTTTTAAATGTCTAGTAAATTATGCAATAAGTAACTATAAGTAGTTAAATAAAAAAAACAGCATTCTTGCCCCAATTATGCCCTAGTGTCACAAAGAAATCGTTTTGAATTTTCCCCCCACAGGTTTTTTTTCTTTTTTTTAGACCAAAAATAACGGTACCTTCCCATACGATTTTTTCGAAATTTTATAAATATTATTTTTTTCTCAAAAACTGTCCCACAGAATTAAAAAAAAAATCATACAATTTCATTGAGTTTAATCTAGGCAGTCGTCAAAAAAATAGTTATTTTTTGGAAGCCGCAAAATGTTTGTACCTAAAAATAAAGGTTCCCACCATACAATTGTTTTCGAAAATCGTATTTTTTTTAAACAGCTTATTTCGATTAATTTTTACGATCTATAATTTAATAAAAAAAATTAAATTAAGATACTCGTATAACTGACTGTACCTACAATGAATCGTTTTTTTCGAATTTTGAATTTCTCATTATAGGCAGAACGGATTTGAATGAAATTTTTCAGGGAAAAGCTTCTAAAAAGTTTAAAAAATGTTGCGTTTCAAAATTCGTTATCTCAAAAACGGCTCAATATTTTTTTTGGAAATTTATTTTTATTCGTACTACAAGTTGGCGTACCAAAATTTTTTTCTTAAAAATGTTTTAAGAATTTTGATGATATTTTGTGAACTAAATAATGGCCTCCATCACAGGGCCCGTAGAAAAAGTCTATGTCTAAAAATTAATAAAAAGGAATATTTTCCAACTTTTGGTAACATTATTCAAATTTGCCAAATTAATGGGTATCCGTTGCAATATCCATATGATTTTTAGTGATTAGCTTTATAAAATTGTTTCAAAAGTCCCTATCCCTATGAGCAAATATTGTTTGGTTTTAACATACGAGTATTTATGTTAATAACAATAAAGATTATGTAATGAGGAAGTACCTACAAAAAAGTAATAAAATAATATATTTATAAAAATTTGATATTTTTTTCTAAGACCCCCTCCGAAATTATTTTCTGCGTCCGCCCCTGCCTGTATCACATCTAAATTCCCTTGACTTTTTGGAGCCGTTTTGTACAGATTCAGTCATATTTTCTAGGATTTTTCTGTAGACTTGTACAAATTTCGTTTACAAACCAATTATTGAGAGTTTATAAAGCAGGGAACTTCTATTGATCGTATCGAAAGCAGCTTTCAAGTCAACGAAAAAGGTGTACAAATACTCCTTTTTGTTAATAAAACGTCTAGCGCAAGTGCTAAGTACAAAAATTTGATCAATGGTGGAGGGGTTGACTTGAAAACCAGCTTGGAAACAGCTAATGATATTATTTTGTTCAACCCAGTCCAGTTTAGTAGTCTTCCCTAGTGTATTTGTGTAAAAACTTTTCTCAAAGAGTTTAATACTGCAATACCCCTATAGTTTGCAGGAAGTTCGCGGTTACCTTTTTTAAAAATTGTTGAAATTCTTGATAGCTGAAAATTTTCGGGAATCATCTCTTCACTGAAAATTCTATTTAAAAAATCTAAGATGTACTCTAAAAACTCAGGGGTCGGGTGGCTTGTTTATAAAATCAACTGGGATTTCATCAGAGCCCAAAGCACAGTTTACCCCTGCCATTTCAATTTGCGAACATACAAAACCAGTGTTCATCGACACCTCATTTCTCTCCCCTCTTAATTTCCCCCTCGCCCGTGCTGTGTTAATAACATTATAAGGGTCTCGTAACGTAACGTATAAAAAAAAAAAATCATTTTTCTTAGTGCTGCCGTAAGTTCCATAATTGTAAACGTGGAGTCCAAATCAGGAATTATAACGTTAGGAAAAGCAAAACTTATTCTTTTCGAGATAGGGTCAGGCAAAAGGAGGGTTTGAAAATAAGCCGCGAGTAAATTTTCATCGATTGTAAAGGACATCCTGCCACTCTGTCCATCTAAAAAGTGCACGGTTTTCCAAAATGGTTTTGAATTCCTACATTCCATGAGTTTAGAAGCCGACCTTTTAATGTATAATTCTTTTTTGAGGTTACATAATCCTTTATATTCCTGATTCGACTGTCACTCAAAAACTGAGTTATTTGTTTTTCGGAAAAGTTTTAAGAAAGCAAACGATTTTTTCCTACTTCTTTTTTGCATTCTTCCTCGTACCACTTGCAATGAAAACTAACTACATAGTTATCTGTAGTAGTGCCCGCAGACTGTCTTACCGCTGCAAAAACTGAATTAGTAACAATTTCTATAGTGTCAGATGTTACATCAGGCATGTTAATTAGGTGTTGGTTAAGTTTTATTTTGTATGTATTAGCTTTCCTATCGTTCCATTTCAATTTTGTATTGTTATCGGTCGGTTGGACACTCTTAAAACGATTCTCGAATTTACAAGAAACAACGTCCCTATCGTTGTGCGGCGAGTAATTAGCTGAGTAAGTCTATAAGTCTTCAATTATGCTTAACCATTCACCTTTTATAAGACAGTAGTCTATCACAGAGCAACCCTGAGCAGAGACGAAAGTATAGTTTCCGTTCGAGTCATTATAAGAAGTTCCATTTAAAACGAAAAATCCAAAATCTTCTATTAGTTCTAATAACGACTTTCCATTTCGATTCAGACAATTGTCTAATGATTTTCTTTCGTTGGAAAAGCTAGAATTATTCAGGAACACCGAGTTCTGTAAGTCACTTATACGACCATGGTTGTGAGTTATTAAAAAGTTATAAAGCTCATTATATTTTACACTCCAATTATTGTAATTTAAATAAATAGGGAGAATTTCAAAATTTCAATCATAAGTGATGTCTATAATTATATTGTTCTCACTGTTTTTAAACTTAATATTATTATTAATACTTGTATTTTTTATACCACACATTATACCGCCACTAGCTCTACCAAGTCTATTGTTCCTAATAGCTGGTATACATTTTATATAATTTTTTTAAAAATATTTCAAATACTGCAGTTCCTTTCCTTCTTCTATAAAAGTTTCTAAAAGAATAAATATATCATAATTCGCAATAAGTTAAAAAAATCAGACATTATTAATTTGCTTTTAAAGCCTGTTATGTTGTAACAAGAAATTTTTAATTTAAAGTTGTTAAAAAAGTTATTAGTTTGGCAGACGGCAACACTATCATATCTGTAGCTAGGTCCTGCACAACCTACATCATAAACGTGCTGAACAACAGGTGCCTCTGCTGTTGCATAGAGTTATGTTGAAGGCTCGGGTTGACGTTTATGTTGTTTATGTCGAAGAAACACGCTGCATCATCACCAAAATTAGTTTTAATATATTCTAGTTCTTTATTTGTTTTTATTGTCTACTTGCATCTTTGCTCCTTTTACGAAGATTTTTATGTTCGGATTCCTCGAAGCTAGTTTGGTCCTTATCTCAAATAGACGTCTTCTTTTATTGCGATAAAATAAAGATTGTTCTCGATGAATAAAAATTCCTGTGTTTCTCAGTTTGGAAGCGGCTCCCATGATTTTGTTGACAGTGTCGGCGTTGTCAAAATTAAGAACCATTGTTGTTTTTTTTGCTTGCCAGTTACTAAATTCGTGTGATTTGCTTAGTGATAATTCCGCATTTTCATTGAGATTAAGAAGCTTTAGACAAGTTTGTGTTGCAAAATTAAGCTTGTTTTCCATCTTGTCTGAAGGAAAATGCATGACGACAGTATTTTCATTTGTTGTTTGCTTCACAATTTCTCAGGCACAGAAAGTCGTTCTGCCAAGTGAGTATTTTGTATGCGAAGTAGCTGTATATCCTTCGAAACAGCGGAGACGTCATCTTTCGTTGCAATATTTTTAAGATGTTCGCTCAAACATTGGTCCACAATAGATTTAAAACTTTCAGGATTTAAAGTATCTAGTAAAATCCATTTTCAATTGATTTAAAGTTTTTTTTTACTTTTTGGTGTGCTTATCGGAGATATTTCCGTTGATCGTCTCTTGGGTTGCATATAGCGGTCCACAAAAAAAAATATCGGTCTTCTTGATGGGATTTAAAACTTAAATTAATCCTACCTTACTTCTACTGTCGACTGTTTTTTAACTTTTTTGAGTTAAAATTTAAATTAAAAATACAGCACTATGAATTTGACCTTTTTTTTAAACTTTAAATATATATTTTATTATATTATTTCTTGGTTTTGTATGCATGCTAGAGCCCGTTTTTGAATTCAACTCTGAATATTTATATATGATAGCTGTTGCTTCTCTTTTGATGACGCATAGAGAATACGGTCTACTAATTCACCTAGATTTGCTATTTCTGTTGAATAAACAAGTTTTTTTCATTCTTCCCCATACAGAAATTTGTTGAGGTAACAAACAATATTTTGTTGTATCCACAAAATTAATTTGTCAAGCTAACAAATTGATTTTTTGAAATAACAAAAATATTTTATAAATTTTTTTCACTATTTTTTCGTAGAATTTACAAAACTAATTTGTCATATTAACAATTCTTTTGTTGCATCAACAAATTTTTTCGTTAATGGTACACATTTTTTTTCACTATCGGATTAACAAAATTCTTCTGTTAAGTGTAGGTCTCATGCAAACGCAAACTCAAATCTCATGTAAAAACGTTTGCATAAATTGGTGTACAAATATGGCTCTCTTAGTTAAAAATTTTTGTATTAAGAAAATAAATATATATATAGCTTGAGTCGGTTGCGCAGAGAGAGGATTTAAGAGAACAAATATGGTGCGCAATATATTTAATGAGTAAAAATTTTTCATTAAATCTTAGAGTGCCTAACTCAACTTTGCTTTGACAAATAGTTTAGGGATTATTGTTTATTTCTATGCTTTATGATTTGTGGCTTAGCAACAGAAAGGTTCCGGGGGCGTTATGTTTATATTTATTTTATGGTGTTAGTGTTTATTTGATATATGTATTTATTATTTTTTGACCTGTGGGGTTTTGAAATTAATTGTAGATTAGTGTTAATTAGTTAGATTAGTGTTTACGAGTTTGAATAATTTTTACTTACGAGTTTTTAAGAATTTATTTTACCTTAAAATAATTATAAATTTGTAATTCAGAAATAAATATAAAACATAATAATAAAATAAAAACAATATAAATAAGAATAATAAGAATTATATAATTTAAATAATAAATGTTAATTTACATATACTTAGTTTTAAGTACTAGTCGGTTGAAGAATCGTCACCTGGATTATATTGTAATTGAATCCGAAATTTTGTCCCATGTCAGGTCGTGAGAAAAGTATTCTTCCTTAGTTCTTATGGCTTCTTCACACACTTTTCGCCAGTCTTCAACCGTTATTTTTGAAAATTCTTCCTCTGATAATTTTTGAACATCCAATAAATTGAATGTTGTGTTTCGTGAACCTACTTTTGCCTAGACAGTTGCCCAAATATTTTCAATGGGATTGAGATCTGGATGATAGGGTGGTAAAGGTAGAACCCATGTCCCATGCCGTGAATGATATCGTCATTCTTATGCTTTGGGTTGTGTGTTGCTTTTATTAGCTCATACAGTTCAAGTTTCAACATCTGTATAGTATGCGTAATATTGTTTTCGGTTAGCCATTGTATCATCTCAGATTTCTTGCTAGCAGAAGTAATTTGTTTTTCTTCAAATTTATTGTGGTACGAAGCGTTGCCCATTACAATAACTGAAGGTTCCTCCAAGTTATTCAAAACTTGTTCTTGGATCAATTTGCAGAAATTTTCGAAGTTCATGTCGTCGTGATAGTCTCCCGTTTTCGTTCCAGATTTGAATAAGAGTAAGGAGTTTTTCACGGAACCTTTTTCACCACCTGCATGCGCCATTATCAGCCTCTGTTCCTTTGAAATTGGCGTCTTCAACCCACTGCTACTGTCATCAGTCCAAGCCCGTGGCCTTGTATGTGAGCTATGAATATAGCTTTCGTCCAAATAAATGATATCATATCCTTTTGTTCTGTATTCCCGGATTTTTCTCAGATACTTCACTCGCATGAGTTTAATATCATTTCTTTCACAGAGAAGTTTCCGGTTGTTGTTGTTTTTTTGTAGCTAAATCCGTTTTTTCTTAGGATCCTGTTGAGAGACGTAATACTTAAGTTAAACTCCAGATCTTCTTATACTCGTTGTCTCAACATTTTTAAGGATATCATCATTTTTTCCTCCTGGTGGAAGTTGTGCATTATACGCCGAAGAGCTGCGATGTCAAATTCGTCTAGTCCAGTTTTCCACTTCGGATGCTGCTGCACTTTTTTATTTGGTGACTGAACAACTCCTGTCTCTTCGTTTAACAACTATCTTACGCGCCTGGCTTAAAATAGGTTTTCCTTTTCTAAATGGATCCATCAAAATTTCTTTTAAATGTATTTTAATGTATTATTCTTGGTTGTTTTTTTTTTAAACTGAATTGCAAACCAAAGCAAATATCATTTAAATACGTTAATTCCCTCTGATGCAAAAATTCATTCTTAAAAACTCGTAGGTAAAAATTGTTCAAAGTCGTAAACACTAATCTAACTAATTAACACTAATCTACAATTAATCCCAAAAAAAATATATCAAATATTAACGCCATAAAATAAATATAAAAATAAAACGCCCCGGAACCTTTCTGTTACTAAGCCACAAATCATAAAACATAGAAATAAACAATAATCCCTAAGCTTTTTGTCATTAATCCTATGTCGCAGCTCGCAGGTAGTTTTTTTTTGTCTAACCCAATTGCATTTTGCAATAGACTTATTTTTTTATTATAGGTGCACTGAAATTTGAGTGAGTTTCAAGCCGGCTTCAGGAAAGATTATTCGACAGTTGACAACATCTTTTCACTAACGTGCATAGGTAGATCTTATCTGGATAAGGGAACGAAATTATATGCTTTCTTTATTGATTTCAAAGCAGCTTTTGATTCAATCAACAGGGATGCATTGTTCTACAAGCTCAGTTGCCTGGGAATATCCACAAAAATGGTGAAAATAATAAAAGCCCTGTACGAAAACAATAAAACGGCAATATGGGACGGAAACGAAGGATCGCCGTGGTTTCAAACGACATCGGGGGTTAAACAAGGCTGCCTATTAAGCCCGCTTCTGTTTTCTATCTTCTTAGATGACTTGACACCAGCTCTGCCAGGTGGAATTAATTTTGCTGGTGTCGACATCAAAGCGTTGATGTATGCAGACGATATCGTCATATTCTCTGAAACCCCGGAAATGATGCAAATAATGATAAATAAACTTCAAGCATATTGTCGTCTCTGGAGCCTCACCGTTAATACAAATAAATCAAAAATCATGATCTTCAGAAATGGTACAGGCAGATTCGCAAGAAATGAAAAGTGGAAATGGGAAAATGTGAACTTAGAGGTGGTTAAGGAGTATAAGTATCTTGGAGTTACTATAACACCAAAGCTTTCATTCAACCAACATCTCAATGCAAAGCTAACAGAATCGAAAAAAGCTATAAATTGCAATTGGAAGGGGGTCCTCAGCAAAAAATATGTAGCCCCGAGCGCCAAATATAAGCTCTTTGAAGCGGTGATGAGATCGATAATGTGCTACGCTGCCCAGGTGTGGGGATTTCTTCAATATGACCAAGTAGAAAAGCTTTTGAGATACTTTATCAAAAAAATATTTTGGCTTCTAGAAAACACCCCTAACTACATGCTACATCTGGAGACTGGACTTTCTCCGCTGTACACCTTTACACTAAAAATGCACTTTAACTACATTTTGAAAGTAATGGCTCTGCCAAGTCATCGTCTACCCAGGATCATTGCACGGCATCTTCTTAACCGAAAATCGCAGTTTTTTAGAGAGTGGGTGCTCCTAGAGCAGACACATAATATTGAATTGCTAGAAAGTGGGTCCGATACCTGGAAGTGTAGCTTCGATACATTGCTCGCAAGGATTGAAGAAGACAATGTCTGTAAGTTCACCGAGATGGCAGAACGAAGCAACACACGAAGTATGTACAAGGGTCTGCAACACAACCTCCACACCAGCAACTACTTTGATGACCGCTACACGTTGGAGACAATCTCTACTATCTTTAAAACGAGAGGAGAGTTACTAAATCTGAATTACCGACCATATTGTGCAGATGAAAACACAGACTGTACCCTATGCAACCACAGGGTTAGAGAAGACGTACTGCACTTCCTAGCCACGTGCCCTATTCTTGCTGAAATCAGAAGAGGACACTGGGGAAAGAGCGTCTTAACTTTAGATGAAGCCAAAGGAATCCTTAATGGACAGGAGTGGAACGTGTTGAGCAGTTACGTCAAAACAGCGCTAAAATATCGATACCAAATCCTGAACGAAGCCTTCTGAACGCACCTGAAATCAACCCTACAAAACGAACTTTATGAATCTTAATACAAATTTGTTTAGTCAATTAACTTAATACAACTTGAAAATTTTAACAATTCTATTTATATTGTACTTGTTTAGATTATACTCTTTTTTCTGGCTGACGGCAAAAGCCAATGCTATAACTGTGAAATTAAAACAAAAACAATGAACAATTAATCTGATAAATAAAATCACATTTTTACTACTTTTTTACTACTACTGAAATTTGTCCCAATAATAAAAACAAAAATTATTAATTTTTTTTTTTCGAAGTAAAGTTTACACCTAAAAATCTTTTCTTTTTATCTCACCAGAGATGAAATAGTTTTTTAGACATCAAGCTATGAAAGAAAAATAAACCATGATCATATCTTATTCAAAGAAAGTCCATCGCTGGAAATTCCTCCTCCTCCTAACTCCTAAGTGCTTCAGTATGATCGCAGCAGTGTCATTGACAACAACGGCAGCATGTACATCTTTTTTTTTCTTTTTTTTCAGTGATTTTTCTGTCTCTTTAAGAATTAAAGAGTAGAGCAGAGAAATTTAAAGAGACCTGCGCAATTGGTTCAAGCTATACCTCGTCTCTTCAAGATACCTCTTTTTTGCATCACGCATAGAGATAGAGAAAGATAGATTAGAATATCAAAACAAAAAATAACACAAAACGGGAACTATACTCTGTCCAACAAAAATTGTCAGTAAAGGCCTTTTGGGAGAGCTTTTTCTAAAGCAGTGGCGCCTGATGCACCCTCACTACAATGCGCATAGCTGGGCACCGTTAATCAAACAGTTAACTTCGTTAATCGTTAATCCGCTACTAAAAAAGTTAGCTTCGTCAAACGTTAAAGCGTTAAATTTCGGAAGAATTAACGGAAGTTAACGTTAATCGTTAATCCGTTAACATTTGTGATAAAAATTGCATTTTTTATATTTTTTTTCTCTAAGCACCGGCGTTTAGTAATGTCGGTCGTCCACTAGGCGATCAACGCATTCAACTCTAATGTACGGTGCCTTCAATTCTGTTCAACCAACGGGTTGGATCTAGTAGTTGGCCGTTGCTCAACGAATTGCGCAACAAGTGTACAGGTAGTGTACGAGCTCGTGTTGCTCCTTGAAAATGTTCAATCAACACGTTGAGCCACATTTTCAAGATAATGTGTTGCACATTTTGTTCAACGCGTTGATCAACTTTTTAATTTTCTTTGAATTTTCTTTGGGATTTCTTGACGTAATATTGTGTTGCGTTGCGTTGGCTGCAGTGAAATGTGTCTACGTGGTTGAACTATTGCGTTGCCATGAACTTGCAGTTGTTGTAACTTGCAAACTGTAGTTTATTTTGGTTTTTCGTCATGGAAGGTGATAAAAAATCAGAGTGGACCACGGAATTAATTTTGCAAATGATTTCAGCAATTGAGGGAAAGCCCAATATATGGGACATTAAGAGCCCCTCTTATAAAAATCGAGATGCCAGGGAATTGGCTTGGTCTCAAATTTCCTCGAAAATGTTATTGCCTAAACCTTGAATTCGAATTCACGGGCGCGGTGGGATCAATCGATTTTAATTTCTCATATATTTCATTGAAAAAACAATTTTCTTCGCGACTCAAGAAAAAATCATCTACCCAGAATCGTCTTGCCTGTTTTTTCTTCCTTTGTCGTTCATTTTCTAATATTATTAATGCGGCATCCACTTTTTTTTTCTTAGAGGAAATCATACTCATACGGAACAAATTTAAGAATATTTTAAAGCGAAGGCGTGCGTCGGCAATAAATGTATGTACCGAACTGAGTTTGAGTTTTTTGTTTATCGTGGTGCGTTCAACGCGTTCCCCAACGAGTGATCCTTGGTTCCTTGATTAAGGCCGGTATTCACCGAGCGCTCATAACTTAAGAAGCTCATAAACGTATTCACCAAGCAATATTAGTGAAGATCTACGAGCGCTCTTAAAAGTTAGGAGTGGTCCCGACCACTCCTAACTTACGAGCGCTCTCTTCGAAAATTTGTTCGCTTGTGCGTGTGCCACGCACGCATTTGACTCGAATCCATGTGAGCAATGCCAAGTAGAAGAGTATCCATTTGCTGTCAAGACCAACATTACACAACATTTCACAGTTTGGGTATGCCTGAACAAGAGAGAGTGGCTCTCATTTTCGAACTTCGAAAAACACTTGCGAGTGGTTGGTGAATACCGCACAGAAATTTCAAGTTAAGAGCCTCGTAAAGTTAAGAGCCGTTTAGGAGCGCTCGGTGAATACGAACCTAAGTGTACGAAGGTATCAACTCGTTCATCAACTGGTTAAACAACAATATCGAAAACGCAGTTGATCAACTCGAAAAACTTTTTTTCTGTCAAAATCGAACAATTTTATCAACTAGTGTACGAGGTTATTCAAAATTTGAGTAAGTTGGTCAACTAGGTGTACGGAGCTATTCAACACTGGAATAAGTTTTAAGAGTTGACCAACTAGGTGTGCGAGGTTAATCAACATATGGGAAAGTTGGTCAATTATGTGTACGGGGTTCCGAACGCATTTTGTTCAACTTTAGTTGCTCAACGTGAACTACGTAAGTTGATGCACTAGTGTAAGAGGTTGTAAATCGTTTATCCAACGAAAGAGTTGAATAAAAAGTTGAACGAAGTTAGTTGAACTTATCGCGCCCATAGTGGACGACCGGCATAATGAAATGATCAAACGAAACGAATCTCTTCGCAGTTTTCTCACTCGCACGCGCCGTCAAAATATAATACGTACCTAGCTGTTTTTGTTTCACCGGCGGCACGCGCCGCGCGGCACTTGTCTCATACTTGTCTGAACTTGTTTTTCGCGCCGCGCTGTAAATAGTAGGCATTGGATTAACGTTTAACGGACTTAACGTGGATTAACGGATTTAACGTGTCCGTTAACATTTTAAAAAGTTAACTTAAAAGTTAATCCGTTAATCAAAATTTTAACTTTGTTAATTAACGATTAACGGATTAACGAGTTAATGCCCAGCTATGACAATGCGTTAGGAAAAATGCCACTAAAAAAAGAGCAAGCCACTGACTTTTCTTAATGAATTGTTGTTGTAATTCTTTGCAAAAAGTTCTACACCCCAACACGACCGTCGTCGTATCCCACTGCTGATGGGATACTGTCAAGATCAAGACAAGAGTGTCAAGTGTCACTCAATACGATCGTGCGCTCTTTATCTACATCAAAACAGAGTTACCATTATCATTCTCAATTGCAAGCAAAGAGCTTTTTCAGTGGTTTTTATTAAGGACCTTTTGGGATTTGAAGCTTTTGAGAACATATTTTAAGAAGATGAGTATGTTGAGTGTTGTCGTATTGCTTTTCAACTTAAAAAAAACGCGCCTATTATCTTACCGCTTGGCGTTGTAGGAAAAGGTAAATTGAATATTGTTTTCAGTCGTTTTGAATCGGCAGACGGTATCCCTACGCGTTTTTTACTTTCATTTGCGGCGATTTATAATTTAAACTACGGAATCCTTGTGACAGCCTTAAAAGGCGACACACTTATGCATGGCAATGCAACCAGAATGAGAGACAAACGTCCTATCTTCCCTGTACTGACAATTTTTGTTGGACAGAGTATAGGCACGAGTGGCAACGGCAAGCCGCACAGGCAACGCACAAGTATTTGAATTGACTCGGATTGCGCACAAGATAAATGAAAGTTTTTTTTCCTTTTGTATTTTAAATAGATAAAATAATTTTTCATGAATCGTGATTGTTTGAGGTTTAGGACAGGGAAATTGAGTTTTTGACATTCAGCGCTCACAATTAGACACAATAGGCGTATTTTATTGGTAATGTATACATAGTGCAGCAATGGAAGTCCGAATAAAATGCTTTTTTGACTGCATATACACTTTTACTTTAAATTTTAAAGTTGGTATGCTTTGCATTTATACCCGTGTCAAAATCAGCTGATTTGGAAAAGAAGCAAAATAAATATGTAATTTCTTACAAAAATAATACAAATTGAAATGAATAAAGATCCAAAACAGAAAAGGGCTATATGTACATAATTTCTGAGTTTCTTTTAACAAATCATCTTAATTTAATAAATATTTCAGACTCACTAAGTGTACAAAGTAAAAGGAAACGAAAACCAAAAATGAAATATATACCTACGAATAAACAATCCACTTTTGAATAAGCTAAGGGATGCGTTGGAAAAGTATACGTTTTGATGTGGTTTATCCTGAATTAACATCACTGAAAAATTTATTGTCAAGCAAGTGGCAAAATTATTAATAAAATAAAATCTCAATGGCATGTATGTACAAAAAGTCAAATTAAGGGCTCGGTGTCAGAAAAAAATCATTTTCATATCCTTTTTAATCGTTTGGCATCGCAGCCATCCTTCGATGATTTTCATACTCTCACGTGACAGATAGGAACATGCACACGCATTAAGAGGCAAAATTTTGACCTTTGACTATTAACGTTTACCGTCTAATCGTAAATTAATATTTCAAACCACATAATTTTGCTCTTGTGAAAATTTACCATAAAATGAACAAATATCACCGAACACATTCTCGAATAATCAAAACCTGCCAACCTCACGAAAAATAAAACTTTTGCAACCAATTTGAGTGTCACTGTAATCCAGATGCTCCAAAACTTTATCAGCACTATTATGTGCACTCTTATTATCTACTGCCTAGTTTATACGCACTGTTCCTTTGTTGTTGTTTACTGTGTAAAATTTTACTGCGCTGCCTATACAATTCCCAATAAAAAACGACTAATAATAGACGGTTTGTTTTCTGTTTTACTTTTGGTTCCAGCTGAATTGAAACTTTTCGCATTTAGGTAGATAGCGTTTTTATTCTTTGCGTATTTATACAAGGTTAATCTGTTGGTTTTAGGACTTTTACTTTTCAGGATATTTAAAAAAATAAAGAAAAGTGAGCACAGATAATTTCCTCCGATATTTATAATTTTTTTAATGCAGAAAATTAAAGTTTGAAAAAATTTGCAATTCAAAAATTGCTCTTAAATGAAATATTACTCTAAATTTCCAAAACGAAGGTAAGAAAAATAAAATGCACGACTGAGTCGCACGAACTTGCTCCCAAGTAATAGACTAAGAATTTAAAAAATGAATGTTATTAGAGAAAAACTGTATATAAGCATAAAATAAATTGTTTAATTACTAAAACAACTTCTTTAGTAGTTGGAGGTAAAAATAGGATGCCACCTGATTCAGGCAAATAAGGATTTATGCAAGAACAAAAATTATAAGTCTTTGTAGTGATTTCCTAAAAAAATAAGCTTTTATATAAAAAAAATTTAAAACATTTTTAAGAAAAAAGTTTGGTAGACCAATTTAAAGTTTTTATTATCTATTGTTCGAATAAAAATTTAATTAATTTCGAAATATCCAATTTTCCAAAAAAAAAAGAATAGATTTTTTTTTTTCAAAAAAAAAGTATTTTTCTTAAAGTTTTGAAATGCAATGTATTTTAAACTTTTTAGAATCTTCTCTCTAAAGATTTCATTAAAACCTGTTATGGGCGATTCCGCTATAGACGATTTTTGACACCAATTTTTGAACTACAATATTTTTCACTTTTTTTTGATAAATATTCAAAGTAGAAATACTATATTAAATAATAAAAACAAAAACTGAAACCTAACTTATAGAGAACATTTTTGTTTGCGCTTGGCAACATTATCATACGAAGAGTCGGTACGAACTGCAATTATTACAACTGGTAACATACACTCAAAAAAGCTATTTGCGACAGTGTTAAGTTATGCTTTACTCAATAGACGTATGAAGCAACCTGCCATTATTTAATCGTTTGCATAAAAACATGTACGAATTTGTTATTATATTTTTAGCATTATTGATTGCAAATAGCCATTGTAAGTTTGGTGCACCCGCGATATAAAAGTTTACTTTTTTGGCAGAAATAAAGTGCTAGCGTTTTGAAACTTTCTAAAAGTAAGAAGAAAACAAAACTAAAATTAAATCAGTCGTTATTAGGAATATATTGTACGTTGAATGACAAAAAACGTTGATTTAAATTGGTTGCACCCGCGATCCCAATATTAAGATCGCGGGTGCAACTTATTGACTACTAACATTATAACGTTATTTATTGTATTTTATTGATAAAATATGCTTTGAATAATAATTTCTGCGGTTCACGTTTTTTTTTTTTAACTATGTAATATAATATTTTGTTCTTTTTTATATAAAAATATATGGTTAAATGGAAGTGAAACAACAAAAACAGACTGCCTTACAGAAAATTGACAAAAAAATAACAAATAATATGCTGAGCTTCATGCAGAAAAAGGACGTAGAAATTTAATGTGGAGAGATTATTGAAAGGCAGATACAAATTTTAAAATTCTGGCCAGAATCAGACAAAACAAAAAAATGCAGGCAATACAAAAAAAGGCAGGCACTCATTACATCGGTCCCTGTAGACTGAAAAAGTCGCACAAGTGAAACGTAATCGCCCAAGGAGTCCCACTAACGTAGTTGAAGTGTATTTAAAAAAAATGTATTTAAAAAAAAAAAACTGACACCAAAGTAATGCTTAAAAAACTGAAGGATGACAGGTGATTTCTATAAAAGGGATAATATTAGCAGACAAGTGCCGGCCGCCGGGTATAAAAGATGTGAAATTGATTAAGTCGGAAGTTAAGAATCGAGAAGAGTACAATGACCATAAGCATTCGGGAAGTTAAGTTTTCGATGTTTTTATTGAGTCAGAAGACGAAGCATTAAATTCTAAATCTCTAACAGGGTCTTTTGAGCCCCCTATATTACCAGTAGATCCATGCTCTAAAATACCGTTCTGTTTTTACAGCAGCAGTATTTCCAAAAGTTATTTCCGCAGGTTTGTACCTTCTTGCACCAGGTAGGCTGGAATATCACAATATCGTTATGTGGGGTTATCCTTAACCGATATCGATGAAGGTGGAGTACTTCTAACATACATGTATTTTCGAAAAAATATTGAAGTATTTTAAAAAACAAAATTATAATTAATAGAGAAAGGAACTGACTTGTTACATATGTGCCTTATTTTATATTTTTTCCAGTTTTTTAAATCAGTTTACTAATTTAAGTTAGACGCGTTGCACCCGCAATAATTTGATGTTGCACCCGCGATTGATTTAAACGTTAATATTTCGTTGCTTACTTTTGTTTTCTATCTTTATTTTTATTTATTTAGTTAATTGAATCAACGTCGTTCAATTTATGTAAGAATAGCATGATAAATGTTTCACAATTAACAGAATTTGTGTTTTTTGTACTATGATCTAGAAAAGTCGGGCCGATTCTGTTGCACCCGCGATCGCACTTTGAAACCATTCTTCTGCCAAATTATTTATTATATTTTAGAATTCTAAATGGATTAAAAATAAATAGGTGAAAATGTATCCCTTCAAGAAATAATGTCATTAAATATTTTGCTTATTTTATTATTAAATGTACTTCAAATGAGTCTAAATGTTGCACCCGCTATAATGGAATCGCCCTTATGTCGATAATGAGAAATTGAAATTCAAAATTTTATTAAATTATAGATCTTAAAAATTAATCGAAAGAAAAAAATTTAAGCAACCGTTTTCGAGCAAAATACGATTTTCGAAAACCATTTTTTTTTTCTTTTTTTTTTTATATTATGCGCGCACTCAAGGGGTTATGAATACCCTTATAATGTTAAATACACAGTGCGAGCAATTAGGAAATTAGGATAGGATTAGAAAGGAGATACCGATGCACATTGGTTTTGAATATCTGCACATTGCAATGAGTGGGAAATACTGAGCCAGGTAAAGCATTCCACATTCGTGTAGTGCGACTAAAAAAAGAATCTCTGTATTTGACAGTACGTCCGAAGTTGGACTCAAGGGTAAACTGATGGGCATTCCTAGAAGTTCGGGTATTACGGTTGAATTGTTTAAGGGGAGGAATGCAACTGGCTATTTCACTAGAGCACTGTTTATGAAAATTGCGGTAAAATAATGATAGACATGAAACGTTGCGGCGGTGCTCGAGAGATACAAGTGTTTCAGTTAGACAACGGTCGCCTATCATTTTTATAGCTCTCTTTTGAATTCTGTCCAAAAGACTCAAGTGAGTTTTTGGAGCACCTGCCCATATATGGGAATTGTACTCGAGCTTCGGAAGAATAAAGGCTTTATATATAACAACCAGATCAGAAGGGGTAAAATACTTCTTGCATCGGCGGAGAAAACCTAAACACTTAGCAGCATTTTTGGCAACGTCAAATATGTGATCACTCCACAAAAGATGGTCTGTGATGCACATACCTAGAACTGAAAGCTAATCAGTCTCCTCAATGCAAGTGCCGCTCATAGAAAGTGGCATTAGGGGAGGGTTGCGCTTTAATGACAGTAAACAGCATTGAGTTTTTGAAGCATTAAATTCTAAACGGTTTTTGATTCCCCATTGGACAATGCTGTCAAGATCAGAATTTAATGAGCTTATCATACGCTGCCGTTGGAAGTCCACATCCGAAGGACAAGGATGTGAATCTAAAAACGAATATGGGAAGCTGAGGGTACTATCATCAGCGAAACAATTAAGTGGATTAGAAGTTTCAGACAAAAGATCGTTTATGAATAGAAGGAAGAGTGTCGGAGACAAAACGGAGCCCTGTGGCATACCAGCGTTTATTTTGTGGATATCAGACTTGAAACCGTCCAATACTACTTGAAGAGAACGGTCCGAAAGGTAATTTCTAATCCAACGAAGAAGAGATTTGTCGATACCAAATGCACGCATTTTCGATAAGAGAGCTTGATGCCAAACCCTATGTAATGCCTTTGAAATATCAAGTGCAATAATCTTACTTTCTCCAAAACGATGTAAAGATTTGTTCCACTCTTCGGTGAGATATACCATCAGATCACCAGTGGACCTATTGCTACGAAAGCCATACTGCCGGTCATTAAGGAGCTTTCGTTCTTCAAGATATTTCTTAAGCTGAAAATTGATCAGCGTTTCCATGACTTTGGAAAGAAGGGACGTAAGTGCAATTGGACGATAGTTAGAGGGGGAGGAGGATTCGCCTTTTTTAGGGACTGGCTGGACAAATGCTGTTTTCCATCTACTCGGAAAGAGACCTGAAGAGTAGGACAGATGGAAAAGCTTACGCAGTGGTTTTGCCAGCGTTGAAGAACACATCTTCAGAACAATAGCAGGGATACTATCAGGGCCAGCGGATTTGTGAATGTCAAGATCTTTTAGTACTCTAGCAACTGCACGAGTGCGAAAGAAGATTCGTCCCATATAATCGTTTACGCTCTCAAGAACAGGAGGAGTCATGTCACTCCCTGGTAGTGTCGAATTAACAGCAAACTGTGCTGCAAGCAAATTGGCTTTATCTATCGAACTTACAACAGGAATGTCATTGAAGACGAGCGTTGGAACTGAGGATGACGTAGTGTTTCGTATTTTTTTTATAAATGACCAAAAATTTTTACTATCTTTGGGACATTGTAGTATTTTTTGCCGTAATTTTTGATCATGTAAAAATTTTGTTCGTTGGATATGGATGTTACAGGTCTTTCTAGCTTGTTTGTACTTATTCCGGTTTTCCTCAGTGGGGTTGCCTTTAAAACAACGGAAACTTACTTCTTTTACCTTGATAGCCTCTTTACAGCTCGAATCAAACCAGGAGTTTTCTTTCGGTTTGATAGATTTTGTCCTATTCGGAATAAAATTTCTCATACCGTAGAGAATCAGATTTGAGACCATATCGGCACTGGAATCTACATCACTACCGAGGAAGCGTAGTGACCAGTTAAATTTCCCTAAGAAATCATTGAGACCGTTCCAGTTGGCTTTCTCGTACAGCCAAACGGTTCTTACAGGATTTTTTTCTTTAACTGGGGATTGTTGACACGAGAAATTCGCAGATATGATACAATGGTCTGAAGTGCCTAGAGGCGATAAAACATTTATGGTGTATTTATCAGGGTTTAAGATAAGGAACAAGTCTAGAGTGTTGGCCGATTGACCTGCAACGTCAGGAATCCGAGTTGGCTCGTCAACAAGCTGGGTCAGATTGTTTAACTCAGCAAAGATCTCGACATACCTTCCTTCGGGTGTTGTCTGACCAGAATAGCGCAGCCACGAAGAATTGTGTACATTGAAATCGCCCGTAACAACGATCTCACTGTGCGGAAAATGGGAAACAATTCTCTGGATAGAGTCGGACAGGGCATCGAATTCATTTGAAGTCGAATTACTATCCAAACTTGGACTGCGATAAATAAAACATGTATGAATGATGCGCCTTTGGACTGTGAATTTGAACCACATATAATTAAAATTAGTATTTACACAGGGACCATACTGTGGAAGAAGCTGATAGGCAACATCATTACGTACGTATACGGCGAGACCATTGTGAGAAAAGAGTAATGGCACTAAACTATACCCATGTAGGTTAAACTCCGTATGATCAGTGTTTTCACCAACCTGGGTTTCGCTTAGTGCCAAAACAGCTGGCCTGTTTAAAACAGAGTGAACGTACACAGCACAGAAATTTTTTCGGAGCCCCCGAATGTTACAATACTCAACGCAAAACTTACCAGCCATTGCAATACACAAACACAAAAAAACCAAAACTAGACAATTAACTATGCAGGTAATTAATTTTGGGCACCAGAAAACTTCACAACGCAAGTTTGAAGAAAATCGGCCGAGCCGTGGAACAGAAACACAGACAGACAGAATTGCGAGACCCACTTTTTGGGTCTTCGCTATCATCGTTATGTCAACTTTGATCAAAATCTCGAGTTGGATTTTTTTTACGAATGCATAACTTGCCTTACAGCACCTATAAGTCGCAAGTAAAAATATTTTGTAGGTACCTTACAGGTATTTTACATCTAAAAGAAAAAAAAAACCTGCTATAATAATAGGAACTACGTATATACGAGTACCTAACTATTTAAATGTTTATAAATTAGTTTGAGTGTTTTTTGAAGGCTTGTAACCTAGCAAAAAGTAGTCGTATGAAATGAAACCAAAATTTTAAATAAATGGCGGTTATAAAATAAAGGGGATCAAAAAAGGACTTTTTCTTGTGTGGATGATTTTTGTTTATCTTTCTATACCTTTGTGTATAGATATTCAATACGTGGTGTTTGGTAAGAAGTGAGACGTGAGGGATGAGAGATTGCTTTAGTTTTGTTTTTGTAAATTTGGTTATGAAGATTTTTTTGTTGAGGTTCTTGACCTACCTTTTATTATGTGTATGTTTTTGTTGTTTTGCTCTGGTAGCTGGTGTTTGATGATTTTTTTCAGTTGTGAAGAAAATAGTATTTTAACTTTCAGTATTTTATTAGGTAGGTATACTATTGTTTTTTTTTTTGCTTTGTACGCGTGCGTATGTAGGTATTTACTTGGAGGATGGGGTTATCCTTATCATTCATCGCGTTCTCGATGGCAAGGATTTTTTTTAGTTATCTGAGAATTTTTGTAGGTCAGAAAAATATATCAAGCAAGGTTTCAAATAAGAGTTTTGTTTGAAGGATTTCTCTGTTTTTATTTAAGGGTGAAGAATACCTACATAAGTATATGTATGTTTAGGTATTTTTGTAATTTTTGTGATGAAATGGTAGACTTGTTGGCCTCTGAATGTACATTTGTATTGTATGTGTGACATAGGTAGGTAGGTACAATATGGCATTTTATGCATTTGTAAACAAAATCGAAGTCGATATTTTAATCAGTCTTAACATTACGACTTTTACTTGCAACTTATGGGTAGGGTAAGGTCGGGATGATTTGACACGTTAACAAACTTTGCAAAATATCTCAAAATCAAAATACAGTTTCATGTTTTAAAAATTTGCATATGTTAAAATAACATTTTAGCAACATAAAAACATTGTTTAATTATCGATTTAAATATTTGTATCTGAGTTATAGACTTTTTTTTTAAACCTTCCAAATTGTCAATTCCTCCTTCGGGTAGGGATGATTTGACATTGGCGTTAGGAGGTTTTGACAGGGGAGGGAGAATTTGACAAATGATCACGATTCCACAGTTTTTAATTATTAAATAAACACAAATTTGCTTATTTTTCAGTACATAGTTATTTTATTATTTTTCTAACTTATAAGGAACTCAGTCTTTTTAAATTCTTTAAGTCTTTTTTATTTATATTGAATTTTAAAAGCTTTAAAAATAACTACTTAAAATTAATGTCTTCTTACATAGCGCTTTTAAGCTGGAATAAATTGATACATCTAAATGTTGTAATTTATGGAATGTATGCGGAGGAAAATAAAGCATAACAATTCCGTTTTCTCGACAATATATGTATGATGGCTTCAAGACTGATATGTATGATTATCGAGCAATAAAAGTATTGGGTTTTCCTTGGAGCAGTTACTATATTGTTTTAAGTGAGTCAGAACATTTGGAAATATTTCACTTTTCATCCAACCGCTGTCTGAGAGAAGGCCAATGGATCCTGTAACAGAACCCGTCATAAAATTAGGTTTTATCCGCTTTCGTGGAAACACATAGACCGGCGGAATATGATTTCCTATGGCATTGATAATACCAACCATTGTGACTAGGCTGCCCCTTTTTGCGGATGCAACTTGAGAAACGGTCCTCTTTCCCTTTTCAGTAATTTGCCTTAAGGTAATTGACCTTTAGAAATTATGAGCATCAAGTACGGTTGTTAAACCAGTTTCATCCCAATTGTAGATTTTTTCGGGACCAAATTTATATTGCTCATACGGTCTTTTGAGATTTTGAAAAAAACAAAAAGTTCCACTGGTGCTTTTTTAAAGCCATAAAGACGTGCCAAACTTGTTTTTTCTGGCTTTCGTAAGCTAAGAGAACTGTTTCGTCTCATAAAACCCGGAAGCCAAGCTTTTCCAGCTAGTTTGTTAACATTCCACGAATGGTATGGAATTTTGTTAATTTTCACATATTGTAGAACTAATTGCTTAACCAATTTATATGTCAATCCAAAATGTAAGTTAGAGTATTTTTTTAAAATATTCAACGTCGATCATTAATTTGTTTTTCTTCCTGTATTTTTTTAAGTCCAAACATTAATGTGGTACGATTAATACCATTTTTTTGCGGCACTGCTTATAGACTCTTTTTTGTTGTGAATGTTTTAAATAGCATTTTCAACATTTTTTTCGTCGATGTTGCGGTTAGGATGTTTTCTTTTAAAAAAAATGTGGGGCAAGTTTAATATTCTAAAAAAAAGAGTAAAAGGTTGTTTTACTATAAGATATTCTTATTGACTTAAGAAGGAGGATTTGACATTCTGTCAATTGCTCCTACAAAACAATTGTCAAAACCTCCTTTCATTCTACCTTTTGAAAAAATTCTAAAAAACACATTTAAAAGCGCGCAGAAAAATTGTTTTTGTACCTATATAATTAGTCAAATACAGGTGCAACCCGATATTGCAATTTATGTATCAAAAGCTTTAAATTAAAGAAATTGCACTTGGATTACTTACCATCAAAAATTACATCAACCGGCTAAAAAACATAGAAACACATCCACTCCACAGAGCTTCAAAGACACACTGATCAGTTATTTACCACTCACACCCATCGCAACTAACTTCATTTGCTCATCATTTAAAGCGTTGCAAAATCAATAGTTTTCAAGAAAAGTACTAATGTCAATTCCTCCTCCCTGTCAAATCATCCCGACCATACCCTACTATAAAGTAAGTTACACATTTGTAAAAAATCGAACTAGGATTTTGATCAAAGTTGATATACCTACCTAACGATGATAGCAAAGACGAAAAAAGTGGGTCTTGTAATTATGTGTCTGTTCGACTACAGCCTAAGCGGCTCGGGCGATTTTCTTGAAGCATCGTAGCCGTAGGTAGGTATATCTACCTATATACTACCTACCTACTATTTTTAAAATTGTCAATTTTTTTAATTTTTAAATAACGATTTGAGAAATTTGGAATTAGGTACTTTGATATATTGTTTGTTGTGAATAAATTGTCTATATAATGTGTGTATTATGATTTCAATGTTTATGTCGAAATATGTTAGTTACCTATACATCACTTTGGTCTAGAACTGTATTTGTTCTGTGTTTGCTCTTTTTATAATCACTTGTTTTGGTTATTTTCAAACGTCCCGAAGAAGTTTTTTTCTTATACCAACCAAATATTAAATGATTATTTTTTCTGATGACTTTTACAAGGTAGGGAAGTTATACCTTGTTTTGCACTTTCAACCGTGAATTGAAATTAAGAATGATAAATTTAAATTGACTTCATTTGGTTGAAGAATTAAAAATAATGTATTTACATACATATTTTTGACTCGATTTTAGTTGTATCTTTATGTTAATTTTGGACTTTATTGCACTTCCAAGAGTGCAATAAAGTACAAAACTGAAATGAAATAAAGCCCAAAGAGAATAACACAAGAAATAAAAATACAAAATTTCATCTTAAAAGTTGGAATAGAAACTTTTTTATTGAATAATGAAAACTTCAGAACGACCAGCTCGATTGAAGGGTATCTATCATATAGCTATTTGTGCTCAAAACTTCCAAAAAAAGGAGACTTTTTCAAATTTTTGGACATTCTAAGAGTTTGCAAAATCTCAAAAGATGAAAGGCGCCATTCAGATGTATACGTACCAAAACAGTCTAGATGCTTAAAGGAAGATTTAGCGAAGTTTGCTTAGAAAAGCAACTGGAAGGCAAAATTAATTTGCAACAGTGTATTAATCAACTCTCTTTAAGAAATTGAAGCCAACTGAATTTATCGAACCTGTAGCAGATAGTGGAAAATATTAATAATAATTATGGTACGTATATTTAATATTTAAGAAAATTGACTGAAATTCTTTTTTTGTTTTTGTTCCTAGTTTATTTTTTATTGTTAGTTTAGTGTTACTATTTTTCAAAACAATTTGTTATTACAAAATAATAGATTTTGTTTTTTTTTTGTATAAAACAATTTTTTTTTTTAGTAAAAACTTCAAAAAATGTGGAGTTTTTGCACTCTTCAAAGTGCAATAAAGTCCGAAATTTTGTTTTGGACTTTATTACATAGCACTTTATTTCATGGCACCTAATAATCAACTGGTTAAGGAGAGATTCTAAGGGCGTGGTCCTTTTCTTTACCGCCACCTGAGGTAGAATACCACCACCAGGCCCGTAGCAGCATGTGGCTCCTTGCAAATCTAGTAGATGAGTTCGACAAGTCAGTGTTTTTTGTATATGTCCATTTGTTTAGTCAGTATTGCTGATTAAGTTCAAGGGACTGTTCCTCTTCTCAAGAGAATTTTACCAATTTTAGAGAAAGCATTTAGCTCCATCACCTCACGCTCAGAGGAGTGGCAAACGCAATATAGGCGAAGTGCCCATTCTTCGTTTCTTGGTCACTATCGTCTGTGACCATTTTTGTGTTTCCATTTTTTTACTGTGGTTGAAGGCGATTTTCGGAGTTTAGAAATTTTCAAGCCATAAATAATTACTATCAACAATACAAAATGTAAAAGTTCTAAAGTACTGCAAGAATTATGAAAGAGATAAAAATGAAAATTAAATTAACATTTTTCAAGCTTTATTTGGGTTTACATATAAATAGTCATAAATGGGTTAAAATGCACCAAGTCCATTTTCAATTGCAAGCTAACAGCCAATACATGGTTTATTATGCTCTAAAGACCATTTAAGGTAAGATGTACCTGGAGTCTCGGACTGTTAGACCAATTGTCAGAGAAGATTTTATGGTTCACATGTCTGAGTACAGTTGCTGTGAGATGAGTAACCCCATTTCCACCAACACTCAAATCAGGAGCGCCCTCAGGACGAGTGTTACTTTGATCACTTGCAAATATGTCCAAATCATAACTTAATGCAGATACCCCAGTCAAGACTTAATTTTTGTATCTCCAATTATGAGATTTTGAGGGATTGTATTGTTGTAGGCCACTCCAAACTGGAGTTGTAACTATTTTTGCTGATAAACTGCTAAGAAAATCATCTTTTGATACGAGAAAAAGTTGATTCGTGATGAAAACTGGTGTCGTATTTTAAAAAGCTTATCATGCCTTGATTTGACATACACCCCTATTACGATTGTCAATTAATAAATTGATAGTTGATAAACCTTGAAAATTGGGTTACAAAACTCAATTTATTAAAAAAACTAATCAATTTTTCTTTTAAATTTTTCAATTTGCTTGTGTTTCGCAATGGTCTGAATCATTCTCAATGATCAAAACTTTAATCAGTTGGGTTTTTAAACATTGAATTAAAAATTTATCAACTATCAAATTGATAGTTGACAATCATAATAGGGGTGATAGAGTTTATGGCTCCAAATATATTGCATGTGAAAGTTTCTTATGTTTGTATGTGATTGTTCTTAGGTCTTTTCTAATAGAGCTGCGATACAGGCCGTTTGAATACATGAAAATTATAATTCCAATTTATTTTAACTAATTCTTAGTGGTATTTCAAGTATTTCAGGCCTAGATTTTTCTTTGATCTTTTTTTTCTGTCTTCGGTAGATTTGATTTGGGTCCGTCATCGGAACAATCGCTATCTGTCGAACTTACCTGTTTATATTAATAATTTTATAAAAAAATCTAACTTTTTTCACTGAAATGAACTTGACACTTGATCTTCCAACAACGAGCTTATTGGAGAATGACGAAGTCCTCGCAGAAAAAAAAACAGCTTATCATAGTAAAATAGACCTGGTATATATATTTCTAAATTGCAGTTTTTCAAAATAGTGTTGTTATAGGAGAAATAAATGATTTTGAATTTGGAAACCCAGATATGGTTTTTTTATTGGGTAAAGGGTTCCAATCCGTTTTGAGATTGAACAATAAAACCAAATAAAAATCAAGTAGGTACCTACATCATTTTCTTCCAAAATTATTTGTGACTTTTGTTTTCAAATTCGTTTATAATTTTTGGACTGAATAAATCCTTACAATAACTATTGTTACAAACTTATGGTTTGTTGTTAGAGTCATTTTCCAAAATGGCATACGTATCTCGATTTCTCATTATATCATTCATAATATGGATCTTTCGAAATTGCAACAGTGTGTAGTGACCGCTGTATATAAAATCACAACTACATAGGTACTTACTCGTACAACTGACATAAAATACATAAGTATACATACTTATCCTACTTATCCTATTTCTATAGCTCTGAAGTTCATTTGATTGATGGCGGTTCTAGCTTGTGGTCGTGGTCTTACCTTTTAATTATTATCAACTATCATAAAACCAAATTGTTAAAATTTAAAAATTAAATTAAATGATGTGATTAATTAGTTTAAGTTATTTATGAATATTAATAAATGAAAATTACAAAACTTAATAACGCAGCAAGTGACATTATCTTTATCCGCTGCGATTATATACACATTTCGGGATGTCTTTTCAGAAATTTGTTTGCACTACAAGATATTTTCTTTACATATTTTTCAGCCCAGAAAAATCAACAAGAAATTAAAGGAACGAAAGTATTTATCTTCTACTACCATCATCTACTTATTGAACTGATTTGTTTGAAAGTATGAGTATGAGTTTCAAAAACAAAACAAAAATAATTTTTCTATCATATCGATACCTTAATGCACACATGTGCTATGTCCATTTTTTGCTGTTTTGAGATATTGGTACCAATGGAAAGGTGAGAAGCAGTACTTTCATATTCACTCAAGTTCTATGTGCAAATAAACTCTAAAATTGCTTAAATTTGCAAAAAAGACGAATGTTCTATGTCCCCTATTGAGTTATCGAAAAACACAATTGTTCTTTGTCCAACATTTTGTGCTATGTCCGCATTATATGTTTCGTATTATGGGCTACGTCTGGACATAGTACTTTTGTGCACTTTATTTTTGGAATCGGAAAAGGCGATGTATGACAGTAATCGATTGAATCCTTTTGTTGAGCTCCAAACTTCTTTCGTGAAAGAATTCATATCTTAAAATTTAACTTTAAATTGTATAATGAGCACCTATTTGTATGCTGATACTTGTGGCGGACAGAACCGAAATCAAAATGTCCTCGGTGCAATGTTTTATGCTGTGAATAGCGCAGGTAGTAATCTGCAAAATCTTGATTGAAAATTCATGGAAAGTGAACATAAGCGGACAGAATTCATATTCATGCAATAATAGAAAGAGCTCGGAAGTCAAAACAGTTGAACTCCCCTATGGAGTACAAATTGTTAATAGAAATGAGCAGGAAAAGACCATTTCAATACACTGTTAGTCATCTAACGTACAATTAATTTATTGGTGCTTGATCTTTAAATAACATTAAAGTGACGAATAAGAACAAGTCAGCAACTGGAGAAAGAATAAATTATGCATGTACTAGGGGAATTTTGACTACGAGTGCCTTTATTATATTTGAGAACAGTATGAGCGCTTAGGAAAGTTGAAGAAGATTTAAAAGGAGATACCGATGCACATACACATTGGTCTTGAATGTCTGAATATTGCAATGGGAAGGAAATATTGGACCGGGTAAAGCATTCCACATTCTTTTAGTGCTGAATTTAACAATACTTCTGAATTTGGGCCCAAGTACAAACTGATGGACATTCCCTGGAAGCCCGAGTATTACGGTTAAATTTTTTGGGGGGAGGAATCAAAATAAGCTTTTTCACTAGCACAATGTTTTTAAAAGTAACGGTAAAATAGTGAAAGACAGGAAACATTGCGCCTGTGCTCGAGCGATTCAAATGTTTCTGTTATACTTCTACCACCTTTAATTTTCAAGCCTTTATTGGATTGTGGGTTAGTGGTGCACCTGCCCAAATATGGAAATTATACCCAAGCTTTGAACGAATATAGGTTTTATAAAGCCAAATCAAAAGAGGTGAAATACTTGTTGCATCGTCAAAAGAAACCTAACAATGTTGAGGAAGAATTTCAATTTTTAGATATTAACCCTTCTGAAAAAAATTGGGATAAAATTACTCCTAAAAGTAAATATAAAAATTATTAAATTAAATTAAATTATTTTTATTTATTAAATAATAATAATATACATAGTTTTTATTTCATTATAACACGTTTTGGTAAAAAAGTAATGTCTTCAGCATAATAATTTAAGAACTAAATTGTGTTCTATGTCCTCTTTTGATAACTGATGTCAAGCACAAAAGTGCTATGTCCTTACATATTTTATTTTATCATGAATAAAATGGAAAACTGTTGAAGAATTATATATTTTTGGTCATTATAATTTTAAAAAGGTAACAGGCCATAACATATTTAAATATCAATGCTAAATGAGCTCCATTAGTAGGGTTATGCACGTATCAAAACTTTAACTTGAGTTTGCCAAAACAGCAAAAATGGACATAGCACATGTGTGCATTAAGGTATCGATATTTTCCATTCAATTTGATTAAAAATTATTAAAATTTCTGCTTAAATTTTGTTCATACATATGTACAGTACAATTTTTTATATTAAAAGATATGCGGATATCTCAAAATATATGTATATAGATATAGACATAGATACCTCATATTCCACTCACCCGATAAAAAAATACAGATTTAGTAATTTTGTTGTAGTTTTTTTTTTAAGTCCACAAACCATATCCTTTATTGAAATTGATTCGCCTCAAAAAACCTTTTTGTTATTTCGATTTCGTTTTTTCCAATATAAACAAATAGCTTTTTCTGGCCAGTTTTAAAAGCAAAACCAACAAATACATACACATAAGTACATATGCATCTCTACATATAGTACATGGATACATGTATGTATGTACATATAAGTTCACATTAAAACTTTGGAAAACTGGAAAAATTACTTTAAATTTTAATAAAATTTACACATGCGAAAATCTTTGTGTTGCGAACAAAGAAATAGGTATACAAAAATACCTACATCATTAGAAAGAAATTTAAGTCACTTACCTTCAAAACCTTAAAACTACCCTAAATCGGTCAAAAAATTAATGAGTTAAAAGTCGTTTAGTGCACGGTCACTCAGTAATTACCTAGGTATTTATTTATCTATTATTTTTTGTACTCAATCAGAACCTAAAACCTAGAATAAAAAGTTTATGCATTTTAGTTTTATTTGTAGCATTGTCTAATTAAGTGATGCTGATAATATTTTGACGAGATTTGAATCAATTATTTGAATTAATACGATGCTAAGGCTGTTTTAGTATGAAACAAAGTTAAAAACGTTGATGTTGCAAATTTTGTTCGAATATAATCTACCCTTTTATTACAGTTAAAATCATCGTATTACCTATTTTATTCTGTTAGTATAGTGTTAACTTCATAAGACTCTTTGACATTTAGTGTTTAAAAGGTTTGTTTAATTACTTTTTTTTTAACTGCCATTAATGAAACTACTTTTAAGTTAGCAAGTTGTTAAATAGTATTATAACCTACTAATACCTTAATACATACCTACTAAGCTGTTTAAAATTTTGCGCCATTCTTTCTTTTAAACATAGCTACGTACCTTTCTACTTATTAAAAAGGTACCTATAATATTTAAATACCTGCTAAACAACATACATACATAATTATAAGATTATAAAGAATTAAAGATGCTTCGATTTGTCCTTAAAACTTGTCTACTTTTTTTGACATGACACCAAGAAAGTTATAAGAAAAACATTTATCTTTGTTTTTAATCCACCAAAACAGTGAAAAACTACCTACCTACCTAAATAATAAAATTCTCTGCGACAATCAAAATCATGTCAAGATCACCAAAAAAGCAAGGACAAAATATCCGAAAAGATACCTTTTCCATATCCTTGCATTTGTCCTACATTTAGCGATTTGTAAATTCAACCCAAAAATCCAAAGAAAACATTCTACCCAAAATTGCAAGGCAAAATACGTAAAACTCACAATACACACTTATAGATAAAATCAAATCCGTACAAACCTACTATACATATTATGCTCGCATTCATTCTTACACCTGCATCCATAAGCTAAAGAAAACGAAACAAAATATTTATCCAGCATAATGGTTTGGGCATGTTTTTTTTTCTATGGTATTGGTCCCATAAACCGGATTGAAGGCATTTTTTTTGTATAATAATTAGCATACACTCAAAGGTTTTTTGTATACCCTTAATAGATATACCAGAGACACAGTGTGAGCATTAGGAAAAAAGGGAGGGGTTAGAAAGGAGGTGTCGGTGTACCTTATTTTTGAATTCTTGAACATCGCAATGAGTGGGAAAGACAGAGCGTGGCGAGAAATTCCACATTCGCATAGTATGGCTAAAAAACGAATCTTTGTACTTCACAGTTCGACCGAAGTTGGGCTCGAGGGTAAACTGATGAGCATTCCTAGAAGTACGGGTATTAAGGTTGAAATGCTTAAGGGGAGGAATGCAGCTGGCTATTTCACTAGAGCATAGTCCGTTAAAATAACGGTAAAAAAGGGTGAGGCAAGAAACATTACGACGATGTTCCAGTGACGTAAATGAGTCAATGATGTTACTGTCACAAATCATTTTAAAACCTCTTCTTTGAATACTGTCCAAGAGACTTAAGAAAGTTACTAGAGCACCAGCCCATAGATGGGAGTTATACTCAAGTCTTGGACGTATATAGGTTTTATAGATTGTAGCCAGATCAGAAGGAGAGAAAAATTTCTTGCACCATCTCAGAAAACCCAAACATCTTGCGTAATTTTTGGCAACATCGCGTATGTGATCATTCCACAAGAGGTGGCTCGTGATGCACATACCGAGAATATCGAGATGTTCAGTTTCACTGATGCAAGTGTCACTCATAGACAGTAGCAAGGGGAGTATATATCGCTTTAACGATATAAGACAGCATTGGGTTTTCGAACCATTAAATTCGACGCGGTTTCTTATTCCCAATTATACAATGCTGTTTAGGTCGTAATTTAATGAGCTTATCATATTTTGTCGTTGTAGTTCCACATCCGAAGAGGAGAATGTGAGTCTGAAAACGAATATGAAAAGCTAAGAGTACTATCGTCAGCGAAATAATGAATTGGATTGGAAGTTGTAGACAGGAGATCATTAATAAAAATGGGGAAGAGGGTCGGGGACAAAACGGAGCCCAGGGGCACACCAGCATTTATATTGTGGGTTTCAGACTTGAATCCGTCTAATACATCTTGTATTGAACGGTTCGAAAGAAAATTTCTAATCCAAAGAAGAAGGGATTCGTCGACACCGAAAGCACGCATTTTCGATAAAAGAGCAAAAGAGCAAGATGCCAAGCTTTATCAAATGCCTTCGAAATATCAAGTGCAATAATCTTACTTTCTCCAAAACGATGTAAAGATTTGTTCCACTCTTCAGTGAGATATACCATCAAATCACCAGTGGAATTATTGCTACGAAAGCCATACTGCCGGTCATTAAAAAGCTTTTGTTCCTCAAGATATTTCTTTTATTTTCAGAATAATAGTGGGGATACCATCTGGACCAACGGATTTATGTATGTTCAGATCTTCCAGAGCTCTATTTGTCCCATAGAATCATTAAGACGCTCCAGAACTGGGGGAGTCATGACACTATCCGGCAAGGTGGAATTTGCGGCGAACTGCCTTGCAAACAAGTTAGATTTTTCAATAGATCTAACGATAGGAGTGTCATTGGCAACAAACGTAGGAACCGAGGGAGAGGAAGAATTCCTCATATTTTTTACAAATGCCCAAAAATTCTTACAGCCTTTGGGACATTGCAGTATTTTTTGCCTTGATTTTTGGTCATGTAAAAATTTGGTCCGTCGAATATGGGCGTTGTAGGCCTTCCTGGCTTGTTTGAACTTTTTCCGGTTTTCCTCAGTTGGGTTGGCTCTAAAACACCGGAAACTCACCTCTTTTTCCTTGATAATCTCTTTACAGCTCAAATCAAACCATGATTTATCCTTGGGTCTGATACTTTTAACCCTATTCCGAATAAAACGTTTCATTCCCAAAAGAATTATGTTAGTTATCATATCTGCGCTGGAGTCTACATCACTATCGAGGAAGCATAGTGACCAGTTAAAGATCGTGAAAAAGTTATTCAAACCGTTCCAGTTGGCTTTCTCGTACTGCCACACGGTTCTTCTAGGAGCTCTTTCTCTAACTGGATTTGTTTGACACGAGAAATTTGCAGATATAACACTATGGTCAGATGTGCTTAAAGGCGTCAATACACTTATTGTGTATTTATCAGGGTCAGAGGAAAGAAACAAGTCAAGAGTATTTTCTGCTTGGCCATTAACGTCCAATATTCGAGTGGGCTCGTTGACAAGGTGGTTAAACTCAGCAAAAATCTCAACACACATTCCTTCGGGTGTTGTCTGGCCCAAATGGAGAAGCCAAGAAGAATTATGAACATTGAAATCGTCCGTAATAACGATTTCAGTGTAAGGATATAGGGAAACAATTCTTTAGATGGAGTCGGACAGAGCATCAAATTTGTGAGAAGTTGAAACTCTATCCAGATTTGGGCTTCGGTAAAGAAAACAATAGTGAATGATATGCTTGTTTACAGAGAATTTGAACCACATAAAATTGAAGAAGGAGTTGGTGCAGTGACCATATTGTGGTAAAAGTTGATATGCAACATCATTTTTAATTATATGGCGAGACCATAGTGGGAAAAGAATAATGGCACCAAGCTATGCCCATGAATAAAAAATTCGGCAGGATCGGAAACCCCATCTACTTGGGTTTCACTCAGTGCCAAGACAGCTGGCCTGTTGGAAACAGTGTGGATATACGCAGCCAGAAAATTCGCTCTCAGCCCACGAATATTACAAGAATCAACTCTAAAACTAAACAGAAAATAATTAAAACCAAAAGAGACGAAATATAAGAGAAATCACTGCATAAGATTAATTAAAAAGCCTTTTCAATACAACATCACCAAAAGTGTTATGCCTTTAGTAGTGACGTTGAATTGATCCGAACCCTAACAATCAAACAGTAATCATCTATACATCTGTTTTTGTATGACCTAGCAAATGCAAACACATGAAAGAGCTTATATAAGCTCAGCACAATGCATGCACCCACTAAGCCACACAACTGTAGGAAGAAAAAGGAAGGGAAAGGAAGGGAAGTAAAAATGTCACTTACCGTGCTCTGACATAGGTATTTTTTGTTGTTATTTTGTGCTTGTTTTTTATTTTTTGTTCTTGTTTTTGTTGCTGTGGCTATTTGTTTTTTTTTATACATATATTGAGTTTGAGTGATTATTAATTTTTGTTTTTATTTATTAAAAATTTGTCTGTTTGCTATTTTATTATTTTTTTGTTTTTGTTTAATTGAATTGTTTGATTTTGTGTAGGTTTTGTATTTAGCGCGTCTGCAATGGGGACAGGGTAGGAGGCAAAAAAAAAACCAACGGAAGCACAGCACGGCACAAGGAAATCGACCGACCTTTTCATACACTCACTAACAACTCCATGGATCAGCATCTTAAGTTATCTGAAGATGTAATGCCACTAAAATGGGTCTTTGAACAAGACAACGACTTAAAGCATACAAGTAAACTTGCGAAACACTGGTTCTAAGAAAAGAGGGTTAATGTAATGGAGTGGCCTGCGCAGTCCCCAGACCTCAACCCTATAGAAAATCTTTGGTGCGATGTCAAGAAGTATGTTGCTAGTTCTAAGCCAACTACTAACACAGCCCTTTTAGACCAGGAGCCCACAGCAAATTTTGTGCGTGAAGATATAACCAAAAGTGGTTTATATGAGTATGAAGCCCTCAAATAACTAACGACAAATATGGAAGTCTGGCAGCATTTTTTTGCAGCTAAAATTAATAATAGTATGCCAAAGGTACATATATTTCCAAAATGTGGATCATAAGTATAACCACTTGAAACTGGCCTTAAATTAAAGGGCAGAATGCACTGAATACAAATAGATAGGTGCCAGACGTTTTAGATGCAGCTTTCCCCTTGCCAGACGTACTAATAGTACGCAAAAAATCATTTTTTTAAACAATTGGTATAACCATATGTGTGATACATCAAAAAATTTGTAAAATTGTCCTTATCACAAATAAATAGGTGTCAGACGTTTTAGATGCAGCTTTCCCCTTGCCAGACGTACTAATAGTACGCAAAAAATCATTTTTTTAAACAATTGGTATAACCATATGTGTGATACATCAAAAAATTTGTAAAATTGTCCTTATCACAAATAAATAGGTGCCAGACGTTTTAGATGCAGCTTTCCCCTTGCCAGACGTACTAATAGTACGCAAAAAATCATTTTTTTAAACAATTGGTATAACCATATGTGTGATACATCAAAAAATTTGTAAAATTGTCCTTATCACAAATAAATAGGTGCCAGACGTTTTAGATGCAGCTTTCCCCTTGCCAGACGTACTAATAGTACGCAAAAAATCATTTTTTTAAACAATTGGTATAACCATATGTGTGATACATCAAAAAATTTGTAAAATTGTCCTTATCACAAATAAATAGGTGCCAGACGTTTTAGATGCAGCTTTCCCCTTGCCAGACGTACTAATAGTACGCAAAAAATCATTTTTTTAAACAATTGGTATAACCATATGTGTGATACATCAAAAAATTTGTAAAATTGTCCTTATCACAAATAAATAGGTGCCAGACGTTTTAGATGCAGCTTTCCCCTTGCCAGACGTACTAATAGTACGCAAAAAATCATTTTTTTAAACAATTGGTATAACCATATGTGTGATACATCAAAAAATTTGTAAAATTGTCCTTATCACAAATAAATAGGTGCCAGACGTTTTAGATGCAGCTTTCCCCTTGCCAGACGTAATAATAGTACGCAAAAAAAATCATTTTTTTTTGGTATAATCAAAAGTCGTTATTACACCAAATGATATTCTCATTTCTCTACTTTGATTATGCGAAACAGCAATCTGTTTTGTACCGCTATACTTTGACAAAAAAAAAAATGCATGACACAATAAACAACCTTGCTGATAAGAGAACTTAGTTGCAGTAGTAGTTTTGTTGACCGCAAAGTGAATATGTCTGACGAAGCAAATAAGAAATGTGTTCTCCATTCAAGTGATAGCCCAAAACAATGCGGAAAAATAATTTTGTTTACTGAAAAAACATTGCAGAAATGCTCTGAAGTTTTGAAAATTAGGACAAATCGCAAGTTTAAGTTTTCTGATATAAAGCTTCCAGTTGAGGTTGATACTTTAACTGGGTACCATAGTGCGTGCTACCGGCTCTTTACTGCAATTTCCAAAAAATTGATAACATCTCCGATAGATACAAATCACGTGGAATGTAAGTTATATTCTTGTTTTTTGTAGTTTATATAATCCCATATTACTCATAAACGCGTATATGTATGTTATATAGTGCCTGAAACTAAAAAAAATAATAGATGCAGTCCAAATGCTGCAATTAAAAATACTCGGACTATATCCAATATCACGGTGGATCCGAATAACAAATGTTTTTTTTGTAATTGCATTTCGAAATACTCACATGGAAAAAAAGAAAAGGTTATATGTGGCCGACGATCTTCTTTAGAACACATTGTGAACAAAGCAATACTTATTGGGAATGATGCAGTGTACAAAGTATTGATAAATAGTGTCGGAGACGATGAACTGAAGTATCATAAAATATGTCTTGCTAGATTTCTTCAGGAAGCTAATAATTTAGAAAAAAGAGTTGTGAACAGCAATTCGGGATGCAGACATTCACACAAATGCGCTCTTTCTACTGTCTGCACCTTTGTTGAAGAACGCATTTTGAAATTAAAAGAAATGCATCCATTTGATGATATTGCTAATTTGTACCAACAAAAATTGTGTGAAATTAATCCTTCAATCACCTATTCCAAACTATACTTAAAAAGGAAGCTGCTAACCATATACAAGGAAAGAATCGTCGTGATAAAAATTCAAAAACAATTAGTTATTTTGAATGCTGATATGAACGAATACGAAGAAAGTTTGCTAACCGATAAGCTTACAACACTAAATTTAAAATCCATGGTCAGGTAGCTTATATTATATATTATTATAATACACGTGGAAAAAGTACTTATTAATTCATTTGACAGGAATATTGCTTATAAGTTAAGAGAAGAGGTGATGAAACTAGAAAGCTCAACTCTCCCAGACATTTTAACACTAAAATCTGTGATAGAGAACGAGGTGAAAGTACCGGAAATGCTGGAAGAATTTTTCCGATGTCTTCTTACCGGCCCCGATTTACGCTATGGAGGAACTGAAAATGTCAGTACAAGAATAATGTCTCTCAGCAATGACACTATTTATTGTGTGACAAGGGGTCGAGTTAAACCAGGGAAACACATCCAGTTAGGTTAGTACAAATGTTTTATATTGCAATAGCAATGCGCTTGAAATACAGAGTAGTTATCCATATTATATTCTTGTTCGTAGTTATAGTACAGATTTCTAACTGTTTGAATGTGCCCTATCAAATTAGGTTTATCACATTTTCATATACATATAAATAAGTTGCCTTAGATAAGTCCATAGTATTTCTTCCTATCAGGCCTTGCAATGAAAAGTCTAACAAGCAGCAGAAGAGTAATTGAGATTCTAAACAAATTGGGGCATAGTGTGAATTACCACTTCATAGAGGAACTAGAAACTGAGCTCGCCTTTTCAAACGACAATCTGCAATCATCAATTCTACCTCAAGGAATGATAAACGTAGAAACTGTTTGCACCGGTGTAGCTTTCGACAACTACGATCGATTCGTAGAAACAAGCAGTGGGAAAAATACTCTCCATGACACTGTGGGGATAGCTTATCAGATTAAGAATCCATCTCTAAGTACAATTAACAAGCCTTTAAGCTGAAAATAGTATTTGATTTTTAATAATTTAACCTACAGGCCCAATTCAGAAACAAGATACGTTTTCATTTACAAGTGGAAGGAAAAGGCGAGCCTATGTGCCAACAAATATTGAAATCGAACCTTATTACAAAAAACCGAAAATAATTTCAACGCTTTCCGATTCGATTACGACTAATGTAGACCTTTATAAGTCTTCAATACGGAAGGCAAGGGAGCTTGATTATATATGGCTCATTTCTTTATTCTGTGACAGAGTAAATACACCAATGTGGACTGGTTGGAACTCATATCATGTTGAAGATAATTTACCACAGCAAAATGTGTTTTATTTGCCACCGATCAATGCATCACCAACGAGCCATTCGGTTGTTTTGGAAACGCTTAAGAGGTCTATTCAAATAGCCGAGGAGTGTCATCAAAAATATATATTCGTAACTTATGACTTAGCGATAGCGAAAATAGCTTTACAGATTCAGCATCAGGAATCGCCTCGTTTTGATCGAGCTTTTATTCTGCTTGGGAACTTTCACATTGAAATGGCTTTTTACAAAGCAGTAGGAAAATTTCTTGACGGCTCAGGGGGTGAAATTGCATTAGTGAATGCTGATGTCCTTGCTCAAGGTTCTTTGAACGCTTTTATTTCCGGTAAGCCTAACGATCTTTGCCCATTTCACATTATTTGAGTCTCCTTTTATTTATGAATAGGAACCCATTACAACAGATGCAAGCGTTTGCATATCTTGCTAAGTGCGGCCATACAAGTTCTGCATTTTGAAGCATTTATTGAAGAAGTAAATATATGTATTGATGATCTGCAAACTGATATGGAATTTTTCGAAATGGCTGGAACTGATGCAGATTTACCGACAAGTCTTGTTTCCATTATTTCACGTTATGCTGCGTACACTACTAAAACATTAAGCGGTTCCCACGGTCCAACAGCTGCATATTGGATGAAATATGTTGAAATGATTGACTTACGAAATGATTTGTCAAGAAGCATTAGATGTGGTGATTTTAATTTATACATTCATTCTCTGAATCAAATGGCAGCATATTTTTTCGCTTTAAATCACCCTAACTATGCACGATGGACGGTAAAACTCGTAGAAAATTTATGTAATATAAATGATACTCATCCAGACTTGCTAGAATACATAAAAAAGTGTGGATTCGGAGTAAAAAGAACGAACAAAAGCTTCTCAATGTCACCCATAGATTTGACATTAGAACAAACCATAAATGCCGATGCTGCAAATAGGATGACTGGTGTTTCATCATTCACCAACTCTATATCCGCTAGACAGAAATGGGCCAAAACACATACAGATAGAACCGCAAATATTACATCACTATACAATATCCTGGGTCTATCACGCAAGGACGACGTGACCCGAGATTTAAAAACAGGAGAAATAAGACGGTTTTCTGAAAATTTAAAAGATGTAATTAGAGAAATTAAAACTTTAAGTAACCCATTTACAACCAGCACAGGTGATTGCTGTTACAATCTAATTAATTTATGTACCGGAAAATGTGTATCTCAAAAAACCGAAAAATTCTTATTGAATTTAAAAGTATTTGGTATACAGAAAAGAGACACGTTTTTAAGTGAATGTGAGAAGGATCCTAAAAGATTCGAAAATGCCATCTCGAAAACAGATATCCTTAACTTCGCTAACGAATGCAAAGTACCCCAAAAATTCGTTAGTGGGAAAGTTTGTGAGTTAAAAATGGAAAGAAATTTAATAGGACGAATACTGTTTATAGCTTCTCAAAATTCTGTGGATATCAAAGAAATTTTTAAATATCCTCTAACTCCTGTGCCGCAATCATTCGGTCATCTAGATGGTTCTATTATAAAAACTGATAAATCAGTACTACTCAGGCATTTAGAAAAAACAGCAATAAGCATTCCCCCAAATAAAATTGATGCCATAATTCTAGATGGTTTTTTTCTTCTACATACACTAGGGGACATTCCTTTAACTTTCGGCAATATTGCTATGCACATATTAAAGAAGATCTGCAGAATGAATGCAAATAATATACATGTTGTATTTGACCAAATAATATCACCTTCCATAAAAGATCATGAAAGAGATAGGCGAAACGACTCAGACGAGCAACTTATTTATAACGCTTTTACAAAAGCACAAAGACGACCAGCTAATTTTGTTAAAAGTTTAAGGAGCAACTCTTTCAAAAAGAGATTAAACGAATTTTTAGTAGAGGAATGGAATGGAAATGAATATCATCACATTATTGGGGAAAAAGATGTTTTTGTCACCAGCAATGCGACATGCTTTCATTTTAAAACTCAGAATGGCAATATTTTTCGTGAAGAAGTGAAAGAGCTAATGAGTTTTCAAGAAGAAGCTGATACACGTATGATGCTGCATTTGTCATTTTTACCAAAAGACATTTCTGTGGTAATAAAGTCCTCAGATACGGATGTGCTCATAATTGCGCTTTACAATTTACCTAACTTAAAAAACGGCATAAAAGTCTGGCTTGAAGTTGGAAATTTATCGAAAAATACGCTCAGATACATTGACGTGAATTCTGTTTATCACGGATTGGGAGCCACGCTTTGTGCTGCGCTACCTGGTTTTCACTGCTTCACTGGATGTGATTATACCCCATCCTTCTTTAAGAAAGGGAAAATCAAGCCGTTTCGAATTTTAGAAAGTTGTCCAGATTTTCAGTCCACTTTTTCTGAATTTGGAAACGGATTAAATACTACTGACGAACACTTTAACAGGATTGAAAATTTTGTCTGTAATATTTGTATCAAACAAGGGCTTTAAACGTAGACGAAGCCAGGTATGAAATATTTTTTAAATCCTGCAAACCCACAACCAAAAAAATTTTTAAAAATATCAGAAGTAAGTTACATTTTTAATAATAATACAGTAGATACCTACATAAAATAATATTAATTTGCTTATGCTAGGTTTTGAAGGAAGTCTTTTGCCTCCAAACAAATCGGTTTTGTTGCAGCAATTAAATAGATGCAACTATATATGCTATGTATGGAAGAATGCCGTAAAGAATGAACCACTCCAACTATCACCATCGGACTGTGGATGGGTATTAAAAGATAACATGTATAAAGTGAAATGGTTCGACGGTAATACAGCCCCTGATAAACTGGAAGATATTTTGAAGAATGAAGTGGATGCATCCGATAATGAAGATTATGGTCATACTAGGGAATCATCCGATGAGTCTGATAGTGAATAATATAATATTCTTTAAGTATTTGTACATACTTTTGTTCTTATTACCTACTCGTACCTATTATAAAATAAAAATCAATTTATTATATCTATAAAATAATTTAATTTTTAGTACTCTATTAGTACGTCTGGCAAGGGGAAAGCTGCATCTAAAACGTCTGGCACCTATTTATTTGTGATAAGGACAATTTTACAAATTTTTTGATGTATCACACATATGGTTATACCAATTGTTTAAAAAAATGATTTTTTGCGTACTATTAGTACGTCTGGCAAGGGGAAAGCTGCATCTAAAACGTCTGGCACCTATTTATTTGTGATAAGGACAATTTTACAAATTTTTTGATGTATCACACATATGGTTATACCAATTGTTTAAAAAAATGATTTTTTGCGTACTATTAGTACGTCTGGCAAGGGGAAAGCTGCATCTAAAACGTCTGGCACCTATTTATTTGTGATAAGGACAATTTTACAAATTTTTTGATGTATCACACATATGGTTATACCAATTGTTTAAAAAAATGATTTTTTGCGTACTATTAGTACGTCTGGCAAGGGGAAAGCTGCATCTAAAACGTCTGGCACCTATCTATTTGTATTCAGTGCATTCTGCCCTTTAATTTAAGGCCAGTTTCAAGTGGTTATACTTATGATCCACATTTTGGAAATATATGTACCTTTGGCATACTATTATTAATTTTAGCTGCAAAAAAATGCTGCCAGACTTCCATATTTGTCGTTAGTTATTTGAGGGCTTCATACTCATATAAACCACTTTTGGTTATATCTTCACGCACAAAATTTGCTGTGGGCTCTTAGACTATTTGGGAAACTATACGACAGTCTTGGAGGTAGAAAGATGTGAAATCTTGTTAATTCAATGCAACGTCGTTATGCTGCTGTTATTTCTAACATTGGACATGCAACTAAATATTAATTTAACTTTCAAACACTCGACTATCACTTATGGTAGAAATTGTCTTTTAACTTTCCTTTTTGTAATATTTAAAGGTAGATTTTGAATGCGCTACTATTTTGTGTTTCTATATAGTCCAGTCAAAGCGTCATGAAAAAGGGCCTGACCTTGCGCGCAGAGGCATGGTCAATTTTTTTTTCATGGATCGATAGGTGCTTATGAGAAAAGCTTAAAACCAAATTTGCACCACATGACAACTTTTTTACCAAAGTTATTGGTAAAAATGTGTTTTGTGTCATTTTTTGGTCATTTGCGAATATCTCGGCTCCACTATCTCGTACAAACAAAAATTAAACATCTATTTATTCCTAATAACATTATCTATTATGTTCTAAAAAAAACATTTGTTTAAAAAAACTAAAAAAAAAGTTATAGTAAGTTAAACAAATTTTTTGTTGTTTAAAAATCACTTTTTCGTGATTATTAAGAAAAAAGCTCATTTAACGATGAAATTTTTATATTTTATTATTAAAGCTCTTGTAATTCCCTACAATTTAAAAAAAAATTCAACACCCTACGATGAACGAAAGCCGAGTAATAAATTATTGAACATAGGTAAGTCAGCGCACCCACGCATTTTATGATTTTATGTTTTAATTAATATCTCAGCCCCAATATGTCGCAAAGTGAAAATAAAAAACTGTATTGCTAATAACAATATTTTCTATCAACTTGCATTTAATTTAATATGTTTGAGCAAAAACCTAAAAAGTTACCTTTGGTTTCAACGTTTTTTTCTTGTTTTTAATACCTTTTTTCATAGTTATTGAGAAAAAACCTGTATTTCACGGTAAATACTTTTCAGTTTTGGATTTTTGTTTTATAGTCCTGCTAATTTTCTTCAAATTAAAAAAAAAATAGTCCATTACGACAAACGGGAGCCAAGATATTCATGATTTAAAAATTTAGGAAAGCTTACAATTTAGTATTTTAACCTTGTAGCTTGTAATTTTGGTGTCGCCAGCAACCGTGAAATACAGGTTTTTTCTCAATAACTATGAAAAAAAGGTATTAAAAACAAGAAAAAAAACGTTGAAACCAACGGTAACTTTTTATGTTTTGCTCAAACATATTAAGTTAAATGCAAGTTGATAGAAAATATTGTTATTAGCAATACAGTTTTTTATTTTCACTTTGCGACATATTGGGGCTGAGATATTAATTAAAACATAAAATCATAAAATGCGTGGGTGCGCTGACTTACCTATGTTCAATAATTTATTACTCGGCTTTCGTTCATCGTAGGGTGTTGAATTTTTTTTTTAAATTGTAGGGAATTACAAGAACTTTAATAATAAAATATAAAAATTTCATCGTTAAATGAGCTTTTTTCTTAATAATCACGAAAAAGTGATTTTTAAACAACAAAAAATTTGTTTAACTTACTATAACTTTTTTTTTAATTTGTTTAAACAAATGTTTTTTTTAGAACATAATAGATAATGTTATTAGGAATAAATAGATGTTTAGTTTTTGTTTGTACGAGATAGTGGAGCCGAGATATTCGCAAATGACCAAAAAATGACACAAAACACATTTTTACCAATAACTTTGGTAAAAAAAGTTGTCATGTGGTGCAAATTTGGTTTTAAGCTTTTCTCATAAGCACCTATCGATCCATGAAAAAAAAAACTGACCATGCCTCTGCGCGCAAGGGCAAATGACGCTTTGACTGGACTAATATGACTTGGATAGATTTGAAAAGTTACCAACTAATTTATTGAATTTGAAAATGGTTTTTTTCTGAAATTAAAAGCCTAAAAAACGTTAATTTAAAAAAACAGATGACTATTTATTTCTTTAAAATTAGTAGATTAATTTATTTTAGTTTTTGTTGTGTTAAAAGGTTCACTACTATTATTTTGACCGCAGCTGTATGTATGAAAATTAAAATTGATTGAGCTTGAATAAGGAACGCTTATTTTTATTTAATCGCTTAAAATATTAAATATGTTTGGAAAGTCTGAAGAATAAGAGGGCCTTCTCTAGCTTACAAAGCATTTAAAAATTAAAAAAGAAATGATCAATACATATGTTAAAGACTTATATTATATTTCTTATTCTTTCAGGTTTTATTGTTAACTTAATATCACATCCAGTAACTAGTGCTTTTACAACCGGAACATCTGTGGTTATAATAAAAACTCAACTAAAAAATTTATTGGGAATAAAAATGAAAAATATCGGCATTAATCCATTAAACTATATGGAACAGGTTACATCGGGAGATTGCCTTTTAGGATTTACTTGCATCGGAATACTTCTAATGCTTCGAGTAAGAGAATAAGAAACTTGGTATAACTTATCAATTCTTTTGATAAGACATTATTTACAGAATTTGAATACATTGAGGTTTACAACAAATAGCAGTTCTAGAAGAATATTGAAGAAATGTTTTTGGTACATCAGTATATCAAGAAATGCAATTGTCGTATTATGTTCAGCATTGTTGGCGTATTATTTCACTATGAGAAATAGCTACAATTCTATCCCGTTTACTTTGTCAAAAAAAATTAATTCAACGATGCCTACTATTCAATTTCCACCATTTGTTATAGAGTACGAAAACTTTTCCTACTCATTTTTAGATATTTGCTATGAGCTTGGAAGTGGAATTTTCATTTTACCAATCGTTGCAGTGTTGGCAAACGTAGCAATTGCCAAGGCTTTTGGTAAAATAGTTTATAAAATTCGATTTGAGCAAATGATAGTGTTTAACATAATTACAGTCAAGGATTCAACACTAGATGCTTCACAGGAAATGCTTACATTAGGGATTTGCAATATAGCAGGTTCGTTTTTTAGTGCAATGCCAACTTGCGGAGCGTTTACAAGATCGGCGGTGAGTGATGCCAGTGGTGTAAGAACACCATTTGCTGGAGTGTACACAGGTAAAAGGAAATATATGAGTGTATTTATGTAATTATGTACAAATTACATTTATAGGAACATTCACACATATATAAAATATTTGCGCAAAATTTATTCGACTTAAAGTACAGTGTTACAACTATTTTAAAAATTTTAATCCAATTTAGCAACATGCTATTTCTAACATTTTAAAGATAAAATCGTTCAATACCTATTTTATCTTTTTAGTATCATGCTTATTTCACATGACTCGTTGACGTTTCCAGATGTTAAAAAAGGTATATTTATCTGTTTTTTTGCACGAGCTGTCATTGTTTTAGGTGTGTCTAACAACAATTTCTTAAAAACTGCCTTAGCTCGAATCTAGTAAGAAAAATGTTTATGCATTTCAAATGTCAAAAGAAAAATATTTTGCACGAACTCCCAATAAATTGAGTCTGTCACCAGCAAAAAAAAAACAAACAGCCTTTGCACGATACTGGATAGAAAATATTTAAAATGAAGAAAAAGTTAGTAAACTGCTTCGAGGTAATGGTGTTGGTTGCTTTGAAACTTTAAATCCCTAGGTTAATTAATTGAATGTAACATATTTGTATATACGTTCCATTGTTTTCAAACTTCAATCATTAATTTGGTAGCACGATGAGTAATATTCCGAAAATGTAAAATACATATACAAAGACTAAGGAATACTAAAGCATTCTATTGACTGGCTTGACACCCGTGAAACAGATATGGTAAGAAGGCTGTTATTGCAAATGAGCATTGGACCCCTGACAAAGCGGTGGAATTTTGAACGTTCCTTATGAATGCCAAAAATTGTAATATTTGTTGCCTTATGTTATATTCATTGGAAAAAACTTTAAGCGGTTTTACTCTATAATTTCCTAGGAACTACAGTGAAACCAAGAGTAATCAACAAAATTGATGCTTGACCACACAATAGTTAAAATTTTTTAGAAAGACTTTTGCTAGAAAATCAATTTTAATTATTTAATGCGTTAAAGAACTAACGTTAAAACTTATTACAATATTTGCTTAAAATAACTTTACATATCAAAAGGGGTTGGGTACGAAATCCCGCATCACAAAATCCCGATTCACAAAATTTTGAATCACGAAATCCCGCCGTTTCAATACTGAACTGACAGCACAGTATGGATTTTTATTTCCATAGTAATGGTGACTCGAATCAATCAGAAGCAACGAGAACGAAGTTCCCTACTATTGTACTGGAATATTCAATACGAAGAAGACCGTTCTGATTTTGTCAATTTTTAACGAGCTCTGATTGGCTTGAAGCCGAAGGCAAATAAAGTATGTAGTCTTGAAAGTATCTTGAGTCAAAAAAATAAAAAAATTACAAAATAAATATCCAAAAAAGTTTAAAAAAAAAATCATGTGATACATCACTCCCTACATCACGAATGTGCAATTTTTAACTCGCTAAGATGCCTCGTTTAGCCAGAAATCACGTTTGAAAATTTCAACTTTGGGGGGTTTACGGAGCTCCGTTTAGCCGCAATTCGCATTTAAAGATAAAAATTTGTTTTTCGTTACATGCAATACGTGGATTGAAAGGTGAAACTCCCTAGATCACGAATATGCAATTTTTAAATCGCTGAGATGCCTAGTTTAGCCAGAAATCACGTTTAAAAGTACATTGGGTGGCCCGCTCCGTGGGACTCAAGGATTTTAAGTCCTTTTTTCAGGGACATACCCGCTTAGCGACTCCGTTGCTCCGCTTAGGGTATGTTAAGTCGCCTGGCAGGCGCCAATGTAAACAGTTTTTTTGATTAAAGGTACATTGGGTGGCCCGCTCCGCGGGACTTAAGGATTTTCACTCCCGCTACGCAACTTTGTCGCTACACTTAGGGTATGTTAAGTCGCCAGGCAGGCGCCAATGTGAACAGTTTTTTTGATTAAAAGTACATTGGGTGGCAAATTTTTGTCAAGAAATATTTTTGAAAAAAAATGTCCAGAAAAAAAATGTATGAAAAATCAAAATGTCTTGAAAACGTTTGTTAAAAAAATATTTTTGGCTTCTTTGTAAAGGGTGGTTAAATCTTAAGGGCCGATGTTGAATGGGAACCACACCTAAACGTCAAGTTTTTTTCTGCATTTCATTTGACACTCAATTTCAGACTAACTCAATTTGAACCACGGAAAAGTACACAATCGAGCAACGCGTTAAACTTATTTAGGCTTATTATGAAAATGGGCGTTCAAATCAAAATGCATATCGTGCACTTCGTGATTTTTTCGGTCAATTTAATCGTCCAAATGTGCGTACAATCGGAAAAATCGTGCAAAAAATTGAGCAACCCGGGTCTATAGGAGATGTGACAACACCAGTGCATGCTCGTACAGCTCGTACTGCAGAAAATATTGCTGCTGTTCGCGATAGTGTGGATGAAGAGACGTCCACCTCAACTTGTCGTCGTGCCCAACAACTGCACCTCTCACGCTCGTCGTTCATGAACATTCCAAGGTGCAATTGACTCAAGAACTAAAGCCTCTTGACCATTTCAAGCGTCGTCAATGGTCAGAATGGTGGCAAGAAATGGCAACAGTGGATGATCAATTTTCGACGAAAATTATCTTCAGTGATGAGGCAGAATTGCCGGATTTGGGCGAATGATAAATCCAACAATTGTCAAAAAACAAAGAGTGACTGTTTGGTGCGGTTTATGGGCTGGCGGTATCATCGGGCCGTGTATTTTTCCAATATGAGGCTGGTCAGGCAGTTACTGTGAATGGTGTTCGCTATCGTGAGATCATAACGAACTTTTTATGGCCCGAATCGGAAGATATGGATGTGGACGATATGTGGTTTCAACAGGACGGTGCCACTTGCCACAAAGCTAACGAAACAATGGCTCTTTTGCGTGACAAATTCAATGGCCGTGTTATCTCACGTGGTGGCGATGTCAATTGGCCGCCAAGATAATGTGATTTGACACCGTTGGACTTCTTTCTTTGGGGTTATTTGAAAGAAAAAGGGTACGTCGATAAGCCAGCAACAATTCAAGAGCTAAATGATGAGATAATTCGGCACATTAATGGCATAGAACCTCAATTATGCGTCAGCGTCATCGAAAATTTGAACCATCGGATGAAGGTGTGCCGGCGAGGTCGCGGCGGCCATTTTCCCGATATTTTGTTTCATACATAATTGAACCATACCAATATTATCATAATAAAAAGAAATGACAATTATTTCCTAAATAATTTGTGTTTTATTCAAAATCAACATCGGCCCATAAAATTAAACCATCCTTAGAACACCGAAATTTACATAAAATTGTTCAGAACGCTCATATCACAAGATAGCAGTAAAACTTTTATTATCTAAATAAGAAGTGATCCTCCATATTAAAAAAAATTCACTGAAACCCAAGGCTTCAAGTTTAATTAAGAGAATTTTTTGACACAACTTGGCGAAAGCCTTAAAAAATCACTAAACATAAAATCCACCTGCTTATGTTCTTCAAAGGAATTGATACAAAAAGACATAAAATTAAATGTATTTGTAACGCTAATCTTACTGGACACGAAACCATGTTGACTGTCATTAGTATTAGATCTACCCTCAAATGACAAGAAGTTACATATGAAAGACTCAACCATTTTGGAATAACAGAAAGTTTAGCAATTGGGCGCTAGTTTTCGATATCGTTTCCTTTTTTAAAAATTTAAGAATAAGTAAAAGAATTATGTTTTCTATTTATATAACAAATTTAAACACCAATTTGTTGTACATATTAAATAACATTTAAATTAATTGAATGAATAAAAAACAAGATATTAATGCATTTTCGGGCTTTTGGTGATATGAAAGCACTTTTCCACAAAAGCAAACATATTTTTTTGTTCTGAGTGAATTCTTTAATACAGCTCACTGATGCGTCAATTTCTCAGTGCCTAATGCGCTTTTGTGGAAATAAATTTGATTTTAGTAGGATCAACGTAGTCCTCACACTCCCAGACACCACTGTAATTAATCTTTAACTAAGTCAAAAAAAAAAATGCACGACTGGATCGCACGAACTTGCTCTCGTGTAAAAGTACTTTGGAATTTAAAATACATTTTATAAATATAAAACATGGATTTAATGATATAAAAATGTTCAGATGCATGGAATTTCCTGTTTTCCGGAAAAGTATTAATTTAGGCAAATAAAGTTTAAAAACCGTTTTATTAAAGTGATTTTTTATGTGTAACAAATTTCTTTAGAATTTTTCTAGAACAAAATTTGGGATGCCAATTTTAAGTGCTTAGTAATATCTATAGATTTTAGGAAATAATTTCAAAAAATAATAGTTCACACGTTTTCAAGACATTGATTTTTCAAAAAATAAATTGGATTTTTTTTTTTCAAAAAACAAAAAAAAATGTTGTTTTCGAATATTTTTATATACAATATTATTTTAAACTTAAAGGGGCTCCCGGTGAAAATTTTTGGTTAAAATCGTTAGAGCCGTTAATGAGAAAGTCGAAAATAAAAAAAAACGGTTCTATGACCATTAATAACATTTTGCCCCAAGTTTTTTTTTACAAAAATGTAGTCCATGTCCATAATATCACTCATAATTTTTACTTGCGACTTATAGGTACTATAAGGCAAGTTATGCATTCGTAAAAAAAATCGAACTCGAGATTTTGATCAAAGTTGACATTACGATGATAGCGAAGACTAAAAAAGTGGGTCTCGCAATTCTGTCTGTCTGTCTGTCTGTCTGTCTGTCTGTCTGTCTGTCTGTCTGTCTGTCTGTTCGACTACAGGCTAAACGACTCGGCCGATTTTCTTTAAACTTGGTACATATCATTTTTAATTTTTTCCCCCCACACGTTTTTTTCTTTTTTTTTTTTAAGACCAAAAATAACGGTACCCCCCATACGAATTTTTTTCGAAATTTTATAAACATTTTTTTTTCTCAAAAACTCTTCAACAGATTTTAAAAATAAAGATACAGAAAAATTTCATTTAATTAAATCTAGGTATTGGTTGAAAAAAATTTTCCGAAAAATGGTTATTGAGGGTACCCCCCATGGAACCATTTTTTTTGTTTTTGATTTTCTCAAAAACGGTTCAACCGATTTTGATAATTTTTTTTTTGCTAAAGCTCCCCAAAAATATAAATAGAATTGGTTACTCAAATTTTCAAAAAAATTTTTTTTGGATTTTTAAAAAAAACTTCAAATTTTTTTTTTCAAAACTCAATATTTCGAAAACCCCATGCTAGATTTTTTTTAAACTTGATAAATAAAAGTTTCTCAATATGATCTACAAGATGTGGAACAAAATTTTTTATTTTACCTAAAAATTAAGGTACCTACCATACAAATGCTAAAAAATTAAAAAAAATGTTTTTCAAAAATCGTGTTTATCTCGAAAACGGCACCTAGAATTTTGATAAAATTTTTTTTCTTTCAATTAATTTTTACGATCTTTAATTTAATAAAAAAAATTTTGAAATTAAGATATTACAGCTTGTACCTACCATAGAACGATTTTTTCGAATTTTGAATTTCTCATTATCCACATAACGGATCTTAATGAAAATTTTTATAGAATAGCTTCTAAAAAGTCTAAAACACATTGCATTTCAAAACATTAAAATAAATATTTTTTGAATTTTTGAAAAAAAAATCTATTTTTTTCTTTTTTTTTGAAAATTCGATATCTCCGAAATGGGTCAATATTTCTTTTCGTAAACTTAATTTTTATTCGAACAATAATAAAAACTTTAAATTAGCGTACCAAAATTTTTTCTTAAAAAGCTTTTAAAAAGTTTGTATATAAAAGCTTCTTTTAAAGAAACCACTACAAGGACTTATAATTTTTGTTCTTGCATAAATTCATATTTGCATTGCATTCTGTTACTACTAAAAGAATTTAAAAATTAATTTTATCCTTATGAACAATTTTCTCAATAACATTCGTTTTTAAAATTTCCAGTCGATTACATAGGAGCAAGTTCGTGCGACCCAGTCGTGCATTTTATTTTTATTAAACACGTTAGAGCCGTTTTCGAGATAAATAATATTTTGCAATACGGGTGTATGGGGATACCGTTAGTTTGTGAGCTAAAAAATTTCAATTTCTCCTCTAGAGAATCACCAAAAACCCTTAACTACCCGAAGAACATAGGTTTAGTGGTTTAGCATGGAGGGAGAGGTACAGACATACAGACACACTGAAACATGTTTTTTGTGTACTAAATGTTTCGTAAAATTTGTATAAAAAAATTAATATGCAAATTGTTAGTATTCAATAAAAAACGTAATTTAAAAATTTATTCATGTATCCGTTTTCAAGATATTGAATTTTCAAAAAAAAATTGTATTATTTTTTTAAAAATCCAAAAACTCCTTTTTTCAAAATTTTTTTAGATTTTGTAAATTTAAAAATGCATAGGAGCTTCAATAAGAGCGCTACAAAAGTTTTTTTAAATAAAACAAAAACGGTTTTGGATATCAATGAAATTCTTTATTCCTGTGAAAGTACATTCAATACCATTATGTATGCAACTCGATTTCTTTTGCATGGCCACCACGGGCACGCTTGCAGAAGTCCAGACGTTGAACCCAATTTTCGACGGTTTTCAAGCACAAATCGGCTTCACGTTCGATATTCGTACGAAGTTCATCAATCGTCGCTGGCTTGTTGGCATAGACCATAGACTTGACGTAGCCCCACATGAAATAGTCTAACGGCGTCAAATCGCACGACCGAGGTGGCCAAGCGACTGGACCATTTCGTGAGATAACGCGTTCTCCAAACTTGATTTCCAATAAATTGATTGTGACATTCGCTGTGTGGCTTGTGGCGCCGTCCTGTTGGAACCACATGTCCTCCAAGTCCATATCATCCAATTGGGGCCAAAAATATTCGGTTATCATTGAACGGTAGCGATCCCTATTCACAGTAATGTGCCGGTCTTGATCATTACGGAAGAAGTACGACCCAATGACTCCGCCGGCCCATAAACCACACCAACCCGTAATTTTTTTGGGATGCAATGATGACTCATGGAGTACGTGTGGATTGCTGCCTGACCAATACCGCATATATTGTTTATTGACGAAGCCATTCAGCCAGAAATGAGCCTCATCGCTGGAGATGATTTTTCGATGAAAATCCGAATCATTTTCAAGTTGTTGCTCAGCCCAATTCACGAACATACGACGCTTCTGGTGGTCAAGCGGCTTCAGTTCTTGCGTAAGGATGTAGGCCAAGATCTTTTCGCAAAATTCGCCACAACGACGTCACAGAGATGCCCAACGCTTGGGAACGACGTGTGAGAGACACATTTGGGCTTTCTGCAACTGAAGCCTCAGCGGCGGCAATATTCTCGACACTACGGGCACTTCTTTATCTCACTGGCACGGGAACATTTTGTACTATGCCTGTGGATTCAAATTTTTCCACTAGACGCTCAATTGTTGATCTGCTAGGACGATTATGACGACCATAAATTGGACGTAGCGCTCTTAACGTTGAGGCCACTGACTCAGAATTTCGGTAGTAAATTTTAATAATTTCGACTCGTTGTTGGCTCGTATATCTTTTCATCATATGGCGTCGTTTGCTGTCCCTGTCGCTCTGCTGTTGTAGCGTCCCTGTTGAAAACAATTTTGGTATAAATCATTAGAGCCGTTAATGAGAAATTTGAAAATAAAACAACTGTTCTATGACAGGTACCGTTAATATCATTTCCCCCCAAAAGTTTTTCTTACCAGAATGAAGTTCATGTTCATAATATCACATCTAATTTTTTTTATCAAAATCATTAGAGCCGTTTTCGAGATAAATAAGATTATGCATTACGGGTGTAGGGGGGGTACCGTTAGTTTTAGAGCTAAAACAAAAATTTCAATTTCCCCTCTAGGGAATCACCGAATACCCCTAACTACCGAGTTTGAAGAAAATAGGTCCAGTGGCTTAGGCTGTAGATCGAGGCATACGGAATTTTGGGACCCACTTTATTCGTCTTCGCTATCATCGTAATGTCAACTTGGATCAAAATCTCGAGTTCGACTTTTTTTCCAAATGCAGAACTTGCTCTATAGTACTAGTACCTATATCGCAAGTAAATATATTACCATAGTGAAAGAGTCCAGAAAATTGTTTATCCTTATTAATATTTAATTAAATCTATAAAATTTAACAACATTGAATTGGCAATTTTTGGAAATGGATGCAAATTAATATTTATTCCCCTATTATGCCCTAATGTGAAAATAAATTGTTTTGAGTCGATTATTTGTCTTTAAAATTTCATTCATTCATTGCATTCGGAAATTTGTTACGAACCCCGAAACAAACTATCACAGAATCCATTGGAGTGGAAAATCTCATGCAAATTGCTGTTACGAACGGTTTTGATGATAGCTTTTTGTCGGGATTCGTTGCAGTAAGAACTAAATTCATTAGTAAACAATGCAACTTGGTCAATGATGACGTCGAACAGCTTTGTGTTTGTATTAGTTTAAATTATTGTTTTTCAAAAGATCTGTTTCTTATTGCTAGCTATGTTAGACCACGTAGTAGTTATGAATTATATTCTTTGCATATATCTAATATTTATGATATAGGTAGTTAGTGGATTGACAATTAATCAGTATTCGTGTGTACTTGGGGATTTCAACCTCGGTGAAACTGACCGGTGCTCTATGGAAGATGAAAAAAATTTTAAATTAAATAAAAAATTTATCAACAATGTATTAATTCAAAAATGTACAGTATATGTATTAATGAGATCTGAAATATTCATAAAAACCGCATAAATAGGTAGTTACTTTTTCAGAATTTTACCATATTTTGTATTTAACTCTCAACACTCCATTCAATGTTTCCCACGAAAACAACAAATCTCGTATGACTTCTCAAATGGAATTAGCTACAGTCTTAATGTCAAAAAAGTCATATGTTTTTTCGTTTGAGAAGTGATATGAGTTTAATGAGTGCGTTCAAACGACTTGATATGTTTTTTTTCGACAGGTCATTATGAGAAAGCATTTATGATTTTTAATATCGTGTAAAGTCGATTCACTATCTTCTCTTAATCTTATTCAAATAAATTATATTAAAAATAGCTTAGGAAGAATTCTTGAAATTGTTTTCAAAAATAATGATTGATGTTATAGACTACGAAAAAAAAAATCATCTGTCAAATTTCATATCAGACATCTATATCAAGATAAAACCGAAAACATAGATCGCTGACATCATATCATAAGAGGAAATATCGTGACTCCATTGGAGATTTCATATCATGATGAGCATCCTGAGAGAATTTATCTCCTGTGGAGTCGGGGTGTAAGGTGTGCGTTTTTTTGTGTTTCTGGTTGATGTGATTCTTATGCAAGGAATTCTTCTTGTTCAAGGTATTGTTCTCTCTTTGTGGATAAGAGAGCATTAGTGTGGATAAGTAAAGTTTATTGTAGGTACCTACAAATTTTTCTTGTTTTTACAGAAAGAAATAATAAAGCATTATGCGGTGGGAGGGGATTGTGTTAAGAACAAGAGATTACATTTTTTCATTGAATAAATTTGAATTGGTTTCTTCATAGTCCAGTCAAAGCGTCATTTGACCTTGCGCGGAGAGGCATTGTCTATTTTTTTTCATGGTGCTTATGAGAAAAGATTAAAACCAAATTTGCACCACATGAAAACTTTTTTTACCAAAGTTATTGGTAAAAATGTGTTTTGTGTCATTTTTTGGTCATTTGCGAATATGTCGGTTCTACTATCTCGTACAAACAAAAATTAAACATATATTCATTCCTAATAACATTATCTATTATGTTATAAAAAAAACAATTTGTTTAAGCAAATGAAAAAAAAGTTATATGTGGTAAGTTAAAATAATTTTTTGTTGTTAAAAATTCACTTTTTCGTGATTATTAAGAAGAAAGCTCATTTAACGCTGAAATTTTTATTTTTTTTATTTTTTATTATTTAAGTTCTTGTAATTCCCTACAATTTAAAAAAAATTCAACACTCTACGATGAACAAAAGCCGAGTAATAAATGATTGAACATATGTATAGCGCAACCAACCAATTTTATGTTTTTATGTTTTAATTAATATTTCAGCCCCAATATGTCGCAATGTAAAAATAAAGAACAGAAAACACATTTTTACCAATAACTTTGGTAAAAACAGTTTTCATGTGGTGCAAATTTGGCTTTAAGCTTTTCTCATAAGCACCTATCGATCCATGAAAAAAAAAAATACACCATGCCTCTCCGCGCAAGGTCAGGCCCTTTTTCATGACGCTTTGACTGGACTATTATTGGTAATGGTTGTTTCTATTTTTGGTTACATGACGAAGATTTTCTTTTTACGTATGTAACTACATATCAGTGGCGTGGCATCCATATAACACGATTCCTATTGTCTTCCCTTTTAGAAAATCCACAAATAACACAATCTACCAAATAAAAATAAGTTTAAGTTTTCCACAGATCCACGCAGATCGGTAAAAATTTTGTCTCCCATACATTTTTTTTCCTGGGACAAATTTTGTCTCGGATATTTTTCCGAGCAGTACGCAGTTCTCGCGCAAAATTCATACTTTTTGAATTGCTCTTCAAAATGTCTCCACTAAATTTTGCCAGGAAAAAGAATGATACAAGCATTATTTTGCGGGACAAATTTTGACAGCCACTGTATTTCCGAAAGTGATTTTTGTCAATTCTGATTTTATGTAAAAGATGCTGAACCTTGTCTTGAGATCATCAAGAGGAGATTCCAAAAAGGTATGAACGACTTTTGTAAGGCAACCCGTTCCAGAGATACACTAAAAAACACATTAAATTAGATTTCAGCTCTCCAACTTCAAATTTTTGCGCGAGATTTGGAAAAGTTTTGTAGAGATTAAAATTGTAGAGATAAAATTTGTCTTGTCTCGAACTGCGTACTAGGCTTAAGCTTAGTACGCAGATCGCGCTAAATTTTATCTCCCACAATTTTCTCCAAACATCAGCTAAAATCCAGGCTAAATTTTGACATAAGAACCTTGTGGAGAATAAATAAATAAATAAATTTGGTGGTGCAACAGCTCGAAGTGAACCAGGACCTAGTGACTTACAACTCTCAACCATTCCTGTGTGCGTGTTACCAGGAATGGAGGGGACCTACATTTTTCTGCCGATTCCGAACGGCTAATGAGCAGCACTTTCCATGACAAGAGATACTCGTGGAGGATTTGTCAATTCCTCGCAAGGCAGTACACCCCTGAAAAAAATTTTCTTGCAGCGGCTGAGAATCGAGCTCGAGACCTTCCGCATGACAGTCCAACGCACTGACCATTATGCCAAGGGGTACTACAACCTTGTGGAGAATATGTCACAGAAAATAGCTGTTCTCTAAATGAACTTTTTCAAAGATTTAAAAGAATTTGGTTTAAAGTATGATTTTTTAAGAATTATGAATAAGAACGAATAAGAACTATGAATTATGAGTGATTTTTGCTGTGGAAATTCTTGCAAGACTTCCGTCAGCAAATATTCTTCTAAATATTATTCAAATATTATTTAATTTCAAATTGAATTGGAAATTTAGCTCAAGAATAAATGTGCCAGACAATTATTACGTGACAGATAAGTTATGTACAGTTCGAAGAGAAATTTTGATTTTTTAGCTGGAGCAGCGTATCTCTCGGCTAAAATGCTTGACATAATTTTAGCTTGGCTAAATTTTGGAGAGAATTTTGTATGGGAGATAAAATTTAGCGCGATCTGCGTACTAGGCTTTATACTTTTTCCAAACACATTCCACAATCCACAACCAACATTGATCAAGAGAGTCACAAAAATACTTTTCAACTGCCGTCTTATTTATTTATTTTTTATCCCTTTCTTCCCCAAGCATTGTGTTTCGGATCCTCTTTGTTCAACACCCGCTTTTATATTGAAAAAATAAGACGCTACATTCCGTCTTATAAAACCAATTTCGATGTATATTTGTAGGAGTTGGAATTATTTGTATTTTATTCTCCCTTTAACAATTAGCATTGTGTAAGAAATAAGACGGTATTCTTCGATTTATTTGTTTTTTTTTTTTTTTTTTAATATGTCATATAAATACGGCATGATGGTGTTAGGCGTTTTTCTTTTTTAGCTCCGAGCGGGACACTGAACTGTCAAAAAAAGAACTATGTTACTTTTTTAACCCAGAGCGCCCTATGCACTCAACTTGCATTTCTTTTTTAGCTCAGAGCTCGAACGGGGCTCGCTCGATGACCGGATGATGAGGGATGATAGTAAAAGAAAAAAATCAAAACAATGGAAATGGCGGGCGAAGCTGGTTGCTCTCCCAGTGAAGGTAAGGAAAAATCCCGACCACTCCTAACTTACGAGCGTTCTCTTCGAAAGTTTGTTCGCTTGTGCGTGTGCCACGCATGCATTTGACTCGAATCCATGTGAGCAATGCCAAGTAGAAGAGTATCCATTTGCTGTCAAGACCAATATTCCACAACATTTCACAGTTTGGGTATGCCTGAACAAGAGAGAGTGTCTCTCATTTTCGAACTTCGAAAAACACTTGCGAGTGGTTGGTGAATACCCCACAGAAATTTCAAGTTAAGAGCCTCGTAAAGTTAAGAGCCGCCTAGGAGCGCTCGGTGCATACGAGCCTTAATACACGGAAATCCATGATTACAGTGGAACACTAAATGAAAAGTGTTGCCTTAGTGCTGTTTTATAGTACCTAAATTTGTATTTAACACTCTTAAATCTACTCCCATGTTATCAGGTCGATTTTTCAGAATAGGTTACAGGAATAGATTATTTATTTTTTTCATAAATATGAAGTTACGTCTGGATTTAACTCAAAATTCGTGGTTAATTTCTTGATTCCATTTTATGTATTTACATAATTACGTATATCTAAAAAAGTAATTTTTGTGTTGAAAGGGAATCGATTTAACATTATTTTTGTCTGTTGTTGTATTGGTAAAATTGTGTGTATCCAAGTCTATTTATTTTGAAAACAAAAACAAAAATAACATCTTAAACTTGTCTTATAAAAACAAATTTACAAATTTATAGCGGGATGATCTTTCTTTAGTACAAAAAAAAAACATTATAACAATACAGAAATATATGCGTCGAATACAATCTCAATACCGAACAACCAAACTAAAATTGAATTTGTTTGTTTATTTTTGAAAAGAATTATAATTTTGATGGTGCTGGTTAAATGGCATTAATCAATTAACTGAAATTAAGTGATTAGCTAAATCCATGATAAAAAACTGAACTAAAACTTTGAATTTTTTGCTACGAGTTGAAATAATCATGGATTTAGGATGACCCACTGTAAAAAAACTGGGCCCTACTGTTTATCAATAGAAAACTTTAAAAAAAAAATAATATTCTCATACAATATATGTCAGTTCACTTATTTATGGTTTAAAAATATTTTTAGCTTAAGATTTTCTTGTTTTGGTACCTACATACCAGGGACGAAGCGTCCATATACATATATATATTATATATATATTATATTATTTGTATCTATTAATGAATCTTCATTTACTCTGTAAATTACATTCCAACATCATTATGACAACATTATCATCTTTTACTAAAATTACTAAAGGAAATCAAGATCTCTCTGGTTATTACAACTTAAAATGCCACACTACAAATCAACTGAGAATGCTCAACATCACTCCATTAATTATAATGCTCAATCTCATGAAAGTTCTTGCTAAAATGCTTAACAGCTATGCATTCCTTATTATCGCCTCCAAAACTCAATTTCAAAATACCCTTCCACTCCAAGTCTACTGAAAATATACCCACAACATCACTCACCAATATTCACAAAATGCTCAAACAAAAATGATTCTCAAACAATATAGAATGCACAACAGCTGGGCATTCCATTATTTCGCATACTTAACTTGGATCTCAACCCAAAGTCAAAATAATTTTGTCTCGTTTCTTGCCTTTTGCACAATGTGTGAAGAATGAGTTGAGTGAATGCATTACGAGAATTTCCTACAAGAGAGATAGAAAAACAAAAATGTATCTATTGAGTTGCTTATTGTCTCAAACTGATAATGAGCTTAATTTCGTGAACAAAAGGGGTAGAAGAGTTTTATTTTAACATAATGTGTGTGCAAATTTAGGTGCAATTCATTCATAACTATATCAGAAAACAAACAAATATGAATTTAAAAGGTGGTAGTTTTTTAATTATTTTCGTGGCGATAAATACAATCTACCTGTTTTTTTTTTGTTATTATAAAAAAAGTGGTCAAAAATAGTATTTCTTATATTCATATCTGAGGTTTCTTGACATTCCAGCAGAAATATAACTAAAGGTTATTTTCAATTATGAGAATTTTAAATAAAAAAAAACTTCAAGGAATCTTAAGATTTTTAATATCCCTTAATAATGGCATCTGTAGAGAGATCATATTCATGTTTTAAGAGAATTAAATATTTTTTTAGAAATAAATGTGAACAAGAAAGGTTATCTACTCGTAGCTTAGTTCTTATCAAATCGTACTTAGATAATTTTGCCTTAAAAGAAAAAGGATAAATCTTTGCGCAAGGCATCAAGCTTCTTTTTTTTAATAAAACTTTACTGTAATATATTATTTATGTATATTATTTTATGTGTATTACCATAAAGTGGAATTTAAAAGGTTGGATCTCAAAGGTCTTTCATTTTTGGTTTTATGTTCTATCGAAAAAATCACGCCTCGTGCCTGCTACATACAGTTCCGGTAAAAAAATAGCACCACCGGTACAAGTTTCATTTTAAACTTTTTTTAAATTAGTAAATGGACACATATTTCCAGCCTCTACTGTATTTTGTTATTGCTTGAAGTGTTAACTCTCTGTATTGTGTATCTCTGGCACTTAAATGGTAACGGTTCTCTTTTTACGAGGCCATTATTGGGGAAAAACCCTTTTTTATTGCGGTAAAAATAATAGCACTGATCGCAGTAGTTCAAAATGTAGAAAAAAACATTTTTTGGTGTCATATTTCAAGGTAAAGTAACCAAATGTTAAGATTTGTTAATTTTGAATAGGTTTCTTCATTTTAAACAAAAAAAAATACAGTTTTTCAAAGGCAATGGGCCATGGAAAACATTGCACAAACGAAAAACGTGAAATTATTAAAAAAATGATTTCAGAAGGTAAAACTTACGGAGAAGTACGACGTTTTGTTGGCTGTTCCAACATAATTTAACAGCGTGTAGTCCCAGAAAAGTCCCTCTTTTAACTGCAAAACATGCAAAAAAGCGTTTAATGTTTCCAAGACAGCATTTGAACAGGCCAGCAGCGAAATGGCGCAACGTTTTATGGAAGGCGATAGCAAAATCGTGTTGTTTGGCGGTAAAGGATCTCGCTCCTACGTAAGAAGACCTCCAAAAGCGGAATATAAACCCAAATACACAAATAAAGTGGTTAAGCACGGAGGTTCAAGCATAATGGTGTGGGCTTGTTTTTCCTACTATGGAGTTGGACCCATATACTGGATTAAACCCATCATGGATCAACACGTCTACGTGAATATTTTGGAAAATGTTATGCTCCCGTATGCAGATGAAGAAATGCCGCTTTTGTGGGTCTTCCAACAAGATAATGACCCCAAGCACACCAGTAAAAAGGCAAAAAAATGGTTTGGAGATCATTCAATTAATGTAATGGAGTGGCCAGCGCAATCGCCTGACCTAAATCCCATCGAAAATCTGTGGGCCGACGTAAAGCAGTCTCAGATATTAAACCGACCAGCAACGAAGCACTCTGGGCTGCAGTTAAGGCGTCCTGGGAGAATATTCCGGTTAAAAGGTGTCAAAATTTAGCTAATTCAATGACGAGACGTTGTGAAGCAGTAATAGCCAACAAAGGCTATGCAACGAAATATTAATTTTGTTGGACTACCTCTAAGGAATAAAATCATAGAAAAAGATTTTGGATTTTTACGATGATTTAGTTTTAAGTTGTACGATGAAGCAATGGTGCTATTATTTTTACCGCTTATTTGTTTGATTTGTTGGAGAAAATATAAGTTTTTTTCAAAAAGTTGATGAATAAAAATAAAAATTCTTTTTGAAATGTGTTGTTTTAACTTAATATAAACTTTAAGCATATTCAAAATTTCCCTCGATATATTGGCATACATTTTATTTTGCAACGAAATTTTTTTTCTCGTAATGGTGCTACTTTTTTACCGCAGCTGTATATGTACATTTTTCGAATGAAAAATATTAAAATAATATAAAATAAAAAAAGAAATATGTTTCCTTGTTAAAAAATATGGTGTTCTAAATTAAAAAAAAAAAAACAATTGAAAATTTGCTAAGGGAATTCAAATCAAATGACGTACTATAAGTACTTTAATGCTTTCTTTAAAAAAAAAGGTACGGCAATACTTAACTTTAGAGGTACAGAGCAGATTATGACAGCTCCTGAACTTTGACAGATGTTCGATAGCTCGAAAAATATTATTAAATAAAATGAAAAAGAATCAAGAAATTGAAATATAAAAATTTAAAGTTTATTGAATATTAATAATGGAAAGAAAGACGAACTAAGCCCGATGCGGTATGCTGCTAAAGTGAAAGAGCGTAAGTCTTTTGATAATTGACAAGCTATTGATTTGAGTTCAAGATAAAATGAAATGTAGGCGTTGCCAAATATACAAAATTACAGTGGATAGATAACTAAAGTTTCGGATAAGAATTGTAATAGATCTTAAACAACAGACCTTGGTGAAAATTTTGACAGTTCATTAATTTTTTTTTTCTCTTTTGTTGTAGATTTTGTAATAGATTTAATAGAAAGTCTAGAGATTAGTTAGTGAAAGGATTAAATTGATTATTGGTACCATTTTGTTAAAGCTCAGCACTTTGTTTTAACCTTCCAGTTAACTAATAGTCGACATTAGCGTATTTTGTCAACAGTGTAAATTTAGTATATCGCTGAAGAGCACTTCTGGTCAAATAAAATGCATTTGCTTTTTTTCAATAGGAATTTAAATTTAGATTCTGTTGGCGGATTCCTCGCTTGAATCACTTTCCATAAATCCAAAAATCCAAGTATATCTTGTGAAAAAAGTTTCTTTGCAGTACCAATAATATCAAGAGAAAAACTAGTTTTATTTTTACCTATTTATTTATTTTTCTCGATGCTTCCTATTTGAACAATATTCGTAAACTAACTTATAAGACTCCAACAATAATCAATAACACCGACCGACTAGCTCGGTGGTGAAAGCTCAGCCTTACAATACATTGAGATTAAGTTAGTTAATGATTGAGTAATTAACCTTAATCCTAATAACTAAGTTTAATTTTAATTACTCAATCGTTTCTAGAAATATCATGCGCCTAAAAGTAGGCAATTTAGTTGTGGGTTTTTTATTTCTTGATGATCCGAAGTTTCTATTTCGGCGTCAACATTCCGGCCTCCCTTTGCAGGAATGCAAAGAGTTAAATCGATATCATTGTATGTACAGATATACAAAAAAAAGTCCAACAGTGGAGGTATTTGTTAAAGAAGCGCCTCGATTCGCTACTCAGAAAAAAAAAGATTAGTAAATCCATCGTTGAGGGTTGATTTAAAAGTGCCCTTACTTACTCCGACATGTTAATAGGAAAAATTTTAATTTTTAAAGTTGATAACAAATATATTTAAATGTAATCATAAGGTGCTGCGCATTAAGAAAAATTTAAAAATAAATAATACAATTTCGAAAAGAATTACTCCTTATTCTGTTAAACAAGATGTACCTGAAACAATTCTTGATCAACCGGTAAAATACATAATTTTACTACAGGGCGCAAAATATTCGAACCTTTCCATCTTTCCCTGGGTGAACAGCAACAACTTTTCCTAACCGCCAGAGATTGGGTTTCAACTTTTCATTGCGCACTACAACAACATCATCAACCGCAGCGTTTCGTTTTGGATATTTCCACTTTGGTCGTGCTTTCAATAACCTGCTCCTCAGGTAATGAAAGCAAGGGTGCACCTTTTAAAAAATGACCCGGTGTTAGAGGAAGGGGCTCAAATGGATTTTCGCTTATATAGGAAATTGGACGAGAATTTAAACAAGACTCAATTTTGACGAGCAATGTTGAAAACTCTTCAAACGTAAGTCTAAAGTTGCTAACGACTTTTTTAAAATGAGTTTTAAAAGATTTAAAACCGGCTTCCCAAAGCCCGCCCATATGAGGGGAACCTGGTGGAATAAATTTCCATTTCAAATCCTTAGGCAAGTATGCTTTTTCGGCTTCCGATGTTGCATCTTACAAAGCCCTTTTAATTTCGTTTGTGAGTACTTTACTGGCAGCCACAAAATTGGTTCCATTGTCCGAAAAAAGTTGTTGGGGTACACCCCTTCGCCCTACAAATCTTACAAAAGCAGCTAAAAACGATTCTGTAGAAAGACTTGCTACTACTTCTAAATGAATTGCTTTAGTGCAAAAAAAAATAAAAAGACACGTATAGCCTTTTATGGCTTGATAAAATCTACGTTTTTGAACCTTTAGTTCGAAGGGACCAGCGAAGTCGAGTCCAACGTGAGTGAAAGGAAATGAAAAATTAACTCTCTCAGGTGGAAGACTACCCATTAGCTAAGATTGATACTCCATTTTGTGCAAAACACAAGTGTTGCAACCATGGATAGCCGTTTTTCTTAAATTTTTGAGTTTTGGAACCCAAATATGTTCTTCGCATCAAGTACAAAACTTGTTGATTCCCACCATGTAGGGAAATCTTATGCACAAAATCTACTAACAATTTCGACAACTGACATGAATAGGGTAGAATAATGAGAAATTTTTCATTATAGCTTAAATTTGCATTTTTCAAACGACCATTTACTCTAATAATTCCTTGAGAGTCCAAGGAGGGGTTGAGCGTTGAGGGATAAAATAGGGCTATGTTTGCTTAAGGGTTTTGAAGTTGAAAGAGCTTTGTACTCATCAGCAAAATAAAAACGTTGTGCTAACAAAACTTTACAAAAACTTCTTCATGATGAGCAAGATTTATCGAAGAGTATCTATAAGGATAAAATTCTTTTCTTTTTGAGGAAGCTACATTTATAAATCTAAATAGATACGCCAATACTTTGACAGCACGACTGTAACAAGAAAATCTCTTCAATATATATTCAGTGATATTGAGATTTACTACGAAGCTCTTAGTTTTCCTTATTTCAATGTTCCAATCGGGATGTTCTTGAATTTTTGTAACTGGCCAAGTTTCCTCAGAGGAACGTAACCAACTTGGTCCAAACTACCTCTTTGAATTATTTATTAAAAATTGAGGCATTACACCTCGAGAACCAATATCCGCAGGATTTTGCTTAGAAGGAACATGTCTCCAATTAACACCTGGAGGACTCTCAGTTTGTATTTTGGAAACACGATTTCCCCCAAAAGTTTCAAGACAAGATGGACAATCTCGAATCCAATAAAGTACAATCATAGAGTCTGTCCAGAGATAAACAGAACAATTTTTAAATTTAAGACTTATTTGTACAGCGTTCACTAACTTTGTTAGCAAAACAGCTCCACAAAGCTCCAGGCGCGGAATTGAAATAGCTTTCAACGGTGCCACTTTTGTTTTTGAGCAGAGAAGATGTGTAAACACATTTCCAGATGAGTCTGAAATTCCTGAATACACCACAGCGGCATACGCATTAAGAGATGCATCGCAAAATCCATGTATTTCTACATGCATCTATAATTAGTCCATCTTTGGATTTTTATATCTTTTATTATTGGGAAAGATTTTACAAACTCTTTCCGAGTTTCCAATTGGTCGGTGCATCCCAATCAGTTTTATCTTTCCAGACATTCTGCATTAAAATTTTTAATAAAACTGTTGTTCGAGCTAGCCAACCAATCGGGTCATATATTTTTGCAATATTTGAAAAAGTTCAGGTTTTGTTAACGAAGATTCTGGAGTCGAAAAAAATTCACATTGAATAAAGAAGATATCTTCTTTCGCATTCCAACCTATACCTAAAACTTTCGTATTTGAAGACTCTTCGAAATGCAGAAAGTGTTGGTTTAAAACATTCCCCCTAGGGATGTTTTCCAACAGGCGATGGTGGTTTGCTGTCCATTTTTTCAAACAAAATCCTCCAGACAAAGGAAGTGCTTTTAGTTCTTCCTGGAGTGTTTGATGACTTTATCTAAATGGAAACCTCCAGAAAAGACATCGTCTATATAAAAATCTGACAAAACTACATCTTTTGCCAAAGGATATTTATTTCCTTCATCGGAAGCAAGTTGATGCAAAGTTCGAATTGCTAAATATGGAGCACAATTTACTCCAAACGTATCTCGATTTATTTCAAAATTTGCTAAATCAGATTTTGAATCTCGAAAAATTATTCGTTGAAATTTTGTATGATCCTTATGAACATGTATTTGGCGATGCATTTTTCCAACATCGCTATTGAAAACATATGGATATTGTCGCCATTTAAGCAGAATAGCTTGCAGATCATTTTGTAGGGCAGGGCCACTGTATAAAAAGTCATTTAGACTCACTCCCTTGCTGGTAAAAGCGCTTGCATTAAAAACAACTCTTACTTTAGTGGACATACTGTCCGGTTTCACAACAGCATGGTGTGGTAAATAAAAATGTTCATGGGATAGATTTAAATTATTTTTAGGGATTAAAGTCATATGACCTAAGGAAACGTATTCCTTGAGAACTTTATTATAATCTTCCTTAAGAGATAAATCATTAAAAAGTCGTTTTTCCTGACGGAGATACTGTGAAACTGCGGTATTTCTTGACATACCTAATTCTGAAATATTTAAATGTGGCTTAAATGGAAACTTGTATACATAACGGCCATCTGAATTTCGAGTTGTTGAAGTCGCGTATAATTTTTCACAAAACTTGTCTTCCTTTAATAAAGGTTTTATTTCTGGAACTTCTTCGAGTTCCCAAAATTTCTGAATTTGTTTTTGTAAAAAAAGTTCACTAAAAAATGTGCTAAGGGTGGATTTATTTTGACTCTCGTCACATGGACCCGAAAGGATCCATCCAAAAACTGTATTTTGTGCAATTGGAGAAAAGTTCTTTTCTCTTTTTTTACACCTTCACGCAAAATAAAAGGGTAAATATCTGCTCCGATCAAAATATCTATAGGTGCAGGTTTATCAAAATTAGGGTCTGCCAATCGTAAGCTCTTGAGCTCAACCAAATTTGATGCGTCAATTGCTTGCGATGGCAGATTACCTGTAAACTTTTTTAAAACAACGGCTGAAACGGATATATTCACATCAGGGTTGATGCGGGATTCGAGTGTGAGAGGACACATACTCTTGGAAAATTCACTTTGAACTTGTTCAATTCCACAAATAGATGCATTGGTAGAACGAGTGAAAAGCTTTAATCGGTTCACTTAAGATTTTAAAATATATGTAGCTTCAGAACCATGGTCGATTAAAGCCCTCAACATAAAAGTTTGATTATGAACAGTAATCTTCACTAAAGCTGTAGCTAACAAAACATTTCTTTTTTGGTTAACTATGAAACTTTGAAGCGTTGTAGAATCAGATTTAATATCTTCTTCTAATTTAAATAATCGATGCTTTTGGTTGTTGTACTTTTGAAGTGGACTGTATTGGAGTTGTATTTGTTTTCAGATAAACTTGGGATTGAGAAACAGTTTTTGTTTCTTGACCAATTGGGGTTTGTTGAGTAAAGTGAAGTAGCTTGTGGTGCCATCTACCACACTGTTCACAAGATATTTTACTTTTGCACTCATACACCGAATGCGTAAGTGCAAGACAAACAGTACTTATGAGATTGTACTATTTTACGTCGGGCTGAGACATCCATGTCCAAAAATTTCTTGCAAGAACGCAAAGGGTGGTTGCTATTACATAGCTTGCAACAAAAATTCTTTTGTTCAATATAAAATGAGTTTACTTTTTTACAGTTAGAGTTCAAAGGCTGATTTGTGTTCTTACGAGGGATATGTTTAACTTCTTCAACAGATTCAAGTATCTTGTATCTATTAATAAGAAAATCATTCAAAGATTTCCATGTTGGAATTTCATTTTCTATTGGAAGACTTTGCTCAAAAAGAAATAATGTCTGCTCAGGAATTTTTTGAGAAAGCATGAAAACAAGAATTGGATCCCAATTATCTGTTTTCACATCCTAGCTTTTAAGGATTCCTAAACAATCGCAAACTGTTCTGTGAAGATTCCTCAGAGCTAAACCGCTTTCTGTTGATATAGATGGTATGGAAAATAATAATTTAAGTTGCGTATTTATTAGAATGCGTTTATTTTCATATTGAGATTTTAATGCATCCCAAGCAAGTTTAATATTATCTGATGTAAGTGGAAATTTATCCACAATATCCTGAGCTTCCTTTTTAGTTTTTAAACGTTAGTGGAAAAGTTTCTCTACATCACTTAAACGAGGATGATTTGCGTAAATCGAAGTGAACATGTCAAGAAAAGTAGGCCAGGATTTGTAGTCACCTTCGAAGCATTCCGCATCGCAAGGTGGAACCATAATTCCAAAATCTGTTTGAGATCTATGGCTCGATTCACAAAGCATTAAATTCGATTTGCTTTCATTCCCTTAATTCTTTTTGTCTTCATTTTTCAGAAACTTCACGTACACTACCCTCAATTCCTACCATAAAACCTCAAATTCTTTTTTCCATACTTCTAACATACCAGAAGTCAAGGCTTCTCTATTTGGAACATCGCGAAAACTTTTTATCGTTTCATTAATTTGTCTTACGCACAGATAAAATTCTTGTGAAATAGTCATTTCGAAAACTCAGGAAGAATAAATATCAAAAATCCCAAACGAAGAAAAAAGTGCACATGCAACGCAAAAAAAAAAGATTCAAAAAATCTAATTAAAAATTAAATTGAAATCTTAAAAATTATCAAAAATCTTTCCAAATACGTCCAAACTGAACATAAATTTAATAATTAACTTTCCTCAATTTTCAGTAAAAATCTAGTCTTCGAATTTCACATCAAAGTATGCAAAAGAAACTCTAATAAAATATGCTTTTTTATCAATAACTTGCAATAATAATCTAAATCGAGAACAAAAAACAACCACTTTCTTTTAATTAATTTATCGATCAAATTAATCGAGCGAGATATTATTTTTCGCAAATAAGACGAAACTATGTCGACCAAATTGTCCGCAAGCAAACAATATTTTTTGTGCACAGCACCTACCTTGGTTATATGATGGGATTTTGGTTTTCCAAAATGTTATTATGCACACAATTTTGTTCAAGTTATGCATAAATTAAATCTCGAAAGGGTTCCGATCTGGCTCGACTGGATCAAAAAAATGTTGGCGGATTCCTCGCTTGAATCCTATACTCTGTGCAACAAAAATTGTCAGTACAGGGAAGATAGGACGTTTGTCTCTCATTCTGGTTGCATTGCCATGCATAAGTGTGTCGCCTTTTAAAGCTGTCACAGGGATTCCGTAGTTTAAATTATAAATCGCCGCAAATGAAAGTTAAAAACGCTTTAAGTTGAAAAGCAATACGACAACACTCAACATACTCATCTTCTTAAAATGTGTTCTCAAAAGCTTCAAATCCCAAAAGCTCCTTAATAAAAACCACTGAAAAAGCTCTTTGCTTGCAATTGATAATGATAATGGTATCTGTGTTTTGATGTAGATAAAGAGCGCACGATCGTATTGAGTGACACTTGACACTCTTTTCTTGATCTTGACAGTATCTCATCAGCAGTGGGATACGACGGTCGTGTTGGGGTGTAGAACTTTTTGCAAAGAATTACAACAACAATTCCTTAAGAAAAGTCAGTGGCTTGCTCTTTTTTTAGTGGCATTTTTCCTAACGCATTGTAGTGAGGGTGCATCAGGCGCCACTGCTTTAGAAAAAGCTCTCCCATAAGGCCTGTACAGACAATTTTTGTTGGACAGAGTATAGTTGCCAATATGAATATAGACCTGTTTCTGTGCTCCCTTTTTTATCAAAAGTTTTCGAGAGGGTAGTAAAAAACAGCTTAATGCCTATCTAAGAGCCCAAAATATTCTCTCTTCTAAGCAGTCTGGGTTCCGCCAAAAACATAGCTGCACCACTGCCATTATTAACATTGTTGAAGACATAAGCCTGGGAGAAGAACCTAATCTGTGAAATAGAAAACAGCCGAGAGCGAGGTCCGCACCATGCGCGGAAGTTCTACCAATCCGTCCGAAACATGACGCAGTACACACCACTCTGCACATACTGCAAGGACGGAGAGGGAAATCTGATCACCGATCCTGAAAGCATACTGGAGCGATGGGAAGTGTACTTCAATGAATTGCTAAATGGTCAGCTCACTGCAGAAGTGGAGGCTCCACTACTTCAAGAAGAATACTCTATGTTGCCGCCACCAAGCATAGAAGAGGTTGAGAAGGCTATAGGCCGGCTTAAACAGAACAAATCCCCGGGAGCCGATGGCATACCAGCCGAATTATTTCATCACGGCGGGCCAGCCTTACGTCAAGCAATTCATGATATTATAGTGCACGTATGGGAGCAGGAAGAAATGCCAGAAGACTGGCGAAAAGGCATAATATGCCCCATACATAAGAAGGGAGATGTCACAACGTGCAGCAATTATAGAGGTATCACGTTGTTGAGTACCGCCTATAAGATACTCTCCTCTATCCTACAAGACCGGATAACCCCATACGCTAAAACCGTCATCGGACAATATCAGTGTGGTTTCATTCCAGGCAAATCAACAACTGATCAGATTTTTACCCTTAGGCAGGCGATGGAAAAATGTCTAGAATTTAACATCCCAACATACCATCTGTTTATAGACTTTAAGGCCGCCTATGATAGCATAGCCAGGGTAGAACTTTACAAAGCCATGAGAGAATTCGGCATCCCAAATAAATTGACACGACTATGTAGGTTGACCATGACTAACGTAACAAGCCAAGTAAAAATAGCCGGATTGCTATCCAGACCAATTAAAATCTTTAATGGACTCCGACAAGGGGACGGTTTGGCCTGCCTCCTCTTCAACCTGGCGTTGGAGAAAGCAATCCGTGACTCTGGCACGACAACAAGAGGGACCATCGTCAACAGGTCCAGCCAGTTACTAGCTTACGCAGACGACATTGACATCATCGGAAGAACCGAACAAGCTGTACACGATTCCTTGATCCAGATCGAGCAGGCGGCACAAAATCTGGGGCTGCACATTAGTGAAGGTAAAACAAAGTACATGGTGGCGTCGAATGCGAGAGGAACAGTTGGTCAATCCTTTAAATACCTTGGGTCAATAGTAGAAGCCGATAACAATATAGAAGAAGAAATACGCGGGCGGCTTCTCAAATCCAACAGAGCCTACTATAGTCTTTCAAAGCTTTTCAAATCCAGAAATCTCACCATAACTTCAAAACTGCTGCTGTACAGGACCATGGTCCTGCTAGCACTCACATACGGATCCGAGACTTGGGTGCTTAGCAAAAGGCACTCCGACCTCTTAGCTGCGTTCGAGAGAAGTCTTAAGGAGAATTGTTGGCCCCATATGTGAGGAAGGACGATTCCGGAGACGGTACAATCATGAATTGTACGCAATCTACCTAGAAGCAGATATCGTGACAAAAATTAAGCTCGGTAGACTCCGGTGGGCAGGGCACCTAGCTCGCATGAGCGAAGAGGAACCTGCTCGGAAAGTTCTTTGTGGTACATTCTATGGTAGACGACAGCGTGGTAGACCATGCTTGCGCTGGAGAGATGGCGTAGACCAGGACGCCCGAAGCCTTGGGGTGCGCAACTGGAGGCCAGGACCGGAACCCGGTTGTCGAGCCGATGATGATGATGATGAAGACATAAGACTTGCCTTGGAAGAAGACCATGTCACTTTTCTTGTACTGATCGACTTCTCTAAAGCATTCGATACAGTAGACCATGCTAATCTGTGTCGTAAGCTATCATCATCTTATGGTTTTTCATCATCTGCTGTTCTTTTGTTGTCAAATTACCTTCGGGATAGAAAACAAGCTGTTTCAGTTGGCAATAAAATTTCAAGTTTCTTACCGACCACCAGAGGAGTCCCTCAGGGTTCGATCTTAGGGCCTCTTCTTTTCTCCCTTTATATAAATGAACTCCCCTCAAGGATTGTTAGTTTTTCTATTCAGATGTATGCTGATGATGTTCAATTATACCATAGTTGCCCCTTGGGGCTTATTGAAGATTGTGCATACACAATTGATAGGGAACTAGGAGAAATTTCTCGCTGGTCAGCAAGCAATGGCCTGTTCCTAAATCCATTGAAATCCAAGTGTATTATCATTAGCAGAAAAGCCTTGAACCTTGATTATTTTCCAAACTTGTATTTAAACAACTCGAACATCGCTTACGTTTCTACTGCCAAAAATCTTGGTATGTTATTCAATAGCACGCTGTCTTGGGATATGCACATCAATTCTGCCGTCGGTAAAGTCTATGGAGTACTACGTAGGTTATGAGCCTCACAGTATTTCACCCCTTTTAAAACACGCATGCTTTTAGCTAAAACGCTAGTATTACCAATTCTTAGTTACGGATGCGAAATTTTTTGTGACTGTGATGCTGTCAGCAGGAGAAGACTTAATGTTGCCTTCAATAATACAGCGCGTTATGTATTTGGGTTGCGAAGGTTTGATCATGTGTCAAATTTCTCAATTCAAATATATAACATCTCCCTTGATCACTTTCTGCGCTTTCGAACTCTTATATTATTATTCAATATAATCCATACACATAAACCTCGCAGTCTATTCAACAGGATATAGTTTGGTTCCTCTAGCAGATCTCAACAACTCATTCATCCTCGTTATTCTTGTCTGACATCAGAGCGCCAGTTTTTTGTTAACGCCATCCGATTGTGGAACTCTCTTCCCAGGCACTTAAGGAGAGTAAGCGGCGAAGCACAGTTTCGTAGAGATCTACGTACTTATTATCAAAATTAATTCTGTTTTTCTTTGACCTAGTGAATATATTTTTTCTTCTTCTTTTTTCTAGTTCTTTGTATTCAATAGAGATGTACTATACTTTTTTGTTTTAAATTTTGTTAAAGGTGTATCTAACTTTTTTTTTCTCACTTGATTTTTTTTTCTCAAAAATATGTAATGCATGAAATTATTACCTGTTTTTTATGCCAAAAATATTATAAAGTAGTTTTCTTCAAAGCATTATTGAAATAATTAGCATAACACTAATTGATAAGAAGTATATTCTTAATGTGTTGGCATACATTGAATTTAATAAAACTAAACTAAACTAAACTATTTCTCTAGTGCGCTGCTATGGGTAGACAGCTATATTTTAAGCGCTATGGGTAGGCACTTTCCATAAATCCAAAAAATCTAAGTATTTGGTGTGATAAAAGTTTCTTTGCAGTACCAATAATATCAAGAGAAAAACCAGTTTTATTTTTACCTATTTATTTATTTTTCTCGATGCTTCCTATTTGAACAATATTCGTAAACTAACTTATAAGACTCAAACAATAATCAATAACACCGACGGACTAGCTCGGTGGTGAAAGCTCAGCTTAAAAATACATTGAGATTAAGTTAGTTACTTACCCCGGTTACAAGAGAAGATTGAGGAATCGAATCGAATCCGAATTGAGATTTCGATCCAGGTATATGATGGCACTGGATCGAGAGATCGAATTGAAATGGGATCGAAATGATAATATGGTTTTGTACATGCACTCGATTCTTCGATTCCTCGATTCTGGTATACATGCATATTTTCGATTCGATTCAGCTCGTTTAGTGGGATCGGATCGAGAAATCCTATTTCAATCCGATCCAGGTATACATGGAGCTAAATCCTGATTCAATTCCGATTCAATTCTCCATATAAACGTAGTAAATGATTGAGTAATTGACCTTAATCTTAATAACTAAAGCGCGGAACAGATTGAACCAGCAACAGCACCGTCAACAGCAACAGCGGCCGCCATTAATTTAGAACCAATACATTTCAATTGTTCAACACACATAAGAACAGCAACAGCAACGCCAACAGCATCGTTAGGCCAAAGTCCTAAATTTGCTGTTGCTGGTGCGGTGTTGTCAACTTTCCCACTGCAATATTCAGTGGCACCACAATGAAAAACTTTTTTTCTATATGAAATGTCAAGCAGATGAAATGACGTTGCTGGTCGCAATGTGTTTGAGAAATTTTTGCTGGTCAGCGTGCTGTTTGCTGTTGCTGGTTTAATCTGTTTCGCGCATAAGTTTAATGTTAATTACTCAATCGTTTCTAGAAATACCATGCGCCTAAAAGTAGGCAATTTAATTGTGTTTTTTTTTTTTAATTTCTTGATGATCCGAAGTTTCTATTTCGGCGTCAACAGATTCAATTGGCATTCAATAAAAGATCTGTGTTGCACAGGTTCAATAACTTCAAATAAATCTAGTGTTTTGAAAAGCCAATTTGATAAAAACTTAATTAAAAATAGCGAAAAGTTAGATGTTAAAGTGAAGATTTAGTTCCTTTTATTAACCACTATATTGATAAAAAATTAGCTTCTTAATTTTAGTGCAATTCTAGATTTTGTTTTGGAAATGTCTTTGATAAATGTAGAATGCTGTTTAACAGATTACCTATCGGAGAAATTAAATAATTTTAGTAAGGATAGTTAATAGCTTATATTTTATCCTTTTTTCCTTTACACACCAGGGATTTCGATCCCAGATCGAAAGTTTTTGTTTTATGTGTGTGCGTATGTTTCATGTGTACATGTAAATCCCTCTTTAAATATGGATTTAAACATTTTGATCCCTGTCAAAGAAAAATTAATATTTTTGGATGTGAAGGAACCCAAAATCTGGCGAGGGATCAAAATCTTCACACAGAAATTGATTTCTTATGTGTAAAGGAAATCAACATAAACTACTTATGGCACTTTAATGGCCAACAATATTCATTAAATCTGAAATTAAAACAGAAATCATGGAAACTCGGTTTGTGTCGATTATGGTCGACGAAACATCAGATTTGAGTCATAGGGGACAACTGAGTGCCATATTTCGGTTCTGGTCAGAGAACATAATACAATAAAGATATCTTGTATTTTTTGGCGTTAGGGAGAGTCTTAATGCAGATGAGTTGTCCCATCATATTTTTAATATTCTTGAAACATTATGATTGCAAGGAAAAGTGAATAGAAAATTCCTAGGAAGAAAATTCCCACAGTTATGTCTGACGAAGGGGTTGGTGTCTAAAAAGAGGTTCTTTTTATTAATTTTTAATTCATTGCTGATTGAAATATTAATGTCTTGAAGTATAAAAAATATAGCTACACTTTTTTGCTAAGTCAATGTGGAATGCATTTGTAGATACCATATCCCTACTATAAATATTTTTAAGGTAATACGTTTTTTTTTTTTTCATTTTTAAGGTGACAAAATCTTAAAACGTCTTCCCATTTAAAATTATCCACGCCACGCCACGCCACTGATACATATACATACTCGTACAATAGAAAAATATCAGAGAATAGTTTTTTTTTTTTGTACAAACGATGTTCTCCCGTTGACAATTTAAAGATTTAAAATATTTGTTGATTTTTATTTTTTGATTCAAGTAACGGTTTAATTTTACTTTGTTTTTTTTTTTGCTTACATTAGCCGCGTTTTATTATCGTCAATGATCCATTATAGATCATCCCTTGAAAATAAAACAAAACGGATCATAGTGGCAGTGGTGCTGTATGCTCATCTATTTCCTCCTTAAACTTGTTGATTTTCAAACGTTTCTTGTCTTATTCACTGAAAATAAATTACTAGGTAATATTGATAAAAACGTTTAATCAATTTAATTTATTTATTTTTGTTTCATTTTTTTTTTTGTTTTTGCGAATAAATTTCTTCGGAACACACCTAACGTAATGACAGTTCATGCAAAAACCTTAGTGAACAGACCAAAACAGGTTTGTAAATGTCATATGAAATTAGCACGATACTAAAAAAATAAAATCAATCAGTTCACATCACAGTTGACATTCATCGATTACACAAGTGCGCGGAGAAAAAAAAGTAGTGAAATATAAAACTAAATCTTCCTAACGTTAATAGAATAATATATTTCAGTGAAAAAAGGGATTAGCAAGGGTTTACCTACGCTACCTGATAAAATAATCTAGTTAATTACAAGAAGCGTATCAGACAATTTTTAATCTTAATCCTTTAAGTAATAAAAAAAATGTATTTTCTGGAAATCTAAGTTAAGAATGGGAAAATCTGAGAGAAGGAAGTGTGACGTAAATTTTACGTACGAGGCCCTCAAGACTCACATTAAAGAAGGCATAAGAACGCATGGAAAAGAGTTCCTGGTCAACATTCACGCCACGCTCGGTGATATACACCAGCTTTATGAAGATGACAAAGACGAAGTTATTAATGCGCAAGAAATTGTGGGTCCAATTACAGAACAACAATTCGAAGAAGAAGATGTAGGAGAGGAAAACGTACAACCTACAGAAGAAGAACCTGCATAGATGTTGCAAGCCGAAGAAATGGTGAATTTAGACTTTGATTTTGAGGTAGTACAAACAAAAAGATCGAAAAGAAGTCACTTCACCGAAGAAGACCAAAAAACCAAAAAGCCTGCATCTGTTACCAACGCAGAGAAAATCAACCCAACAAAACAGCCTGAGCTTAAGAAACCCAACAAGGAACACGATCCACACTAATGCCAGCAATTGTGTGCTTCAAGCTAAACGTGGCGGAAATCAGTAAGCATTTGAAAGCTCAAGTTGTAGTATTCAAAGTTCACAATATTAATAGTGAAAAATCTGTTATAAAAAAAAGACCAAAGAGGAACACCAAAATATACGAGATTTTCTGAAGGTGTAGAACACAGAATTCAATACCTATACCGCCAAAGAAGACAAGAAGACATTGCTGGTCCTTACAGGAATTCATCAAACTTACGAAGCCACTGAAATTAAGGAGGAACTCATTGCGGGAGGCATTGCAGTCTTAGCAGTAAGTACCTACAAGACCGGATCGGACAGGAAGTATAACAGCTTCTTCGTTGAAGTTTCCAAAATATCGGATATCCCAGCAATTTACGGAAAAACACATTTTATGCACCAAAAAGTCCATTGGAAGAAGTTTAAGTCAACCACTATTACACATTATAAGAATTGCCAGAAGTTTGGATACGTTGTCAACAACTGTGGCATGAAATACCTTTGTGTAAAGTGCAGGGATGATCATAATGCAGGAAACTGCTCCAGAACGCTTAATAAAGTCAGTGACGATATGGCAGGAACACAGAACCGTGAAAATCACCAGTTTGATGGAACATCAGCAACAAAAGCAATTCTGAATTGCTTATTATACACCAGCGTTGCAGCCACATCTGAAGCAGCTTCAAAACCTTTGGGAGGCCCATTTAAGAAGGCCGGAAATAAGCCAGCTCCACTGAAACCAGCTACAATGCCATTTGCCAAACCAGTAGTCCAGAAGAAGGCTGCACCATCTAAAAAACCAAGCCAAAAATGACAATCACAGTCTTTCAACATATTTGATGATACCGAAAGACTGTTTTAAACAGATCTCCTTTCTCTTCTGCAAAAGGCAAAGGAGGTAGTTCCTAAAAAGTACGGTAGTCTCAATGATAAAGAAAAGACAGTTATATTGAGTAAACTCATTTGTTCATTATGTATATAAGAAACTACATATCCTTCATTACATATAAAGTTAATTCTATTTATTCCACAGACAGACGTATTTGACTCAGCTTTTTTTTTAAATCAAACAAACCCGATATTATCTTTTTACAGGAAGCAAACATCACAGCAAAAAACACACTTAAACCGGAAGGCTACACATCCTATAGACAGGGTAAGACATCTGAAGGCAGAGGAACTGCCATCCTCTTAAAATCGAACATCAGAAGTGAGTACATTAGGGTTCCTGTACTGTGCTGCATGGAAACTATAGCCGTTGTAATCAATATGTCGGGTAATGGGACGCTGCTTCTGGTCTAAGTATACAATAAGTGTAACGCAACAAGATGTGACATCATACATGACCTCAACGCCATCAACAATCGGACTAGCCAACATTTGTACTGTGTACTCTGGCTGGACACGAGGGAATCTACACAAGGAAAAGCAATTGTGAACTGGGTGATTGAGTTAAGCTAGTATGCCCAACAAGGATGAAAAACGAATAAAATAATGCGAATTATAAGGGGCATAGAAATAATACACGGCAATTCTCCGCTTTAGTTCAGCCGCCATCCCTGGAGATAAAAATATCTGAGACAACCACCTTCAGTCTCAGAACATCGTGCCACACGCATCTTTCCTATCCTTCTTTCTCTTCCGTAACTTCACGTCATGCTGTGTTCAAACATTTGAAGGGTATTCATATTCCCTTGAGCGTGAGTAAATTATAAAAAAAAAAAAAACTTATCTGACCCGTTCTAACCTACGCCTTTCCCATCTGGTTTACTATTTCACCTACAGCAATGAAAAAAATGAAGCATTTTGAAAGAAAGATGCTCCGCATTTGAACTGGACTATACCGTAACCCACTGACGAAGAAATATATACCAACAAGGAAGCTGTACGAAGAAGCAAAGTTGATACGACTGCACAAGTATTTGCTGCAGATGTACCCATATCACCATACACCTGTGCAAGAATTGGTTCCCGATGATTTTGAAAAGATACTCGAATCTTGTAACTGATTGCTAGAGAGAAGCTTGGATGACAACCAGTTTATAAACAGAATTCTTTGGACAGACGAATCTCAATTCACAAGAGATGGTATTACGAATTTCCAAAATCTCCATACATGTGCTTCGAGCAATCCACATTCAAGAGGGCAAACATCATTTCAGCACAGATTCAGTGTCAATATGTGGGCAGGTATAATTGAAAATAAATTAATCGGGCCTTTCAAATTACCACCCTGACTTAATTCTACTAAGTATCTGGAGTTTTTACAAAATAATCTACCAGACCTATTGGAGGAAGTTCTACTGCTTCAACTAGCTTCATCATATTTCCAACAAGATGGTGAAGTTAAGGATTGGCTGGATGAAGAATGCGTTGATCGATGGATAGTCAGAAATGGACCAATTCACTGGCCTGCAAGATCTCCCGATCTCACTGTTTTCATTTTTTTTGTATGGGAACGAATTAAAGAAATCGTTTACCCATCTGAAATAACAACTTTAACTGAATTAGAACAACTTATGTATTTCCGAAGGATCACTAAAAGTAAGGCAAGAGTTATCGAGAATAAACATTCGAAATGAATATTAATTTCTCTTTCCCGACGTTTCAAAGAAATTACACTCTTCGGGGTCACGGGATTAGACTGACGTTTGGTTGAGATTCTAGTTTCAAACAATCCCCAACATGGGATCCTCTTATAAGCAATCTCAAGCCGAACAAAACGAGCACCGAAACATCTGGTGTTGTGAGCTTTGTATGCACCCAAGCTTATGCAAACACAATAAAACAAGAGCCAAATAACCTGCCACCCCCTGTGAATGTACCAACAATAACACACCGGTACATTTCAAGAAAAAGAGTAACCAACAACATCAACCAAACGTCAGTCTACTCCCGTGACCACGAAGAGTGTAATTTCTTCGAAAGTCGGGAAGAAGAAATTAATAAATATTTCTAATAAATAACGCGGTAAGTTTCCGAAAAAATTTTAAATATTACAAAAATCAATGTCCGCGAAAAGAAAAGTTTTTAAATTTCATTCAAAAATGAAATCCAAAAACGGACTCTAGCATGCATTCAAAACGCAGGAGTGTACTTTGAGCACTTATAATGGCTGTATTTGTGTATACATAAAATAAAAAATTACTGAAAACTACACAAATTATTGTTTTATTCAAACCCTTTACACCTTAGGGCGAAAATTTTTTTTTTTTTATTTTACCTGTTTTAGATTTAGTTCTTCTTTCTGTGTACTCAAGCAAGATTCACTCAGCGATCTCAGTTACGCTGCTTTCGGCAGAGCATTACAAAACAGCTTCTTGCAATGCTGATTCCCTAATGTAAGGAAACACAATTAATATGTAATATGTAAGTTAACATCATGAACAAATTGCTCAACCAACATCAGTCTCAAAGGAAATACATACACAGATTTTCACAGTTTTTACATCTCGCATATAGCACCAAACCTGACATTCAAAGTCCTTACCTTGTACAGTCTTTAAGCGGTAAATACACACGACACTTGTATGCACACCGGTGTGCCTACACCGGTGTGGCATTCTACCACACACAGCTCACCAAATCGTGCACACTTTAGTTGTGCAAGAGATCTCAAACTGGAAATGTCTAACCATAAGTGAAATGGACGATGAGGCTAACGCGTTAATTGTAATCGCTTCGCGCAATGAAGCAATTAAAAAGAAAAAAAAGAATCAGGAGACTCTTTATATGTATAACTCAATAAAAGATCTCCAAAATTCGCAATCACGAAGTGCCATTTTTCTAGTAAAAAATTTCCGACGCTCTTTACTGCACAACGATTCGGAGGCAACTGAATAAAGCAAATGGGAGCGCACATCGCACCGATCCACTAAGGAGCATTTAGCCTCAAAAACCGGACAAAAGTCCAAAAGTTAAAATACGGTGGATGCCGCCCTAATTTGCCTAGGTTGTAGTCAACACATTGTTCTATCAGAATACGGTTTTTAAATGAGTCATACTCCCGCCACTTCCCCCTGCAGGTAGTCGAAAGATAGACTTTTTTCTGTTCATGAATAATTTTTTAGAAAATTCCGTTTTTTTTAAGTTTAGTGTTTACAAGATAGTGAAAGTGATGGATCTTGAAGGATAGGGTATGTACTTAATTTATATGTGTTATTTGTTACATTATGTTAAATATTTTTTAATTTTCTGCTGCAAACATTGATATCACCACATAAAAAAGAATTTTCGTTTGTGTTTTTTTTTTTTACAAGTGAGTGTTTTTGTTTATGTTCCGAAGGTGGTCGAGGTTAATTTCTTATATCCTAATAAAATATAGATATTATAGATATTGCAACTGCAAAAATATTCCCCCCCCCCTTTCCCCCTAAAAATTAAAAAAAAATTAAGTTGATAAGTTTTTTTTTTTTCAATAATTCGGCTTTCTTGTGATGTTTTGTTTCCTTTTTGCAAAGATTATTTATGCGTTTGAAACAAAGTACAGCAAGAAATTTAAGTGATAAAGTGACATTGGAACAAAAGCTTCGAAAAATGATGAAACGTCACCAAAATTCATTTCTAACAATAAACCACGATTTAAAGCATTTCAACATCGAAATATTTTCCTTTTTGTTCATGTTATCTTATTTTCTTAAGTTTATGTTAAGTTAACAATGATCCTTTCAAAATATAATTCATTTTTTACGCACACATGTGTTTTAAGCTATTTCCGATTCAAAAATCGCTTAAAATAATTTTGTCCAGTTTTTGAGGCTAAATGCTCCTTAGTGCGATCGAGACACCGACGACCGACACCAAAAATCAAAAGCTTTTGATTTTACTCACACGGTGTCTGACACCGAAAATCGGTGTGCGCACCAACCCCCACACGGCCCACATTTCCGTACACCGACAACGGTGTGTACACAAGTGTCGTGTGTATTTGCCGCTTTAAGTAATAAAGAAGAAGGTTCGCCTTAACCCATTTCCGGCGGCTAACAGTTCTAGGTGTGCTAGGAACTTGAAATTTCACACACTGTCTATTTTTGGTTTAATTAGAGGAAATCTGAAAAAAAAATTGGAAAAGCTATTAGTTTTCCGGAAAATTAACGCTGCGTTCTTGCAACATCCGCCGAATGTAGTAGCAAAATTTTTGGATTTTTTTTTTGATATTGAGTTTAAATCAACTTCATTCAAATATTTGTTTGACTAAGCGTATTAAAACAGAAAACAAATTATTAATGAATTATAAATTATAAATAATGAATTATCCATCAAAGCATTTTGGATAAAGCGCTACGTTGCACTTTTTACAGAAAAAAAACGGTTTTACTTGAACACTTCCGACAGCGAAGACATTTTTCTGTTTTGATGACAGTGTTTCATGTTATTGAAATGAACCACTTCATTAGAAATTCCAAGTTGACTGCAGCTTGTCTTCGACCTCATTAAGGAATCGACAACAAATGTTCTGAACTCATGTTGTCAAAGAGGTGATTCTTTGGCAAATTTTCTGCAGGCGCAATGTATTTTCTATGCATTTACTAGTGCTGCATCGAGTCGATTGGCTAAAAGTGGCCAATACCACTTCTTTCCCCGAATTCTTTTTCGATAGTAGCTTGTGGCTTTATCAAACAAGTCAATTCCACCCATCGTTGTATTATTATCGCATTGCATTTGGCATCGGAATGTTGACATGCTTCTTCTTTTTGCGATCAAACCATTTTGCTTATTTGATTGGCTGATCAGTCAAATGATTTGACAAAACTGTCACTATGGAATTATAATTCCAACGAACAGCAGCAATTTCGTTTTCCTTGTCGAATGCAAAATCGGTGGACTAACCGCATTTCTTTTGGGTCTGTCAAGACTACTGTTGCAGTTCTTTTTTTTCACGAACTGTGCCTGTAAAGACAATAAAAACTGATGATTCTCTATTAAAAAAAACAAGTAATATAAATTACCTGTTGCAAATTAGCCCAGTGTAGATGGACGACACATATAAGTTTATGTGATGTAAAAAAATTGTCGAAAGTTACCGTATGCTGATCTGGTATATCGAATATTAAAAGAATAATAAAAATCTGAGGAATTCTCGGTTGATGCACCACCATACGGGATAAATTGGAACAGGTACTTCATGTGAACACAAGTTCCAATTTTTATATCCAAAGCATATGAGTTTTACTTTTATGAACCTTTTGGCCGATTTTCGTCGATAATAAGGAATCATCTGCTCATCTATTGAAAGATGATGGGCGAATATCCCAAATTGCATAAATTTTGCGTTTAGCAAGTTGTTCAGGTCGGAAATCTTAGCAAACTTATCGCCGGAATCGATTTTACTATTATCGCAGACAGTGTTGTGCCGGTTTTTTACATCGAGTATTTTACCGGGTTTTTTACATGTAAAAAACTTAAAAATTTTCTATCTAATGTAAAAAACTGTAACAAATAGGGGAAGATGGCCTTAAATGGCCCACCAAGGTAAAATGGCCCCCTTGCTAGAAATTGTAGAATCGAACAGAATTAGAAGGTTTTGGTAACACAATTCTTTAGTTTATCTGGCATCACTGACATAAACGAAATATTAGCAGCTTCAAGCTATTGTTTGAAATTTTACAGGTTAAACTGTCTCTAGCCATCTACAAATAAGTAGCACCAATTAAATGTTGTAAAAAGTTTTTTGACAAAAAAAAATATAAAAAACATTCAATTATGGAGAAAACAGTAAATGCATCTAAGTATTAAGTATTTCTTATTGATTTACTGAAATTAGATAACTATTTCAGTGTGTTCGGAAATAGGACTTAAATAAAAGAACCTTAAATGGGCAAAATGGCCTACTAAGCACTCGCCTAAAATGGCATAGTGTGTCATTTTATACTTAGCCTTGCATTTTCATTTTCTTTATAGTGAAAATGGTTGAAAAATATAAACGATGTACAGAGAGGTAGTCCTGGACTGATAATGCATTAACAAAAGCTCTAAATGCCGTCAAAAAAAAAGTACTTGCAATAATTGAGTATTACGAGCCCAAACGCAAAATAGTTGGACTACCTATGATAAAAAACAAAAATCTTCTGATTCTTAAATTCCATCGGAAATAAAATCAATATTTTGGTATTTTTCTTAAGATATATTTATTTTGAATAGGAATAAGTAACAAAAACAAAATGACTTCAATTAAATAACGGTATAGAGCAATCTTACAAAATAAAATAACGATTTAAACATTTTTTTAAGTGCAAAATAGTTGGCCTATGGGTCTTAATTTTTATTTTACCATGGTACTACGTCACCTTTGGCCTTGATAACTGCTTCTATGCGTCGTGGCATTATGTCAACTAATTTTGGACATTCTTCGGTGCCAAAAGATTCCCAAATATTTATGATTTTAGCTTTAAGGTCTTGAAGAGGTCCGGCATGGTTCTTTTCGCGGTTTTTGTTTCATTTTATGCCAGACAGTTTCAATTGGTGAAAGGTCAGGGCTGCTGGAAGGCCATTCCAGTAAGGGAATAGCTTCAGCAGATAACCACGCCACTTTAGACCTTGCTGTATGGCAAGAAGCTCCATCCTGTTGGAAAATATAGTCTCGATCACTAGCAAAGTCGTGGTATTGAGGGGAGAAGCTCATTTTCCAGAATATCCCTGTACCTGGCAGCATTGACACTTCTATTTACAAAATGCAAATTGCCCAAACCCCGCCCCGACATGCATCCCCATGTCATTAGAGATGCTGGAAACTTGACCGTTTTTTTAAGGCAATCTTTGTGAAAAACCTCTTGAATTTCTAATGACTCGTTTTCGTTCGTCGCCCACGCAAACTTCAAACCTGGACTCATCACTCCAAATAACGGACCGCCATTGACTTAAAGTCCAGTTTTTACGTTGTTTGGCCCACTCTAGCCGCTTTTTCTTTTGTTTAGGTGTTAAAAGTGGTTTTTCTTTGGCCTATGTTTTTAACGAATTAAAATTGCTCTAATTTAAATAAATCTAAAACAAACCTTATAAAATTTGTATCCAATTTTTTTCATAGTCCGTTTGCAAGTGTCGACCGAAACACTTTTTTGTATTCTTTCCCTCCATTGAACAGTTATTGCAGCGGCCGTTTGACGTCGATTTTCTTTTATTATTTTTTTTTAAAACTCGGCAATCTCGAGGTTTTCCAATTGGTGGGCGTCCCGTTTTTTTACCGATCTCCACATTTCCACTATTTTTGAACTTTGAGATAATGTTTCGAATTGATGAGCGCGGTAAATTGAATTGTTTTGCGATTTTATAGCTCGATAATCCCGTTTCGAAGGCTTTATTTATGGATTCCCTAAGGTCTCTTGATAATGCAACGCCACCCACCATGGTTGACATTAAACTGTTGCTGGCTTGCATAAAACAAGAGATCAATAAACAACAAAACAAGTGCATGTCATTTTTTTAATAACGGTTAACTGAAAATCTATTTAAATCTTCATAGGCCAACTATTTTGCATCCCAGAGAGAGTAGTCCAACTATTATGCTCTATCTGTGTTTGAGGGAATGCAAACTGGATCCATATGTGCTTTCTCGAATTTAGTTCTGTTTGGTCTAATTTACTTATTAAATGTAATTTATTACATCCACAAAAAAAATTAAAAAAGAACTGCTTGGGGACCAGAAAATATAGGCACATAAAAAATGTTAATTTGTTAATTGATGAGTAGGCCAACTATTTTGCGTTTGGGTCGTATTATCATTTCTACTTTTCCTTATTTTATTTTAAGTGAAGTTGTTTTAAATGAATTGTTGTTTTCATTTTTTTTTGTTGAGTATTGATTATGTTTATTTTAGTTTGACCCATGATTTGTTTAAAATAAAGATTAAATTAATTTGAAAATGGTTTTCAGTTTACTTGCCTAGTTGGTTTACTTGCAAGGTGAAAATGGCATACAGTATGCCATTTAACCCGGACAATTTTGATCGTTGGAATTTGAAGAGTTTTTGAAAATTAAATACTATAAATACTTTTTGAAACTTTTTAAACTCGTAAAGCAAAAAAATGTAAGCGTTATTGATTTAGCTTTGAAAAGAATATAATATTTAGGTTTAAGTGTCACATTTTTGCGAGATATGACACATTATCCTTAGGGGGTGCCATTTTAGGCCACCTTTCCCTATAATCCAGTCAAAGCGTCATGAAAAAGGGCCTGACCTTGCGCGCAGAGGCATGGTCAATTTTTTTTTTCATGGATCGATAGGTGCTTGTGAGGAAAGCTTAAAACCAAATTTTTTAATTAATATCTCAGCCCCAGTATGTCGCAAAGTGAAAATAAAAAACTGTATTGCTAATAACAATATTTTCTATCAACTTGCATTTAATTTAATATGTTTGAGCAAAAACATAAAAAGTTACCGTTGATTTCAACGTTTTTTTCTTGTTTTTAATACCTTTTTTTCATAGTTATTGAGAAAAAAACTGTATTTCACGGTAAATATTTTCCAGTTTTGGATTTTTGTTTTATAGTCCTCTAATTTTCTTCAAATTTAAAAAAAAATTAGTTCATTACGACAAACGGGAGCCAAGATATTCATGATTTAAAAATTTAGGAAAGCTTACAATTTAGTATTTTAACCTTGTAGCTTGTAATTTTGGTGTCGCCAGTAACAAGATATATTGATATCCGTCAAACACCCCACACATACTTACACATATTTGTTGCTTCTTGTTGCTGGCGACACCAAAATAACCTATTTATAACATCCCACATGTTATCCTTCTTTTTTTTTTTTGTTATGTCTTCCCGCTGAATTGTTGCCGATATATGAAAATCTCTATTTCGCACCTCCTGGTCTTCTTCGCTTAACTGGCTAATTGGAAGTAGGGCATGAGTCATTATTTTACTTTCATTAATAAGGATTTGGTGCAGACTTGTGGTCATGGGATACCAAGGACAGAGCTTTAAGTAAAGTCGAGCTGTTTCTAGGAAAAAACACCTAAATCTTTCCCCATGTATCTGAAAACTGATCTTATATTAAGCAACAAATTACCAAAAAAAAATCGATATGAGTCACTAAAAAGCTTATATTCTAAGTTCTATAAGTCGGATGGTCAACATTGAGGTATGTAAGCTTAGGTTTAATTACAGAGCATCAAATTGCATATTTAAATTTTATATTTATATAAGTGGTTATATTCCTGGAACAAAGATAGGAAAAATAGATAGTTTTTAACTTCACCCCTACCCTCTAACCAAGGCTGAGAAAAAAACCTGCTGGAATTTTCGGATTTGATATCATGATAAACATACCTATAAGCCCCCATACTCATATTCTAGCTAAACATCCACTACCAAATTTTTTTGTCGGCCTTTGTATTATTTATTTATTGAACCGCTAACTCAAACAGTGATATTTCGAATTAGCGCACCTAACTTTTACTTCTGTCTTCGGATTTTTAATAACAAATATTTCTACTTTCATACTGTATATTTAGATTTAAAAGTTCACTGCGCCAGGTAAAAAAAAATCATTTTAAAAATTTCATTGCCCGTGAGTAAAACCGTCATCTATTTATGTATTTTATACACTAAGTAACAACTTTCAAACGAAAATAAAAATTTATTTGCAATCTACATGCCTTCTTGAACAAACAACGTATTTTTAATTTTTTTTTTGTTTAACGAAGTTAACTTTTAAAATTTAAATAAAACTGCACAAAATTAAAACTTGCGCATGTCTAATAAAAATCAATGACAAAGAGTCAAATTGAATGTACCGTAACTTGACCATTAGACAGAGAAAAAAGATAATACTTACAAATGACATGTGTTATAATATGTATATTAATTATGCATTTTCATTTTTTTTTTTAAGACAAAAATTAAAAACTGTATTTTGAGCACTGATGTGTATGAAGAGGGCCCACTGTGCGTTGGCTGACCAACCTGCTGACATCAGTGTTTTGTAAGGTTTGCTTACAAATACTGCAAAGCGCCATATATTTTTTATTTGATTTGAAAAGCATAAAATTCAACTACTCGAGATTTGTTGTCTTTGGACGCGGCATTTTCTTCGATTCGAAAACTTCGATTTAATTGGGTTAACAAAAGCAATGAACACTTATCTTTCTCTCACTGAAGTCTTGAGATCAAATAACAAATCTGTCAAAATAAATACATTTATTACGTTTTTTACCACTTTTTACAGTTTTTTTACATTTTTTACATGTTATTTACCATTATTTACGGTTTTTTACATAAAAAATGTAAAAAACTGTTTTTTACACCAAATCGCCCATCACTGATCACAGACATGTAAATATGCTTTTATAGTTTTGAATCGACCTCGGCTCATGGCATCTTTTATCACATCATCGCAGCGAAATACTGGTTGATTAGACCATCAATATAGATCCAACTGGGGACCTGTATGTGTTCATGTATGCATGCATTTCCTGTTAGTTCTCTTATAAGGACCACGCTCATAAGAAAAATGACCTGCGCTTTGAGGTTTCTTATAACCAGTATGTACTGTCTAATTATTTCTAAGAATGTGGACGGTAAAGGGTTTTTCTTATATGGCTGTTGAATGAATTTTCGGTTCTTTTTTTTTTTAAGAATTCTTTTTTTATCAAGCACACACTATTTCGAAGGAACCACATTTCATGTGCAGTGAAAACTCAACGAACAAAAAAGTTTTTGTTTTGGGTAAAAATGCTACTACTTTTGGCGGGTGTTGCGAAAACGCAACGTAGCACTTTTACCTCACCTACCAAGCAGGCAACTCGTATGAATTACTTCAAAAGTATATTGAAATATTATAATCTGAACCCTTCCCTAACAGTTTTTGAAAAAAAAAATTGAAAAGAATACGATGTTGGTTAATTTTTTTTATCTCTCAAAAAAGTTACCTCAAAATTTCCAAAATTTCGGTTTTTGAAGGTGTATAAAAAACTGGAAAATTTAATTTGCGAAAAAAATCCAAAAACAGGTCGATCATTTAAGCTAGAGACGCTCACAAACATGACGCAACGTTAGCCGGAAATGGGTAAAAAAAAAAATGTGTTTTATTAATTTGTATAACATAATATTGAAAGTCTTATTTGCAGTATAGGTATTCAAAATATTCGTGTGTATGATCTTATACAATAATTCTTTCTTTTTTTTTTAAGGTGGACTTGTTTTACTGGCACTCGGAACTCTTACGCCATATTTTGAGTACATTCCCAAATCCACGCTTTCAGCAGTTTTAATTTCCGCTGTTTTGGGTATGGTATGTATTTAATATTATTACATAATATAATTTCTGTTACAAATAATAAGTCAGCAATAGGTATTTACCTAACGCAGTAAAAAATTGTGTCTTCTGAAAATAAATCGATGAATCTTTGTCAACAATGGACAATTTTTCAAATTAAGTATATTAGTAAAAAGGATTTGAACAAATCTGCTAATTGGATTTTTTTGTTCCATTAAGCCCAGTATTGTCAGATGCAGTGGCGTAGCCACAGGGGGGGTTTTGGGGGTCTGAACCCCCCCCTTGGCATCCGCCAAAAAATGCCAAAAATAACAATAAACCCAAGTATAGTAAACCCCAAGCCACCTAATAACCCAACATAACAATAAACCCAAGTTTGGTAAACCCCAAGCAACCCACTAACCCAACTCGCCGGAGTTTTTTTTTTATACTATCAATAAATTATACTATGAATATCGTAGCGAAGCAGTATCAAAACCGAATTATCAAATAACAATAAACCCAAGTATAGTAAACCCCAAGCAACCCAAATAACCCAACTCACCGGAGTTTTTGTATATTATAATTTTAATTCAAATTGAACTTCAAACAAATGACAAAAACCCAAGTAGATTAAACCTCAAGTGACCCAATTCGCCGAAGTTTTTGAGAATGTTATTAAAGCTTTGTATTATAAATATAGCAGCAGAGATATAAAAAATAAAAATTAATCTGGATCAGTCTGAACCCTCACCTCTTGGCATCAGCTGAAATTTAAAAAATATCATTCATCCTAATAATGCGTAAGTACATGCCGTAGTATTTTTGTTGATAAACTCTAGAGATGAGCTGAGTCGTGAATTCGCATTCACAGGTATAACTGTGAATGTTATTTTTCATTCACTGCGAATATAAACTGTGAATGTAAACTGTGAATTTCATTCCGTGACTTTCAGTGGGTACTGAAAAGTAAAACAAAAACATGCAAAATCCCATACAAATAGAGATGCTGCTTAGCTGAAATAGAGAGTTTTTAAAGAAAAAGTGTTTTTTCGTGTTTTAATTCATTTAATTATAGAGAATTAAAAGTTTTGTTTTTTAATAGAGTTAATTCATTATTTATTACACAACGTTTTGCAAAAACAAAAAAAAGTCAAAACAAGGAACTTTAAAACCTTTAAAAATTATTATTCATCGTTTATTTTTTCGCAAAATTTATTTTACTTTGTAAACCCCTTTCCCCCCTCTTCGGTAACATGCTATTAGTGTATTCCAACTAAAACAAGTGACGTTAAATATTTTCAACTTTTGACGTCTGATAAGTATAAAAAAAACTCCGGCAAATGTCCTTTACGTGCTCATCGAGGCGATTCAATTTCTTTTTCAATTCTGGCTTTGCTGAGTTGGGCTATGTGGGTTTAATGGTTTTGGGGTTTGTGGGTTTAATTGTTTTGGGTTATTTGCCAGTTGGGCTATGTGGGTTTAATGGTTTTGGGGTTTGTGGGTTTAATTGTTTTGGGGTTTAACGTTTTTGGGTTTATTGTTATAATTTTTTTTGTTTGAAACCCCCCCTTTCAAACCAAGTCTGGCTACGCCACTGGTCAGATGAATAAACATCCTCCTCCTGATTTTAAAGGGGTGGCGGCCCCGATCTCCAATGTTTTACAGAAACAAAAACAACCCTACACTTTATTCTTTTATACCGCTACAACGATTTATAATTTTGTTCTTACATAAATTTATAATTTGCTTGGGAAATCACAAATGTATCCTGTTTTTAGCTCCAACTACTAAAGGAGTGGTTAGTCATTTAAAAAAATAAATTTTATGGTTATGAACATTTTTCTCTTGTAACATTCATTTTTAATTTTTTTAGTCTTTTACATAAGGGGAAGTTCTGCGACCCAGTCGTGCATTTTATTGTTTTTTCTGTGGAAAGCTAAAGTACACCCATAGTTTTGTGTGAATTGTGATGGATATAGCCATTTTAAATAAATGAAAACGACAGAAGACATTAAAAAAATACAAATATGTACGTTATTGAGTAGATATGCCCTTGTTTCTTTGATGAGTAGAAAGTAGTGGGACCGTTGCAGGAGATTTGGTTGAATTTTGTTGTAGCTTATACCTACATAAAGGGTTTTCCAATAAGAGGTGTTATTTTGATATTCAAAGAAAAATGGCATTTTTGGAGATAAATGATCGGATGTTTATTTCATTATAAAGAGGAAGGTATGCCGTTAATAATGGAACACAACATCAGCCAAATGGCCGCCAAGACCACGCTTACAGGACCATATCCTTTTCATGAAATTTTCCATAACCAAATCGCAAAGTGGCTGCCCTATGTCCTCGATAGCCTCACGAATTTCATCTTTGAGGTCTTGAATCGACGCTGGGCTGTTGGCGTAGACCTTGTCTTTCACGCGGCCTCAAAGGAAGAAGTCGCAAGGTGTTAAATCACAAGATCTCGGTGGCCAATTGTGATCACCTCTTCGAGAGATAACACGGTCGGGAAACTTTTCCCGTAAAAGATCGATGGTTTCATTGCTTGTGTGGCACGTAGCGCCGTCTTGTTGAAAGTAAACGTTGTCCAGATCAATACCATCCAATTCAGGCCATAAAAAATCATTAATCATCTCTCGATAGCGCAATCCATTGACCGTAACTGTTGCTCCAGCCTCATTTTCGAAAAAGTAAGGTCCAATGACCCCGCGGGACCATAAACCGCACCAAACAGTCACGCGTTAGGGATGGAGAGGCTTTTCAACAATAACTCTTGGGTTTCCTGAGCCCCAGATGCGACAGTTTTGCTTGTTGACGTAGCCTCCGAGGTGGAAATGGGCCTCATCAGTCAAGATGATTTTTCGATGAAATTCCGGATCATTTTCATGCATTTCAAGGACCCAATTTTAATAATTTCAATGCGTTGTTGAAGCGTGTATCGTTCCATTTTTATTAATAGCGTAGTTTCTACTTGTCAAATGTCAAAAAATGACAGCTTCAAAAGTGACAGCTACCGAAATAGCGGGCTATTCAAAATAACACCTCTTATTAGAAAACCCTTTAGATATGTGTATATGTATACAGGGTGTCCGGTAATTCGTCTGCCATACTTTGGAATGTGATTCTTGGTCATATTCTAAGAAAAAAAATTGTTCTACAGTAAAGTCTGATTTTATGATACTGGGGAAGATCTAAAATTGGTAAAAATTCGATTTTTTGGCTTTTTAACTACTTATATTGCAGCACTTGGCAATTGGAGTGGTTTTTCAAGAATTGATACTTTTTAGATAATTTTTAAGACTGTGCACTCCTCAAAAGGATTAAAAGTGTACTTATGCCTACTTGACTTGCTGTTAAAACCCTAATTACCTTACCTCTTCTCAGGGAGAGTTAAATTTGGGGTATGAATGTTTAATGGGTAAATTAAATAAATAAGTGGTAGAAAAGATTAGAAAAACAAATGCATTCATCAAATCATCAAGTTAAGTCACGAATTCAGTTGGATAAGAGCGCTTTTTGAAATGCCTTCATTTACGAGAGAATACGCAGATATTTTATTCGTTTATGGGTTGTGCAATGGATATTCAAGAAGAGCACAAAGAAGATAACAGGAACTTGATCCTAGCAGACGACTTCATTCTGGAAATGTTTTTGGAAATACCTTTCGAAGGCTTAGAGAAATTGGATCACTTTCAACTGCAAGACCTAACGCGGGAGCTGCAAGCACTAGAAGAGTTTCGGTCGATGAAAGAATACGGGCCTTTCAAATTACCACCTATTAACTATCTGGAGTTTTTACAATGTAATCTGTCAGAGCTATTGGAGGATGTTCTACTGCTTCAACTAGCTTCATCATATTTTCAACAAGATGGTGCTCCGGCCCACTATGGTCGTGAAGTTAAAGATTGGCTGGATGAAGAATACGATGATCGATGGATAGTCAGAAATGGACCAATTCACTGGCCTGCAAGATCTCCCGATCTCACTGTACTCGATTTTTTTGTATGGGAACGAATGAAAAAAATCATTTACTCATCGGAAATAACAATTTTAACTGAATTAGAACAACGTATTTCGGGAGGATCACTTAAAGTAAGGCAAGAGTTATCGAGAATAAACATTCAAAATGAAATCCAAAAACGGGCTCTAGCATGCATTCAAAACGCAGGAGAGCACTTTGAGCACTTACAAATGACTGTATTTGTGTATACATAAAATAAAAAATTACTGAAAACTACACAAATTATTGTTTTATTCAAACTCTTTGCACCTCGGGGCAAAAAATCATTTTCTTTTTTTTTAATTTACCTATTTTAGATTTTCCCAAGTATATAAAATGTATGGGTTGGATGCACTTATTAATGAGTTTTTTTTTATTATTGTTTTGTTCATCAGGTAAAAATAAGAAAACTTTATGTTTATAATCCATTTTTTGAAAAAAAAAAATTCACCTCAAAGTCAAAGTTTTGCTCGGGCAAGAAAAATTGAACACCATTTGAAATTGAATATCTGGCAACCCTAAGAACATATTAGCTCAGTTTAAACGTAGTTTTAAGGGTTAGTATTTTTACTACAAAAAAGTATAAAATGAGGTCCTACCATTAGTACTGACAGAGAAACTGACCATAACATGGGTCAGGGTACACCAAAGTAAGCCCTTTTTTAAATCGTCAAAAAATGATGTCAAAGTTGAAAATCAGACTTTACTAGAACATTTTTTTCTTAGAATATAACCAAGAATCACATCCCAAAGTATCGCATACGAATTACCGGACGCCCTGTATAATAGTCTTTTGGTTCATCTGTTGAAAGTCTATTTCTTCTTTTGCGAAATGGAATTTACAATAGTTTATTTTTAATTACACTCAAAATATATTCATATGTATTGTATGTATGTATGAATTATTTACAATAATTTATTTCTTAAGTCTATCTTATTAATCTGCGAGCACAAAAGGGGCTCTGCTTCGTTAGGTTTTCTTTTTACATTTGAATAACATTATGTGTCTTAGGTCTACATTTTTTTCTTATTATGTATGATATTTACGTCAGCTTGAGCAATGCTAACGGTCGTTGGCTCGTTGTGGTGATGAAGGGGTGGATATGGGTCATTGTTGATTGCTGTCTGGTCTTTTGGTGGCTTCAACCTCTGTTGTGCTGCGTCCGTGCAACATCATAGAAGTTTTCGAAGCTGTCTTCTCCAGCTATTCCAAATGCTTGGTCCAACATAAACGTATTTTTATGTGGAGAAAACTGTTAAATTTCGGACAACTCGATTGGATTTTCAACAAAATATATTTGTAAATTAGTTTTATTTTCCTGAATTTTCAAAATCTTTACTGAAAAAGCAGCAATTTTATGTTGAATATTCAGGTCGTTGTTTTTTGTCATCTATTGATGATTAAATATAAGTAATCTTTGTTGAATTATCAGCAAAAAAAAATAAAAATAAAAATAAAAATAAAAATTGTTTTGGAACTACTTTTCTAAAGGTATTGTTTACTATTAAACATTTATGTTGAAAAAAATGTAATATTTGCTTATTAACAACCACAATATATGTTGTTTTTTCAACAACTGTGACATAAATTTTATGTTATGCATGTTAGTTTTTCACCAAATATTGATTAAAAAGATCGCCATACGATATAAGATATGCGATAAATTGCTTACTTTTTATGTGATGAAAATTCAACATTTGATCTTTCAACAAGATGTTGAAAATAAAACACCAAAAATTTCTGTTGAAAATTGCTACAATTATTGTAACGGACCAGTTGCCTACAATAATTGAAGTATTTTTCAACAGAAATTTCTTAGAGTGCATGCTATTTACAAACGCTACAAAAGGTCTATTTACATACCTAGTTTTTTTGCATGAACTGTCATTGATTTAGGTGTTCAGATTGAATTGAATTATTCAGAAGCAATTTATTAAAAAAAATTGGCTTAGTACAAAACTAGTTAGAAAATGGTTAAAATTAAGAATGAGTTAGTAAACTACTTTAAAGTTAGCAAATTGCTAAGTATTATCATACTAATACTTTAATAAAATAGGCTGTTTAAAATTTTGCGCCTTTGAAATTCTAATTATAAAACCCAACATCGAATTCCTCTGGAGATAACTTGGTCAATTTGAAGCGAAAAATTCATATTAGAATCAAATATAACTCTAAGGTCCTTTTGACTCATTATTCTTTGTTGTTATCAACCATCAATTTCGTAATCAAAACAATTAGGATTGAGTATTCTTAATCGACAACACTGTTCTACACTTATTATTATTAAATTATAAACTATTTAGATTAAAATATTTGCGATAATTTAGATTATTTAAGGTCATTAAGATTCTTTGTAAAGGGAAAAATTTTAAAATGATATTGCCAAGTTTAAAGAAAATCCGAAAATCAAAATCAAGTTTAGGCTGTCGCTATCATCGTAATGTTAACTTTGATCAATATCTCAAGTTCGATTTTCGAATGCATAACTTGACTTATAATATATGTATGTACATTAGACTGGGCCAAAAAAATTGACTATTTTTTTTTTTGAAAGATATATCGAGAATATCATTCAGAATGACAAAAAAAAATTTTCGTAAAAGTTTGAGCCCTTAATATCAATTTTAAGAGGGCTATCATCGCTAATTTTGATTTTTAGTCATAATTTCATGTTTTGCGTCAGAACTGACAAAACATTGAAGTAAAAAAAATTCATTTTGACTTACTTTTATATAAAATTAAATTCCCTACAAAAAAGGTCTGATTGAAAATTTTCGTCAGACAAGCCGTTTTTGAGTAATTAAGCTTAATAAATTGTTATTTTTCTTCGATTTTACTTTTTTAATTTGGAATTTTGTAACTAACGAAAAATAACAATTTATTAAGCTTAATTGCCCAAAAACGGCTTGTCTAACGAAAATTTTCAATCAGACCTTTCTTGTAGGGAATTTAATTTTATATAAAAGTAAGTCAAAATGAATATTTTTTACTTTAATGTTTTGTCTGTTCTGACGCAAAACATGAAATTATGACTAAAAATCAAAATTAGCGATGATAGCCCTCTTAAAATTGATATTAAGGGCTCAAACTTTTACGAAAATTTTTTTTGTCATTCTGAATGATATTCTCGATATATCTTTCAAAAAAAAAAAATAGTCAATTTTTTTGGCCCAGTCTAATGTACATTTATGTACTTTTAAGTCGCAATTAAATATTTGGCTGAAGAAATTAGATGCTTATATATATATATATATATATATATATATATAGTTACGGCATCGACATCCGTCAACCCTACAACAGATACACATAACATACTTGATGGCTACAGTAATCGTAAGTCATCATGAGTCATAAAATAGATAAGATTCATGATCAATGTCAGCATTTGTTTATACAAGTGTGCATCTCTAATGCAATTCAAATGCAAGACTTTCAAATTGCATGATCATTGAAATCAAGGTCAGGATTTAATTAAATCCTAATGTTTATTCAAGTGTGCATCACTCCACACTATCTGCGATTCAAACGGATGACCATATCCAATATCAAGGCTTTGTTTTGTCAAATAGACAAAACCGCCAAAATAATAAATAGAATATTGCAAACCATAATCAAGGTCACTGCAATAATTATTTCACCATAATTGAGTATAAATACCCAATCCACATTAGATTTCAGCAGAGTGTATCACGACAGTTCAACACCTCACTTCCATCCAACTTCCAACTTCCCCCCACCAGTGGTAAGGGGTTGTCAACATAAATTGTATTCAAAGAAAGTGTTTGTAATTATAAATAATAATACTTTGATAATTTAAATAAAGAAAGTTTGTGAAACTAAAAATAAGTGTTTAAATTAAAATTAAAAGCCCAGTGGTTGGGGCTAAAACATTTTTTTTAAACAAACGTTACGCTCGGCACGTAACTATATATATATATATATATATATATATATATATATATATATATATATGTATATATATACTGTTTGGTCATCGACTGACGACCGAGAAAATAAACCCTTCATCAGGGTCATCGCTGACACATCATTTGTGTCTACCAACTACTTGGTGCCCTCCGCACCCACCACCAGGGGAGCATCATCATTTCATAAATTCCATTCGATGGCCATCGAATTGCGACACATTTTGATGCCACCTTCTGGTATATCTATAGCTATAGATATCAACATGCAAGCCAGCGACGATAGATACTTTTCTATCAGCTACACATCACCCAATGAAATCGTCACCCACGAGCCAGTGACGATAAGAGATACCTTTCTGTGCACAAGGTACACAGGCACACACACCCCGTATCGTCATATGAGGGATCGTATACAGTGGATAGCATAGCATGGCACCATGGGTTGCTAACAGTCTGGACTATGGATACCAGATACTTATTGTCGCCAACCGATCGTTGCTGCCCTATATTTTGCATGGATAAATATAGCAGTACACTGGAGGTTCGAGTATAGTTCTTGGAAGAACAAATAAACAACTCAACGTCGATGGCTTACCCTCAGATGACTATCCCACGCATCATGGCAATAGCTGCTGGTGTCGGCACATTCTTTCTGGTGTGCCGTTGGATATCGAAGGCGTGGGCATGGTACCAGCTACTGGACTCCCTTCACCTATGGGAGCTATGGTGACGCTGCATTTTTTGGACACTGGTTGATGGCTTCGATGCCATTACTTGGACTTGGTCTTGGCATTATCGTTTTGGACATTGAGACTCGTGGAGTTCACCCTTGGCATTCGTTTTTGGTAAATAATAAATATCGACTTGGTCGCGTTTTTGGTTAAATAAGAGAGAAAACCATTTGTAAATAATTTAATAAATATATTTTATAAAATTAACTTGGTGTTGGCAGAGTGCCTATTTGTTCTTGGAACTTTTTACTACCCCGACCCCTGTGTTCGGAAGTTTTATTCCCCGACATATACATATATATGTATATATGTATATATGTATATATGTATATATGTATATATGTATATATATATATATATATGTATATGGTATACCTACCTATCTCAAACACCATTGAGTATTGCAATGTGACAAGCCAAATCAAGCCACACTCATCCTCAATATAAAAAATAAAATGCACGACTGGGTCGCACGAACTTGCTCCTATGTAATAGACTAGGAATTTTAAAAACGGATGTTATTAAAGAAAACTGTTCATAAGGACAAACTGAATTTTTTAAATTCTTTTAGTAATAAGAGATAAAAACAGAATGCTATGCAAATATAAATTTATGCAAGAACAAAAATTATAAGTCGTTGTAGTGGTTCCTTAAAAATATAAGCTTTTTTGTAGGTACAAAATTTTTAAGAAAAAAATTTTGGTACGCCAATTTTAAGTTTTTATTATTGTACGAATAAGAGTCTAATTTCCAAAAAAATATTAAGCCGTTCTTGAGATATCGAATTTTCCAAAAAAAAATGACTTTTTTTTCTAAAAATTGAAAAAAAATATTTTTTTTTAAGTTTTGAAATGCAATGTTTTTTAAACTTTTTAGGAGCTTCTTTATAAAAAATTTCATTAAAATCCGTTATGCCGATAATGAGAAATTAAAAATTCGAGAAAATCGTTCTATGGTACTTACAGTCAGTAATATCTAGATTTCAATTTTTTTTTTATTAAATTATAGATCGTTAAAATTAATCAAAAGAAAAAAAATTTTAGCAAAATTCTCGGAACCGTTTTCGAGGAAAAAAAAGATTTTCGAAAACCATTTTTTAAAATTTGTATGGAAGGTACCGTTAGTTTTAGACAAAACAAATTTTTTTTTCTCAAACCTTGTAGATTATGTTAAAAACCTTTTATTTATCAAGTTTGAAAAAAATCGATCTTGGGGTTTTCGAAATATTGGGTTTCCAAAAAAAAATTTTGAATTTTTTTCTAAAAATCCAAAAAATAAAAAAATTGAAAATTTGAATATGTAATAAAATTTAAACTGTGGAGGAGCTTTAGCATAAAAAAAATGATTTGAATCGGCTGTACCGTTTTCGATAAAATCAAAAACAAAAAAAATGGACCCAGGGGAGGCTACCAAAAATAACAATTTTTTGTAAAATTTTTTTCAACCATTACCTAATTTTAACTAAATGAAATTTTTCAAATTTTTTTAAGAAAATCTGTCTGACAGTTTTTGAGAAAAAAAAATATTTATAAAATTTCGAAAAAAAATCGTATGGCAGGTACCGTTATTTTTGGTCCTAAAAAAAAAAGAAAAAGCGTGTGGGGGGAAAAACTTAAAACCCATATCTACCAAGTTTGAAGAAAATCGACCGAAAACAGGCTGTAGTCGAACCGACAGAGAGACAGACAGACAGACAGAATTGCGAGACCCACGTTTTTGGTCTTCGCTATCATCGTAATGTCAATGTTTTGTAGCAATTTTTCGGTAGGAGACACAACTGGTAGCTGCTGAGACACTGGTGGAGGCAAAAATGATGAAGAGACTGACGGCAGAGGTGATGTCATATCGATAAAGACAGGCAGCCCCGTTGGAGCGGCAGACGACAGCTGCTGAGACATTGGAGCTTTAATGATATTGTTGGCATTCACTTTCACTTGAAGTTGTTGCAATTGATTTTGACTTCGAGATGTTTCATTACGCAACTCTTCAACTGAACTTCGCAATGTATTTATCCCTGCAATGATTGAAGTGAACTGTTCACTAGAAATGCATACCTGTGTATGCAATGGTGATGGCGTATCCATCTCCACCACAGTGTTATCCAGTTCATCCTCTGAGTTTTCATTTGGCTTGTTTACGCCAAATGGTTTGTCGTCCATATTGCTTTAAAAAATGAATTCAAAATAATAAGGAATTTTACAAAATGGCGTCGGTGGCGTCTCTTTGATTGCAGAAACGAATTGATTCGAAAATATATTTTGTGATTAAGTTTATACAAATCGAGGCAACAATTTTAAAAACTAATGTTGCGACCGTAAAGAAAAATTCTAAATTATTGACATTTTGTTTTATTTTCTGTATTTAAATCTTTTACATTTATTTGAACGCGTTTTTAAATTGATGTTGCCCTTTGTATCCTCGTTTCGGTTTTTCTTTTACCCTCGTTCTTTTCTTTTTGTTGGTTCGTTGGCTCCCTTCTTCGTTAATTTGTTTTCTGTCTGTTGGCTGCCGTGGTTGGGACTGTTCGTAATTTTGTTTGTTTTCACATTTAATGTCATCAAAGTTTCGTCGTCAACAGTCAACTTTGATCAAGTTTGATAAGTCGCAAGTAAAAATCATGCCACAGAAGTTTTTTTTTTGTTCTTGTCTACCTGCACAATTTTGTTGTTGTTGTCTTTTATAGTCCATCCAAAATCTTCTGTCTGCACAATTCTGTTATATTGTATACAAAAAACTTGTTCTACTCTGTCATAATATGTTTTTTATCTGTTCTACATTTTCATTAAACGCTAAGAACATTGTATATAAACTTATAAAGCGACATTCCATTACTTGTCAGGGTGCCAGGTGTCTCTTCGATCGAACTACCTTATAAAGTTTATATACAATGGTCCCAGATGGATCGAACCCGTATTGACTATACTAGGACATGATGCTTTCTATATTTTGTTGTAGTACCAAGTTGTTTGTTGTATTTACAAATACAAATTTACAAGTACAAAAATGATGTTCTCTTGTTGACAATTTAAAGATTTAAAATATTTATTGATTATTATTATTTGCTTCAAGTAACGGTTTAATTTTGCTTTGTTTTTTTATATAATGAATTCTGAGAACGATGTTTTTTATATTTGCTTTTTTTAAGTGAGTTCCGCATGCCTCACTCTCCTTCTCACTCCACCCCCGAGAAGTGCAAAAGAAAGTAGTTCCTTTCGATGCACATAACAAGGATTTTTCTCATCGAACCAGCTTGAGTCTCTGATGTTTGTAATTCTCATGCATTCCAAAGCCATTGTCTCTCTTATATTCTTTTGATGTGAACGTTCTCTGAAAATTCCCTGAAATACTTTAAAACGAAGTTTGCATATATTCAAAAATTCATCCATTGGTGCTTTCAAACTTCCAAAGTCACTATTTTGAGAAAAAAACTTTAGTAAAAATGAAAAATTCCGAAGGACATGCTATATTTTCATCTGTTTTTAGGAAATATTTTGAACAGCTTGCACAATTGTTCTTTGGAAGCATTTTAAAAGCCAAATACCACATAAAATAACGCATTGCACATGTTTCTAATGAAATTTCATTTCCAATTTCAATATTGCTCATGAATTTTTCGTACAAAGCCTCGTCGCATATTATTTCCTCAGGAGCCTTAAACAGTGAAGTATTTTTCGTTATTTTAGGTTGTTTCAGGTGTGTTTAAATTTAAAAATTCTACACCGTCATCTTCGCAATTACTATATGGAATGAAAGTAATTAGCTTCGAGGAAAGATTTTTTGATATCCAAACATTAAACTCATAAACTGAAGCATTTTTGTTGTTACCACCTTTACTCATAGTAATAGAAAATAAATTTTCTAAGATATATTGATGTATTCTTTTTGTCAGTGAATAATCAATATTCTCATACAAGCCACTACTTATATCGTCACTCAGTAATAAAACGCCGTTAATTGTCTGTTCCATTTATTTTAAGCACAAGTTTCTTGGAAGATTAGCTGATTCTTGTATTTTCTTTAAGTTAGATTAGTGGCACCACTTTACTTCAATTGAAGTAGATCTACTTCTTTTTTTCAAAATATTTTAAAATCTACTTCTTATTTCGCACCATCAGTAAACTACTGAAATCTACTTCATTTTAAAAAACTCTGTTTGAAACTACTTCAATTTAAAAAAAAAAATCTGCTTATATTTCACTCTAGTAAGGATGTAGCACGACTATTACAAAAAAAAGTCAACGGCCTTGGCTTTGATGAAAGCATCGCTTCCCATCGATCAGCGAAATCAAGCATCAGTGCGCATGGTTAGTACTTGGATCTTGGATGGTGGACCGTTCAAATACCAACCGTGTGCTGTTGACATGTGTTTCTTCTGTTATTCTCTCTTTCTATCTGTCTCTTTCTGTTGTATTGTCTAAGCCGATGTTGCCAGTGCTTTAAGTGTCTCTACTTCGTAGATTTATCTACGGAGTAGTGTAATATGTAATGTAATGTATTACAAAAAAAAAAATTAATTGTCAACATAATAAAAATACACAAATGAATAATTTTAAGAGCATAGAATCACGAATCTTATGAAAATTTCGGTGGCCTGTGTGTTTTCATTTTAAAATTAAATTATATTGAGTTACAGTAATTTTAATGTTATTCTTTGTAAAAGGAAGTTTTATTAAAAAATCACTTCTTTATATAAAAATTTCTTTAAAATTAAAAGGAATGTATTGACAAATTTCAGTATTTAATAATATATGTGCATTTAAGGAAAAAATGTTATGTATACATTATTATTTCAAAATCAAAGAAGCTCCGATATGAAAATTTTGATCGAAATCAGTAGAGTCAGAAATGGGAAAGTAGGAAATCAAAAAAAGGACACATGACAGGTACCGTTAATAACATCATATCATCGTACATTTGATATATAAGCAAGTAAAAAGTTTTTTTTAAAATCTACTTCGATTTCTCTCAATTTACTTCACTTTTTTCTTCGAATCTACTTCGAATTTTTTTCCGGAAGTGGAAACGCTGAGTTAGATACAAATAGTCTTAGTTAATTATAAGCTGGACTCTCCAACACCAACGGTTCAAAATACGTTGTCAATTTCAAAATTGAATATTTCACTGAAAACATCAAAGGAAACGTTACCATCTGGAGTTAGTATATCAGATTTGAGTAAAAAATTGCGAACCTATGTCGCAAACCTTAAGACCAACTTCTTGACAGATCGATAAATTCTTTTGTATAATATCGTTCAGGTTAACCCCTTTCACACCGTTTGCTGAAACAAAATAATTTAAAACGCTTTTCCAATCATTAAATAAACCACTCACCATGAAACACTTGTTTCGTTGGCATACAATATTTTTCTATCTGTCCCTCGGTCTTCGAAACAATCAATCAAATCGATTTTAATGTTATAAGTGAGATTTGGACGAATTCTTATCTCATCAAAAATTAAAACTACATAGCGTTCACGGTGGCTTAACGAAGCAAACTTTGACTTCAGATAAGTGTGTGCATTGTTTTCGAATCCTGGTTGTAAACCTTCTACCGGAGCCCATCGATAAAATATGAATACGTTAGGCAGTCTGAACCCCAATCCATCCCTAAGAAAATTGTATGCGCTTTGCGATCTATAAAAAATATTTTGGGAACGTTCTTTTTCGTTACTATTATATTTCTTGGATTTGGAAAACCCCATTAGCATATCACAAAATGTTTTAGAATGTTCTGGAATATAAAGCACTTGGATTTGAGAAGATAGACTTACTTTAAATTTTTTACATTTTTGAAGAGCAGTATGGGCTCTCATTTTATTTTAAAGTTTTCTTTTCAATTTATGTATTTTTATACTGTAACTATGTAAGTAATGTTTTTTTTTTTTTAATACGGATTTTTTTTTCTCCTCTTTCGTTCATCTTTGCAATAATTTATCGCATTTAACACAAGAAATGCAACAACTGTTTGAAGTTCTTCTTCGTTTATATGGAGGAGATTGAAGATTTTCTGGACATACATAAGTCTGTATCTAAGTCGGAATTTAAATTAAGAGAAGGAACAGAATCTGTTTAATAAGAATAGACTGTATGTTGATAAATTTGTAATGTTTTATGTTTAATAATGAAAAAATGTTTGTGTAATGTTGTAATGAAAATGTTTAATAAATATGTAATGTTTTTTTATGAATGTTAATACAATGTTGTACTTATGATGTGTGCTGTCCGATGGTCCAAATTGAAAAAGAAAGATTTTAGCAAGTTAATATTTAACATAGCAAGTTACAGTATTATTAATAAAAAATATGATAGCGTTAGAATTACATTGAGTAATAACAATAAAATACGAGTATTATAGGGTCTTATTTGTTATGTTGGGCAAATGTGCATATAGTACTGAACATTCAGTCCCCCCTGGAAGACTCCGGTCTTTTAGTTATAGGCAAGGGAGAAATTTTCACAATAGGCCTAATGTAATCTCCAAACTGTATATGTACTGTAACAACTCTGCATCTGTTGTCTTTGCCAGGATGGATTTTCATTATTCGGCCAAGCAAAGCGGTCTAAAGCCAAAAGAAATGCGTTTGAAGATAGGTCACCGACGAGTTCAATATGAATTCCTTTAGTAACAAAGCATACAAAAATTGCTATGTACGATTTAACAAATTTTGGATTTCTCCCAGGAGCTAACCGCAGTGTTATTGGGCCCGCATAGTCACAACCAACCTTACTGAAAGGACGCAAAACCGAACGCGCTCAACTGGGAGATCTCCCATGAATTGCACTGCAAACATTTTGCGCTATCGAAGACATTTAATACAGTCATGTACTATTTTTCTTTATAGATTTCTGCAACCCATTATATGAAAAGTTTGTTTTAAAATCGCGAATACTAGAGACACGCTGGCATGCAGATGATGTTTGTGAGTGTAGTAAAGGATTAGCTTAGTTACGCGATGCGATTTGCATGAAATTATGGGATGTTTTTCATTATAAGATAAATCTGAGTAGTTCAGACGGACACCGACATGAAGCACGTTATCACAATCAAGAAACGGAGATAAGGATATTAGTTTGTTGCGTGAATATAATTCTTTGCCATTCTGAAGAATTATAATTTCAGAGGAAAACGATGAATTTTGAGCGTATTTTATTAATCGAGTTTTGGATTCTGCAATTTCTTCTGTTGAGAGATATTATGTGTGTTTTTTTGGGAAAATTATCCGTAGTGAAGTAGGATTTTATACTTATTACAAATACAAAGTTTTCACTGCCGATAAAAGTAGAAGTAGAATCCAACTGCGGATAGAATGTTGACGTTTGCTCGAGTCTCGAATACAAATGTTGGTACAATTGAAAACACTTTTGTATCTCGAAGGCATGTTCGTAGAGTACGAAAAGTAGTTTGTTGTTTATCATTTTCCATTGGGAGTTTACGTCTTTTTTTAGAAAACCATTTTTATAAGAAAAACCCTGCATTTTGTATCGTGTTGGTGTCGAACTCTTATAGAAAGCTGTTTAATAACTAAGGCGTTTTTTTAGGGGCGAAATGTCGTGGTCAGCTGTTATATTTTAGTTAAACAGCGACATTTAAGAGTTACTAGCGCGACAAAGCCTTATTATGAAAAAAGCTGTTGAGAAATCCAAAACTAACTAAAGTCTGCGAACAGATCCCTTGACTTTTGTGGTGATAATTGTCAACAAAAAAAAAATTCACAAACAAAACTTCTGCTTTATGAAGAATGGCTGGTGAACAGAAAAAGTAAATACAAAATGATTTAAATTAAAATTCATAAATAAAAACCTCCATATATATTTTCAGAAACAAGAAAATTACTTGGAAAAAAGTTATTGGTTGTTTTTTTTCAATTAAATATTTGACAACTAGTCAGTGATACCAACTTTAAAGTAGAAAAATCGCACAACTGCGGATACGTTTTTTTGGGAAATCCTACTTCACTACGGATAATTTTCCCAAAAAAACACACCTATTATATTATATTACCTTTGGGTAAATGCAAATAGTTTCTATTAAAACGAAAAATATATGCCAGAACGTGAACGGATTTTATACAATCTGAAGAATTAGTAATGATTTCATGAAGAATAGTATCTCTTGTTAGGCTAGACACAAATACCTGGACCTTGTTTGACTTGCGTTCCTATAATAATTTATCAACTAGTATCTCTTGTATACCACATTCTGATACTGTCCATTCGTGAGATTTTTTGCAGAGCCAAGATGTACCCATCCACCAGATTTCCGTTGACCTTAGGAAAGATGGTGAGATTCCACGCGATATGCAACGTCAGCCGGATTACATGCAGAATGAACGTGATTCCATGATTTAAGTGGGATTGACGATAGGATCTCTGATGTCCGGTTACCAATGAAGACCGACCACCTTTTGGGAGGTGCAGACAGCCAATGGAGAAGAATTGAAGAGTCTGTCCATGCAAATACTCTAAGATCACTCGCCTGTAAAGATAATTTTATTTTATTAACGAGACGTGTTAAAAGAACAGCTCCGCAGAGCTCAAGTCTTGGCAGAGAGATAATCTTTATTGGAGCGACCTTGCTCTTGGCTGCGACCAATGAAACTGATATCTCTCCAGAAATGCTGATGCTACGGCAATACACAACAGCCAGTGTTGGGACTTCTACCACTTAAGTAGTATTTCTACCACTTTTTGCTTTTCATCAAAACCTACCACCTAAAAATCAAATTCTACCACTTTTTGCAACTGACCTTTCACCTATCTTTTTACATTACCATATACCATACGATCACAATCACACCTAAAATTTATCCAAAATGTTAATCCTAATATTTTAACGATTGCATGTATGTTAATGTACATTTCATAATTTAAGTTTGTGCTCTGCTTATGCTGCTAAATATATGCCGTGGCAACTAGAAAAATAATTAAAGGATATACATATGTACAATTTCTATTTTTGCCACAGCTTGAAAAAATAAAAAGATTTCATTACTTTCCAAAAGCACTTGGCGTTAATGAGCATCAAATCTTAAAGGTTTGTCAAACTCGTTCGCTTAAAAAGAATCATAGAGCAGTGGAATCCCTTGTTTGATTTTTATATTCTGCACTTGAATAACCTACATACATTTAAGGCTTCAAAAATTTCAGATTTTTACCCGCGACTTATAGGTACTATAAGGCCAGTTATGTATTCGTAAAAAAAAATCAAACTAGAGATGAAGACTAAAAAAGTGGGTCTCGCAATTCTGTCTGTCTGTCTGTCTGTCTGTTCGACTACAGGCTAAACGGCTCGGCCAATTTTCTTTAAACTTGGTAGATATCATTTTTAATTTTTTCTCCCCACACGTTTTTTTCTTTTTTTTTTTAAGACCAAAAATAACTGTACCTGCCATACGATTTTTTGAAATTTTATAAACATTTTTTTTTTCTCAAAAACTGTTCGACAGATTTCAAAAATAAAAATACAGAAAAATTTCATTTAATTAAAGCTAGGTATTGGTTGAAAAAATTTTTCCGAAAAATGGTTATTGAGGGTACCCCCCAAGGAACTATTTTTTTTGTTTTTGATTTTCTCAAAAACGGTTTAGCCGATTTTGATCATTTTTTTTTGATAAAGCTCCCCAAAAGCATTAATAGAATTTTGTACTCAAATTTTCAAAAAAAAATTTTTTTGGATTTTTAAAAAAAACTTCAAAATTTTTATTTCAAAACTCAATATTTTCTCTAATAACATTCGTTTTTAAAATTCCTAGTCAATTACATAGGAGCAAGTTCGTGCGACCCAGTCGTGCATTTTATTTAAAAAACAAAGACAATTTAGTTTTTTTTTGAAATTTTTGTCAATAAATCTGAAAATTATAAATGAGTTGAGTTACATAAACAGAATATTTCAATCTGAGAACACAAAAATACACTTTTTGATCGAAAGTATGAATACGTTAAAGCTAAAATAATGAAAAATTTTGTAAAGTCAGAAAATATTAATATAAACACAAATGTTAGAAACCCTGAAAACTATCTACTATTTTCTCAAATGTATTTTGGCCTTCACTTTGAAAGGTACTAATGAGAGAATGACATTGATGAACAAAAAGTAATGAAATTAAGAAAAGTGATCTGCAGCTATGAGTATTATGTCGAATTATGTTTTCAAATTGGAGAAAAATTTAACTTTTCAAACGATAAATTAAAATTATTAAAATGTTTAAATCCAAATAGACGTCATTGATGGAATAATACCATCAGTTACAGGTCTGACGTGACATTTTCGCCAAATATAACGAACGTAGAATTGATTAATAATAATGAGTGCAGAAAACTAATTCGAGAAAATCACTTACTCCAAATTTTTAAAACTGATGACATTGTTTCACAATGGCGTTTGATAAAAAATTTAAAAGATTGTTGGACAATTTATTGTTTAAAAACATTTCTTCATATCTATATGTTGGAGCTTTGTTGCTTACCGCATAGCAGTGCTGCTGCGGAACGTAGATAAATTTTTCGATTTGAAAAATATAAAAAATGAAAAAAGAAATAAATTGGAAACAACAACTGTTCAAAACATTTTAGCTGCAAAGGAAATTTTATTCAATGATCAAAATTTTAATCCTCCAGAAGCATTAGAAAAATATGCCTTAAGATTTAGATTTTCTGTCGGTTTACATTATAAAAAAAAAATACCTAATTGTAATGTTTTGAAGTCTGAACTAATTTTATTTTTAATTCAAACGGCTGTTATAGATTTAAGTTTTTGGTTTGGAACGATTTTAAAATGAAATTGTATATGTATGTATATTACTTTCTTCCAGATATAATGTGATCTTTGGAACATAAAGAATCGAAATGTTATTTCATTTATTTTTGTATTTGAATTATTTTCAATAAATTTATTTTCAATATACGATTTGCTACATAAAAAAGGCTTTTAATTTCTACCACTTTTTTGAGAACCTTTCTACCACTCTTTGGCTTCTGCGAAGTCCCAACACTGACAACAGCTGCATACGCATCCAATGATGCATCGCAAAACGCGTGTAGTTCACAATTTATTTTGTTGGTCCATATGAGCCTAGGCACAGAAATAGACTCGATTAAATAAAGTTCATCTCGAATAAGAGTCTGGTAGCGTGTCATCCCAGCCTAACCTTTCCCGCCAAAGGTCTTGAAAGAATATTTTGATAGCGACAAATATTCGCGAAGCGTCAGAAAGTATTCGGCGGTTTATACAAACTAATTGGCTTGGAAGATGGACACCACTGTAACCCTAGTACCTTGATTATATTCGATTCTTCGAACTCAACTGGAGAAATTTCTCGCTGGTCTTCTGGTAGTGATAATAGAAGAGGCCAACAGTTAGTGCTCCATTTTCGAAGATTGAAACCTGCGGATTTGAGAACGTCCACAAGTTCATCTCAAAGAGCAATCAATTCCTCAATGGAATCAGCGCCGGTAATGACGTCATCGACATAAAAATCGTTTTGGATTATCGAAGAAACGCGAGGGTTTGTTTTTGAGGAATCTAACGCTAGTTGCTTAAGTGTGCGCACTGCCAAAAATGGGGCAGCCGAACTACCATATGTCACTGTCAAAAGTTTGTAATGTTTTACAGGATCTTCGGGACCTTCGCGCCAAACAATCCTTTGAAAATTGGTATGATTTGGTGAAACCCACATTTGGCGGTACATCTTTTCGATGTCCCCTGAAATAGTGTATAAATGGCGTCGACATCGAAGGCATATGGAAAATATGTAGCGCTGAATTGTGGGGCCAACGAGAAGTGATTCATTTAACGAAGAATTGGTGTTGTGTGATTTAGCTGAGCCATCGAAAACGACGCGAACCTTGATTGTACTACTGTCTCCTTTAAATACTGGGTGGTGGGGTAAATAATAATGTGATGTTATCTGCTGTAGTTCATCTAACGGAATTTCCTTTATATGACCCAGCGATAAGTAGATACTCATCGAAAAAAACTCGAATATTGTTTTTTAAGGTCTGGATTGTATAAAAATCTCCGATCAATAGAGTAAAGTCGATTTAAAGACAGGCGAAAAGAATTGTCTGGTGAAATATTTGAAATTGATTTAAATGGCAACATAACGATGTATTTTTCATCTTCGTGACGGCGGCGCACAGTGGGGCCATTTCTATGGGAGAGCGGAAAAAAGTCCATAAAAACTGAACCACTTATCCAATTTTGATGAAATTTTCAGAGATGAAAGAAGTTTTAGAAAGAAAGCTCCACAAAAATTTTCCACCCACTGCCACGCCCACTAACAAAAAAACTCAAAATTGTTAAAAATCCAGGTTTTGTTCCAAGTAAAGGTTAAGATGGTGCTTTTTTCGAAGTAAGTTGGCCATTCAAATTTTCCACACCCTCTTTTTGGCGTTTTTTATTGTTTTGTTTTTACTTTTTTGTAGTAGGTACTTGTTTTGTGTTAAATCGGTCTTTTTAGTGCCGTAAAATTGAATAAAGTTTTCAAATTTTATAAAGGTTAGTTTAAGAAATGAAAACAAAATGTTTCCATCAATTGACACGCCCACACAAAATTTTATCGAAATTCCAAAGTTAGAACGTTAAATTTTGATTAATTTGAAAAATATATTTTCGCAAAAAAAAAAATCAAATAAAATGCTTGAATCATGGAATTATTATGTATGTATGTGTCGGCTTAGACGTTAATTTTTTTTCAGAAAGATAATGGAAAGAAGCAATGTTATTCTTATTTTCAGTTAAAAATTATGAAAATTCAGGTTTTCATAGTTATTATAGCGAAATTGTGTGTATCCAAAGAAGTAACTTTTAACGTAGTGGTAAATCATAAAAATAGTATAACCATCAAAAGCTGACAAGTGTCAATTTACAAACGCATAGTCAAACATTCATGAATGCATTAAACCAGCAACCCGTTATATGTTTTGTGTTTACTACTGAAACTTGCCTACTGAAACTTGCACCAAATAATGGGCAAACTTCAAAGCATAACCAAAAATGTTTAAGACATTTTTTTTCAATTATGAAAAAGAGGTTTTTGGTAAGAAGTAGTACGTTACGAAATAGAACCACATCACCACATGTATATAAAAAAAAAACAAAGAGTTTAATTTATATTAATATTAATTCTAAGTCATTAAAAAATGTATATTAGTTCACCCATTTTAAACCTAATTCTTACTGATGTAACATTTAACTATGTTTTTTTTTTAATAAAAAAATCACTAATTTCTAATCACTAATCACTGTGCGGATTTGCAGATATTTGCAGCTAAATTTTGTTTGAATGTAAACAGTGACATAACTACATCGAGAAAATAGCTATCTCAGACCAGAGGAAAGTGGAGCTTTTTTTAAATGACTACAACTTTCCATTAATGTGGACTGAGTCTTATATTGTGCTACCGTAATTCACTAAAAATGTTTTTGTCGAATTTTACCGCTGTTTTGTATTATTAGGCATCCTAAATAAGCAAACAAAAAACAATCCCATTTTTAGTTCATCCCAAATAGTCGTAACACCCTATGAAAGTTAAATCAAACTCCCACACTAGTTCAAATATTTTGACTTTGACCGTCTATTTAGGTGAAAAGAATTCAGTTTTGGCCCAAGTCCTTAAGGTACCCAGATTCTCTGGCTAATTTACTGTGAGAAACATGAATCAACTAATCGAAATCAGCACTTTTGGAAAATCGAGTTTTTTCCGCATTGGCTCACTGTGCCACGTTTATGTGAGTCATTGTTGTGCTGCTTAAAACCAACTGATGTTTGCAGCCATATTTGATTTAAATTCTTAAATCGAGTTTCATTGCGGTCAGATTGTGCCCATTTTTCTTTGAACCTCGACGAAAATTGTAAGATTGCATGGTTTAGCTCACATTTCTATTTTTCGGGGCAGTGGGTGCGTTCCTGAAGTTGTAATTTTAAGTAAGACAATTTTTCCTCCAACAATGCCTTTCCAGACTCTTTCATGATTCGAAATAGCTCCATCCGTGTTAAAAACAAGTCATTCGAATATGAACCTACGCCAAAAAGTAAACCTTTTGAAATTGCCCAAGGTGTTAGTTAAAAAATAAAAAAAAAATGGAGCACGTATGAGCACCCGTTCTTTTAAGAACTTTACAGACAATAGGTTAAACTACATGAAAATACTTAAATCTGGATGTAGAAGAGTGTGGAAGTTAACTTTAAGCTTAAGCTTTTAAAAAAGAACTAAAAAACTCTTATTATTAATACACACTTGACTTCCGATACAAAATAGAACAAAATTTTTCCACAATTTTTAATTTCTTATTAAAATATTAAATAACACACCTGACGCTGTCGATTCCATGTTCAAACTTAATTTTACCTTTATTTTTAAGAAAGTGACAGCTATTTAAAAGCCAACACTTTTTGCGAACCTTGCAAATTACATTTTGAAGAAAACTAAAGTGGTTACTTCAAGTGCTCGCTTTGGAGTGGGAAATCTTGTAACAGTATAAAATGAGCGCGGTTTAGATGCATTGGAATGTTTTATAACGGAATAGCAACAGATAAAACTCATATCTTTCGTTTCATTTTTTGAATTAATTCCGACTTTGCCATATAGGTCGCCCCACTGTGCGGCGGTGTGTTGAAACAAAATGCTCTTCAGCCTGTTATTCCTCAATCGAAAGAAGTGGTTCATGATGAACTTCTTCTAATCGCCAAAAACGTTCTAAATCGAACTCTTGTGAGTAATGTAGTTGGGTACAGTAAGTACTCACTTCCATGGCTTGCGAAGTATGCTGCTGATAGCTTCCTGCTATCACCCAGCCGAATATAATCGGTATTGATTTAATACCCCCTGTGACAGAAGGTTTCGAAGGTCCCTCAATTACGCTGAAGAATTTATCTGATCCAATTAAAAAGTCTATTGGACGTCATGGAAAGGAATGCAGTGAAATCGATATTGGTTATTGGAGCTGATGGAAGTAAAGACGTCAACTTTGAGATGACGTAACAATCAATGTCAATAATATTTGAATCATATCTCGACTGTAAGGTCAGGCTAACCAAACCATTGGTAACACCTGCAGATGTTGATGAAATTCCCATTATAGGAATACGAGAGTTTTTTCGAGAAAGTCCTAAGCGTTGCACACATTGCTCCGTTACGAAGGACACTTGTGATCCTGTGTCGAGGAGTACACGAAGGTTTTGATAAACTCCTTGCTTATCACAAACCTTAACTACAGCAGTAGGAAGAATAGCACTAGCACGATGATTTGTTTCGATAGAGTGGTTAATCACAATAGGATCTACAGAGTCTTGAGGCGTTGAAGAAGAAGCAGAAGAAGCATGGGGTTGAATAGCAACCGAGTTTGACATTGAGCTTGTTGACGAAGTGTTTGTGTTATGTGTACGATGTACAAGAAAGTGGTGACGTGAAGAGCACATTTTACACCGAAAGGTTGAACGGCATTTGTTCGAAGCATGACCATTTCGAAGACAGTTAAAGCACAAAGCTTTTTCTTTTACGAAATTACGACGGGCGTCTACATCTAAACCAATAAAAGTTTTACATGATTGAAGAATATGATCTTCCTTACACTTTGGACACACTACCTTGGTTTTCACTAAGTGTGTTCGAACACTATTTTGAGTTTTGGTAGATGGTTTGGAGGCACGAGTTGATGTATAGCAGGATTCCAAACAACTACAACGATTTTCTAAGAACTCAACAAATTGCTCTATAGTACTACATTCGTCACTTGGTGCACGTTCTTCAGCCCATGCCTGTTTGGTATCGTGGTCTAATTTTTGTAACAAAATAAAAATGAGCCATCTCTGGCGTTAGAATCAAAGGCCTTTAAGCCTCGTAGAGTCTCATCAGCACCATCTGTTAGTTTTCGAAGAGATTGCACGTTGGGAGAACTACACGATGGCAATGAAATGAAAGACTGATGAATGTTTTTTTATCGAAACGCGCCTCAAGTTTATCCCAAGCTTCTATGTAATTATTCTCGGTACAAAATATATGTTTAATTAGATTGATCGGGATGAGTATTTGAGTTCGAAATTTGGCGAACTGAAGTATTCATTAAAGAATGCGCTTGGTAGTACTTCTCTTCGTACTTGGCAAACTCTTGCTCAGAATCTGTAAAATCTTCATCATCACAAAATTCATATTTTTTTCTTTATTTGTTCGTAAAGTTGTTGTTTAGTGAACAAAAAGTTTGATTTTTTTTTATAAAAAATTAATTTTAATCAAAGGTTTAAACAAAAGTTCAAAAGAGTACCATACCAAATATTTATTCATGCATTTGATTAATCATGCACATGCAAAAGTATGTATATATACCAATTGTATATTGGCAATTCTAATTACAAGGCATATAAATTAAAACATGTGATTTATATGCGACGATATAAAATTTGTTCACCGGTCTTCGATAATCGGAGCACTAAGCAGTCATAAAAAAAGGAATGTTAATTAAATTCACTTGCACTGATTTGATTTTTTAAATTTTAAATCCGGCTCGAAGGACCAAAAAATCTGTTTAATAAGAATGGACTGTATGTTGATTAATTTTTAATGTTTTATGTTGAATAATGAAAAAATGTTTGTGTTATTTTGCAATGAAAATGTTTAATAAATGTGTAATGTTTTTTATGAATGTTAATACAATGTTATACTTATGATGTGTCCTGTCCGATGGTCCAAATTGAAAAAGAAAGATTTTAGCAAGTAAATATTTAACATAGCGGATAAGAAAAATGAGCACAAAGCAGATTCAAAGATAATCTCTAGTTACAGTATTATTAATAAAAAATATGACAGCGTTAGAATTACATTGAGTGATAACAATAAAATACGCGTATTATAGGGTATTATTTGTTATGTTGGGCAAATGTGCATATAGTACTGAACAGCATCCCTCTTAAAGTATTTCCTTCCAAAGAATTCGGAACAAAAATGATCGTCACAAGGAAAGTACTTTCCACATGCTTTCAATTATTTAAAATTTCAGGTTTGTCCTAAGAAGTATATTCAAAAATTTTAAGCTAGGGGAATTTTCTTTTAGGATTTCTGCAAACGGAGCAAGAAACTCACGATTTCTTTTTGTCACAACCCATTACAAACAAAATAAAATGCACGACTGGATCGCACGAACTTGCTCTTATGTAAAAGTACTTTGGAATTTAAAATACATTTTATAAATATAAAACATGGATTTAATGTACATTTTCCTTGTATTAATTTTTTTTTATTCTGGCTAGCATAATATTTCTTAAGCACTGCCGGCGTTTTTTTCTGCTAAATACTCGTAGATAAATATGAATTCTTCATTTTAATGCACCAATTATTATCCATAACATATTTCATTATATTTTCAGAATCAAATGGTGTGATAACAATAGTTTTAAAGTTGTAATACTCATTTTTATAAAGTGTTTATTGAAAATAAACTATTTTGTTGCTCAGAAATTGTTTTTCCTGTTTACTATCCAATTGCATTTTTATTTTTACTCTTGTCCAAGTTGACAAGTCAGAGTGAAAACGTCAAATAAATCTCATTTTTTCTGGTGAAAACACTTTAAGATTTATTTCAAATCTCTACACCTAAATCCCGGATTTACTTTTTGTCAAAACGTAGTATTAATCTTACAGGTGATTCAAAACTTGTAGGATGTAGAAGATGTATTTAAATACGAGTATACCAAAAAAATCAATCTTTTCAATTAAGCAGCATTTCCATAATTTTTCGTAGTTTTGATATTTTAAACCAAAAAAATAATATCAAATGTCAATTTGTGAACATGTGTGAACTGAACATGCATAATTATATTACTCGTATACAGGGTGTCCGGTAATTCGTCTGCCATACTTTGGGATGTGATTCTTGGGCATATTCTTAGAAAAAATTGGTCTACAGTAAAGCCTAATTTTCAACTTTGACATTACTTTTTGACGATTTAAAAAAAGGCTAACTTTGGGGTACCCTGACCCATGTGAAGGTCAATTTCTCTGTCAGTACTTACAGTAAGGACCTCATTCTGGACTTTTTTTAGTAGAGATACTAACCTTTAAAACTACGTTTAAATTGAGCTGATATGTTTTAAGGGTTGCCAGATATTCAATTTTAAATGGTGTTCAATTTTTCTTGCCCGAGCAAAATTTTGACTTTGAGGTCAATTCCCAAATTTGCTTAAAATTCGTTGATAAACATGAAAAAGGGAGAGTACGATAACTTGGCCGCCAAGATTTGAAAACGGGTTTTTGTAGAGGGGTAAATAAAAAGCACTTTTTACTATGAAAGAGGGGGTCTATCTCCCCCCGTTTAGAAGGTAGGGGCACTTTTAGAAAAAATGGTTTAAATTTAAAAAAAAATATATTAAAAAACAACGGCAACACTTACAATAAAGTGCTATACTGCGCTTGAAAGCCAAAAGTCTGTTCTATAATCCTGCATTTAAATTAAATTACTCATGTCAATGGTTTTTGAGAAATTCGCATTTAAAGTCCAAATTTTGATAAAAAAAAAAACGTGAAAAAAAAAGTTTAGACCGATTGTTTTCAAAATTGTGAAATGAAATTTCAAATTAGCTTATATGTGTCTATTAGTTCTTAATCGAACACAGAAAACCCCATGGTTCTATGTCTTCTAGTTTTTGAGAAAATCGAAAATTAACAAAACTGCTTTTTTGATTTTTAGTGGTGACGGTGATTTCTACGACCCAAACTCAAAATAGTTGGTCTATTCATTTATTAACACATTCATTCTTCATATATCCTAAATTTAGTGGCAGTCAGCTTTTGTTCATTTAAAAAATGTTGTCAATTTAATAAAGTAGTTTCACTGAGAGTAAATTAGACCTAACAAAACAAAATTTGAGAGAGCAAATAGCAACAATATTCCTTAAATCTCAGACAAAGATAAGAGCATAAAAGTTGGTCTACTCTTTTTTGGGTGCAAAATAGTTGGTCTAAGACTATTAAAATATAGTTTCAGTTAACCGTTATTAAAAAAATGACAAGCACTGGTTTTATTAATGATTATTGTATGATTTTATACAAGCTAGCGAGAGTTTCATGTTAATCCTGGCGCGTGGCGTTGCATTATCAGGAGACCTAAGGGAATCAATGATTAAAGCGTTTGAAACAGGATTGTCTAGCTACGAAATCCCTGAAAATTTTAATTTACCGCCCTCGTCAGTGCAGAACATAATAACAAAGTTTAAAAATTCTGGAAATGTGGATATATGCAACAGAACGGGACATCCACTAACAGCAAAACCTCGCGATTGCCAAATTTTTAAAGAAAATCGACGATATTTATCTGCTTCAATAACGGTTCAGTGGAGAGAACAATTTCAACAAAGTGTTTCGGTGGACAGTTGTAAGCAGATGATGAAAAAAATTGGATACAAATTTTATAAGGTTTATTTTAAAATATTTAAGTTTTGCATAAATTACGACAACTTAAATCATTAAAAACGCAGGCAAAAGAAATATCACTACTGACACCTAAGCAAAAGAAAAGGCGCATGGGCCAAACAACTTAAAAATTTGGACTTTTAGTCAATGGCGGTCCGTTAATTGGAGTGATCAATACAGATTGGAAGTTTGTGTTGGTGATGAACGAGGACCAGTGATAAAAAATGCTAAAGAAGCCTTTCACAACTCACAAGGACTGCCTTAAACAAACCGTAAAGCTCCCAGTATCTCTAATGGTATGGAGGTGCATGTCGGGATGTGGTATGATTAATTTGCATTTTGTAATTGGGATAGCTAATGCTGTCAAGTACCGCAACATTTTGGAACAGGAGCTGCCTCCGTCAATACTACGTCTTCAATATAGCAATGCGGAGTATATTTTCCAACTGACTGGTGCTTCTTGTCATACGGCTAGGTCAACAATGGTATGGTTAACTGCTGAAGCAATTCTTTATTGGAATGGACTTCCAGCAGCCCTAATCTTTCACCAATCGAATCTGTTTGGCACACGATGAAGCAAAAATTGCGAAAGGAACCGCGTCGGACTCTTCAAGATTTAAGATCCACAATTACAAATAATTGGAAATCTTTCGGTGCCGAAGAGTGGCAACAATTAGTTGACACTATGCCAAGGTGCATTATAGAAGCAGTGATTAAGGCCAAAGGTCGCTTAACAATGTGGTAAAATCAACATAAAGAATCATAGACCAACTATTTTGCATCTAAGAAATGTGTATAAATCGTTATTTAGTTTTGTAAAGAGACTCCATATCAATATTTTATTAAGCCACTTTCTTTTTTTCCCCACTTTTCTTATTCAAAATGAATAGGACTTAATATGTATATCAAAAAATAGTTTTTGTTTCGAAATAGGTTAAGAATGAACACATATTTGCATTCTATCCTTGGTAGACCAACTATTTTGAGTTTGGGCTCGTATTAAAGGATTAATGTTAATAAACATAATGCATCTTTGTTAGTTCAGTACAGCAATTCATTTAGCGTTACCCAGAATTGCACACAGCCACGGGAGTTGAATTTTCATTTGGTATTTAACCAATTTCTTCGAAAAAAGTAATGTTTTTTTCGTTCGTCGACACTAAATCACCGAAAGAAGAAAATATTGGAAAATTATTCAATTTGGGATGGAGTAGTGGATGTTTAACCGCCATTTTTCATTTAGAGAAAAAAACACTTCACTCTTACAAAAATTGAATAACGAATGACCTTGGTAAACAATAACTTGTACCACATTTTCATTAACGAACAAAAAACAACGGTACAAATTGTAATGTTAGCTTTTTTTTTATCTAAGTTGTATACTTTGAACATTTCAGTTGCTTTTTATAAATTGGTATGTAAGACACAAACATAGATACATATTAAGGAATTATATATATTTGCTGCAGTCGTGCAGTAGTGCATTACATGTGAATTTTTCATAATGCATTTTAATATTTCGAAAATTGTAAGTTTGGAACTTTGGGCTACTTATATAAATATATGTATTTAGTGGACATTGGATAAATAGAATAAATTTGAATTTTTTTAAATACAGATTCTGTGAATGCAAAAGAAACTTTGCATGCACCCAACCTCGCACCTACACCAAATCCTATAGTGTGCCAAGTAGGGGGGTTGCAGGGGGGCAGCATGCCCCCCCCATAAATACTTTACTGTTTATATATTGTAATGTTGGAAGCTAGCATTGATTTATTTATGTAAGGAAGCAAAAAATAACAAACATTTTATAGAAAAGTAGTTTTAGTTATTTTCGATTTTCTCAAAAACCAGAAGATATAGAAACATGCGGTGTTTTGTGTTCGATTAAAAACTGATAGATACATGAAACACATATAAGCTAATTTACAATTTCATTTCACAATTTTGAAAACAATCGGTCTAAACTTTTTTTTTTCACGTTTTTTATCAAAATTTTGACTTTAAATGCAAATTTCTCAAAAACCATTAACATGAGTAATTTAATTTAAATGCAGGATTATAGAACAGACCTCTGGCTTTCAAACGCAGTATAGCACTTTATTGTAAGTGTTGCCGTTGTTTTTTAATATTTTTTTTTTTCAATTTAAACCATTTTTTCTAAAAGTGCCCCTACCTCCTAAACGGGGGGAGATAGACCCCCCCTTTCATAGTAAAAAGTGCTTGGTTTTGACCCCTCTACAAAAATCCGTCATCAAATCTTGGCGGCCAAGTTATCGTACTCGTGCCGGGCTTTCTCATCGTGTTCACGTTACAGAGTAGTCAATACAAAAAAAGTTTTGTTCACGTTAGCCGGTGTTCACGTAAGGCGGTGTTTTTGTTACCGCGAGTCTACTGTACATATGTATGTATGCAGTTTATTATAAATTTCGAATAAAAGAACTCCACTGCCACTTTGTTCGTGTTAACGGATAGCAAAATAAAACCTTAACCTTTTTTATATACATATATGTTTTTATTTACTATTTCCACAGTAAAAATTAATTTCGATTTTATAGATTGATTTGAAAACTCTAAGAGAACTCTGCAGAAATAGCAAAACAGATTGTTTTAATTGGATTGGAGTTTTTATCGTTTGTGTTACGTTTGGGGTTGAAGTTGGACTACTTTTTGGTATTTTATTTAATTTTTCTTTTCTAATAATGCGGCTGACAAATCCAAAAATTGAAGTGATCTTAAAAACCGTAAGTAAAAAACAATACTTGTAATGCTCACTTATATTTATTATATATCTTTTAAAGCTGAATGGATTTAATTTTATTCATATTACACCATGTTCCGAAATATATTACTCTGGTGCCGAACATTTGCGAAATACCATACAATGCAAATGTAATGAAAACGATAATATGTTTCCAGTTGTCATTAATTGCCAAAAATTGATACAAAACGATTATACAATTATGATGATTCTTAAAACAATAATAAGGGAACTGGAGGATAAAAATGTTCAGGTGTACCTACAAAATTTAAATTCAACAACAGCAAAATATTTATGTAAGACCGGGACCAAAGCTATTTTTTGTAACTCCGAAATTGAACTACAAGTGTCATTTTCTAAAAGCTAAAAAAAAATGTAAAGAATAAAGGTTTCAAAAAATAAAGTGACATAGTATGTTTTTTTTTAATGTATATGTACACATACATATTTTAATTAAAGATTTCCCAGTTTTTTTTTGCCTTTTGAAGAATTAAACTAGAACAAGAAACGTTTACGAAAATCTTATGACTTTGGCGAACTTATAGCGTTTTCGTTTGGTAGTCCGTTAAAACCTTCTGAAACTATTCGATTCGGAATACCAAACGAGCAAGTTGCCACATTTTCTGATTCTGAGGTTTTTGTTTCGTTGTATTTGTGAAATGTCATATTATGTACATCTTTTATTTTCATTCTTAATTATTTGTAAGCACGGTAGAAGCTAATTTCTAAGATTTTATCCTATTTGCAAAGAATCTTCACATTAAATTACTATAGGGTCTTTCACTTTGAGTAAGCCCATTTCGTAAAAAGTCCACAATGAATTCATCATCTTCTGTTGAAAATGTCGATGATGAAGTAGATGGAAATAATTAAGTCTTAAAATATATGTGTTCGTTTATAACAATAAAGGATAAACTCTATCAATATGTACGAATATGGTTTGGGTTTATGAAAATGTAATATTTTATTATTTTATATATAGGGTGCGCCATCTAATGGTTATAGTTTATTTTGACACTGACAGCTGTTTCCCGCTTTCAATCTTGACAGAATGTCAATATCATGCCTCCGCGGAACGAATGAGTCGCTTTACGGTTGAACAACGATGGGAAATATTGAAAACTTATTTCCAAATTCAGTGCTGTGTAGCCCAAACAATGCGTTTTTTGAAAAGAAGTTTTTGCCAAAATGAAGTACAAACCGCGCCTGCTGTACGCAAGCTTGTGCAAAAAATACGTGAGACTGCTAGTGGACAACACTCATGTTCCCATCGTCGTGCGGTACGCACAGACAAGAACGTGATGTGGTTGCTGTAAACGAGTGTGAAACTCATGTAATGATTCCGGCTTGGGGAATAACCTACCTCACCTACTAATCTATGGGGGATATTATATAGGCTTCCCCAAGCCGAAATGTATGTTGGCTAAAGAGCCGATATGATTATTCCAAACTAAAACTGAAAAGAAGGCTAAAGAGCCGATGTTTATCTTTTTACTCGCGAATTGAAAGACACTTTATTTGACAAAACTTAGGCTATTTATACAAAACTTTTTACTTACAAACATATTAAGAACTTAAGCCTACACATATTCTCACTTAAACATACATACAATATTTATTCTATATTCCAAATATCGGGCAGCATACTTGCTATGTCATCAAATTAATAGCCAATATGCATGCCCCTTTCACAATGCACAAATGTATCCAAATACATTCAGTCATAAACACTATGCAGTGCATTGAACCTAGTAAGTAGGAAGATACATTTGTCCAGAGTAAAAGTAATCTGAAACGTCATGTGACATTGGAAATACTATTCGGTAGTTTGTGCAGCGCATGAGGTTGATTCTCATGGCCATGAATGAAATTCGAGTGTAGTGCATTTAAAAATAGACTGATCATTGTGAAGTGAACCCTGAATCTGGAGTCAATGACCAGTAATAAAAACAGAATATAATGTTGGAATTGTATATGCACTACATCCTCACTCTCTTAGAGAAAAAAATTTATTTTATTTAAAATTTTTTTTTTTTGTCTATTATTTTTTTAATTTGTTGTTGTGTACTTCTTTGATTTCGTTATTTATATTTATTTTACTATTTACACCATTTAATTCTACAACTTCATATAGTCCTTTGTAAAGATTGTCTAAATTTTTCTTATTTCCTACTTTTAAATATACTTTATCTCCTATTTAATTCTCATGGGTTGGCAGTTTCATCTACTAATTCTTTTCTTTCTATTTGGCTTCTATCTAATAATTTCTTTAGCTATTATTTTCATTTGGTTTAATCTAAATTTTAATTCTAAACTATAATCAATATTATATACAGGGTTTGTTACGTTATTAGCTGAATCTTCTGGTAGTTTAACTAATCTTTCTTTTGTATTTATAATTTACATATTTTTCACCATTTTATTCAAATTTTTCCAACAGTATCTTTGCTTAATTTTATTTATAGTTCTTTTTATACCTGAGTGTCCACCGGTATGAGGTGTATTATGAAAATTCTCTATTATCTCTCCTTTTTCTTTTTCATCAATAACTCTTATTGGAGGATTATATATTAATATTTTTAATCGTGCATTTTCTTCAACTTTCTGCAGTAATTTATTATATAATTTTTTAAATTCATCAATACTTATGTGCTCAAAAATTTCATCATTATTTGCAAGTGCTTATTGTTTTATGTTCTCTTTACTCATTCTAAATATTAGCTTCTCCAAGATAAGACCTAAATCAAAACTCGGATTATCACTATATTCTACCATTATATCTTTATTGTTTACATGCATTTTTGTACAGGCTTCTCCTGAATCAAACCTAAGTTTAGATGAGGATTTTCGCTGATGTACTTCATGTCTCTGTAGCACTGTATTAAATTTCAATTTTCTTTTATTTTTAACTTCTGTTAGAGAACCATATTCACAAATAGGTGTATCATTAATCTTTAATTATGTATTTTTGATTTCATTTCGATTTTCATTTGCTATTTTAGCCGATTTTGATCATGTCATTATATTTATTTTTGAAGTTGGAATCAATTCTTTTGGCGGTATTATTGACTTAGGACATTGTGTTAACATTGGGAGAATGAATTCATCATTTTTGATTAAAATAGATAAAGTAAAGTTTCCATAATCTATTTTACAATTGTTTTTTATCAAAAAATCACTACCCAGAATCAGTAGCGGCTGTACCTTAAGTGCGCTCGTGCGCCGAACCACCAATTCAAAAGACTTAAAAATTACAAAATATTACTGCATCTATATTTTTAGATTACCATATTAATATTTATTTTTTAAACATACAAGAACATAAACAAGTAAAATTTCCAATTATGACAAAACAATGTAAGCGCTTTGTTTTACTATTAAGACTTACTTTCCCTGCAATTCTCGTGCGCTTCGGCGAACGCACGAGGACTGCTCATATATACATACGTAGTTAATTCATAAAAAATCAATAGAAATAATGGTGCAAAATTTTAAGGTATTAGTAGCCGTGTTTTTTTTTTGCAAGTCCATATAGAATTGTAAAAAAAAACGACATCTGGATTTAAGAGCTTTTTTTCCAAATGGCTGAAAGCACTGTGTACGCTATGATTTTTGTCAGCTGTATTGACGACTAGCATCAACCAAGGTTGGCCGAATTAACTACACTACATTTTCTACATCATTAACTACGCGTAGTTATTTGAATAAACTACATGCCTAATTTACTACAATTTGTTGCGTCTACTACATACGTAGTTAATTCATAAAAAATCAATAGAATAAAGGAAACCAAACAATTTTGCACTTTTATGATCTAATGAAGGTTTGTAAAAAAACTGAAAAAGTTTCATTTACCATAAGGATGAAGAATTGTAGGAATTTTACATGACAGATGAAAAGTATATTTTTGGAGACAAACAATTTACTTTGGCATAATCCAAGGATATGGATTATGAACACATGATTTAAAGATATTTTTTATTGCTGAATTTAATGTACATCGTACATATATGTACATACAAATATTACCGAAAAACTGTTTGAAAATAATGAAAACCAAGAACTAGTGTAGTTATATTTAAACTTGGAACTATCATATTTTAAAGAAGCGCAGCACACGTATCGCAGGGAGCTCCAATACGATCTTTTCCATTTAAATTGGAGTAAATCCACCTTCAGCTCACACTGAACGTTTAATTTAAAAATTCAAATTTCAAATGCACAACTGTCAGTTAATTGACAGCAATGACATTTTAAACTACGTCCGCTACAATTTGTTACATTAACTATATTTAACTACATAAATTACATAGCAGACGTAACAAATGTAGTTATTTCTAAAAAGTGACAGTTCGGCCAACCCTGGTTACAAGCTAATATCCCTGACGCGTTAGACAAAAGATATTTCATTGAAATGTATCGAGAAATGAGCCTCCTCTCGTGCGGCGCAAAAGAACCAAAGATTAAGGAGAGCAACCGATGTTTGACTAGAATGTGCTGCACCTGCGAATATGTGATGTTGTTTTGCTCTATCCGTGACTGGTTAAATAGTGTTGGTTTGTAGGAGTTGGTTAGTAATTGTTTTTTATTTTGGTTTTGGTTCGATTCTGTACTGTGTACAGTGTGTGGTGTGGGATAAAATGAACATTGATTAGGTATATTGTGGCAACACTTCCCAAAGAAAGAATGTACAAAAAATGAGAGAATGTATATGTAGAGAAAAAGAGAGACTGCCGGTTAGGTAGGATTCAAAATACTGGAAATAAAGATTCATTCGGTGTAAGACTTTAAAAGCGAAAAGACATGTGTGATTTAGTAAGAAGATTATTAACAAGTAAAGTATAAAAAAAACGACAGAGAAAATTTCGCCTGTTTAAAATTTCAGAAGTGGAATATATACCTCCCCTCGCGTTAAGATAGTATTAAAGTATTATTATACATCGCGACCATCCAGTAAACACAAAGGAGTGCGCGAAAAAAAAAAAAAGAATATATATATACATCGTAATAAAATAACAAACGAGTGTCCCTTGTGAAAAAAAACTGCCTATATAACTACATTTTAATAAATTAACGAAAGAGTGTCCCTCGCGAAAAAAATTCCGTATATCTACTCGTACATTTTAATAAATTAAAAACGAGTGTCCCTCGCGAAAAAAAAATTTTTCCGTTGAAATAAAAAATTCAAACGAGCGTCTTTCCAATAAAATTTCCCCTCCCTACTAATGAACACAAGCAACATGGAATACGACAACCTATCAACAACACAGCTGAAGGTCTGGCTGCAGAGGCTTGGTAAGAAGTCCAACGGCAGCAGGAGAGAATTGTTGTCGCGACTGATGGCAGTTAGTGAAGACGAGCGTGGAAGTTTCCCCTCAACGGAAGACAATATGGAAAAGGACAACGACGGCGGCGAAGACAAAAATGATGACGAGAGCAACAACAATGCTCAAGCTGATGACGGTGGCGAAGCCAGAAAGAATGAGAGCAGACGAGAACTGGAATTACTAAAACGAGAAGTAGAAGTACTCAAAAGAGAAAAAGAGCTGGTCGAAAGAGAGAATAGGATATTACAACAGATGAGCCAAATGAATGTCTTACCTGACGACGGAAATCGAATGAGTGACAACAATCAAATGAGTGAAAGGCAAACGACAGGGTCGGTAATAGACGACCACAATACTAAAGTGCCTTTTAGTACTATTAAAGACTTACTCCCAGAGTACGATGGTGGTCCGATGTTGGATGTCTGGTTCACCCAAATATCAAATTTGGGACGAGTGTATAACCTGGATGAGAATACGCTTCGTACGCTGATGCTGTCCAAAATAAAAGGCAAAGCGCAAAAGTGGTTGTACACGAAACCCAATTTTATGAATGAAGACATTGATGAATTGAAGCGACAAATGACGGAATTATTTGGCAGAAAGGAAGATAAAATGACGGTAAGAAGACGGTTTGAAGCGAGGAAGTGGAAGGTCGATGAGAAGTTTATCGACTACTATAACGATAAAATAATTCTCACCTACGGTCTGGAGTTCGACGAAGAAGAATTGGTCGAATATATAATTGAGGGCTTCTCAGACCAAAACCTCAGACTACAGGCGCTGATCAATTGTTACACTAGTCGCACTCATTTGTTACGTGCCTTCGAGAAAGTCCAACAAAAGAAGAGTGCTCCAGTACCAAGCACATCTGGTCAAAGGCGGTCAACGGTGAACACACCAGATAACAGGACTAGATGCTTTAACTGCAACTCGATGGGACATATGGCTAATGTTTGTCGGAAGCCAAAGAGAGAACCAGGTGCGTGCCATGTTTGCGGCAAACAGGGTCACTTAGCAGCTACTTGCCCGGATAGAAAGGCGTTGGTAAAAGGCATCAACCAAATACAAATTGATGAGGAAGAGGACGACTACGTAAGAAATTATAAAATTATATTTAAAAATGACAGTTATTTATATATCATTCATTTAGGATGTTTAATTGACACCGGCAGTCCTATTACCTTAATTAAGGAGATGTATTTACCACCAATATTAAAAGACAAAATAGATTTAAGAAAAACAAATGTAAACTTTGTAGGCATAAATAAAAGCCCATTATCCATCAAAGGATATACTAATTGTGTTGTTGTTTTTGAAGATAAGGAAATACAAATTAACTTGTTAGTGGTATCGGACCACACGATGAATCATCCAATGATTTTAGGCCGGGATTTTCTGAAGAAGGCAAACATTAATATTAAAATTGATCGATTAAAAAAAACTAGTTTTGAAAATGAATTAAAAAAAGAATGCACTAATTTAATGAATATTGAAATAGATAATGATTGTTCACAAATGAGAGATACAAATTTTATAAATAATACTTTTATTAATTCTGAAGATAAGCAAAAATTTAATGAAATGTTTTATACAAATTATTTATATTGTGAACGTCCTGATAAACCAGAAAATGAGTGTCAAATGAGATTCATCTTGAGTGGTGATAAGCCTTTCCATTGCTCTCCACGACGATTATCATACCATGAAAAAAGTCAGGTACAAATTATCTTAGATGAAATGTTAGAGAAAGGAGTGATTAGACCCAGTAAGTCAGAATACGCATCTCCTATAGTTTTGGTCAGGAAAAAGACAGGTGACATCAGGCTTTGTGTAGATTATCGTGTTTTAAATAAGGTTACGTTAAAAGATAACTACCCTCTGCCACTGATTGATGATTTGTTGGATAGATTAGCAAGTAAAAAAATATTTTCATTACTTGACTTAAAAAGTGCATTTCATCACATACGAATGAGTGATAATTCAATCAAATATACTTCTTTCGTTACTCCCATGGGCCAGTACGAATACATGAAAATGCCTTTCGGACTAAGAAATGCCCCTTCAGAGTTCCAACGATTCGTTAATACGGTGTTTGATGACTTAATAAAAACGGGTAAGATAAATATTTATATCGACGATATAATGATAGCGACTGAGACGGTGGAGGAACATATGGAGATAATGAGAGAAGTTCTTAATAGGCTGGTGAAAAACAAATTGGAGTTGAGATTAGACAAGTGTCGGTTTTGAGAATCTGAAATACGATATTTAGGGTAGCAAAAGTTTTGGAAAATGATAGGTATTTACTGAATGATGTGGAGGGTTTTCAGCTCAGTCAAATTCTTTACGAGGGAATATGGGAAGTGGCGAATATCAAACCTTGGTCAAACTCAGAAACTGGTATAATCGGGACGATTAATTGTCAGGAAGGCCGAATTGTGGCAACACTTCCCAAAGAAAGAATGTACAAAAAATGAGAGAATGTATATGTAGAGAAAAAGAGAGACTGCCGGTTAGGTAGGATTCAAAATACTGGAAATAAAGATTCATTCGGTGTAAGACTTTAAAAGCGAAAAGACATGTGTTTGATTTAGTAAGAAGATTATTAACAAGTAAAGTATAAAAAAAACGACAGAGAAAATTTCGCCTGTTTAAAATATTAAAGACAGTAATAAATCTTTTTAAAATAAAGTTAATATAAAATTAGCCAGATCTCCAATGCCCTTTCTAAATTTTACATGCAATATTTTTGGCGGAGAATCGATTTAGACAGAAACCTGAATCCACGATTTGACGCATTTAGGTGAAAAAATAAAAAACCTGATTGCTTGCTATGTAAATGTAATAAGTGTGTCAGTTTTATACATGGTCGAAATTCTTCGAGCAATTATACAAAATAATAAAAAATCAACATTATACTACATGTAAATTGTTGTTTTTTGCGATTTCTAATCTTAATACCTACTTAGTGAGCAAGTAAAGTGCACCACCTGTTCAACAACCCACCAGCCGCCACTGCCCAGAATACCATTTGTATTGATTGGGATATTGTCATCTACTATTTGAAATTTTTGCTCGATGTCTTTATTTTCAATTCTTATCTGTCCTTTAACAGAACCTATGGAATATATTTCTGAATCTGTAACTACTCTAATTGTAATTTTATCTGTTGTATCTATTTGCCTTTCTGAATTTAAACTACTTCTTTTGAAGATTGAGATATCTGCACCTGTATCTATTGAAAGTTTTTGGTCTTTAAAAGTAACGTTAGATTGAGCTACACCTACAATATATTGTATATATTATATATATATATTGTCAATTGGAGATTCAGGTTCAGAATTATTGTCTTTACTGTATGTTTTCCAAACTTTGGTCTGAGTCTCTCTGGGATTTGGAGGCTCCTTGGATGTTTCTCGAACTTTTAACATACATAGTTAATTTGTTCTTTGGTTTTGTGTATTGTAGTTTGTGTTGTATCTTTTATTGTTGAATCTGTTATTACTACCATTACTGTAATATCTGTTATTGTTATATCTCATATTGTTGCTACTGTTATTGTTGTTATTGTAACTGTTATTGTTATTTATCTTGTTATTGTTTCTTATATTATATCAGACCAAAAACATAAATGTTAAAAAAAGAGCCAAGTTCTTCTATACGAAAACTTTTGTGTAACAAGTCAGCCGTGAAAAGTACTGAGATCTAAAAGTACGCCAAGTTCTTACTTCATAAAGGTTTAATACCGAATATTTAAAGTAGAATAATATTGAAACAGCTGCAATGTAATAGAGAAATTTTATGATTTAATGATTACTGACTAAAATTTGATGGGCTTACTGGTCAAGTTTTCAAAACCTTTTGAATTGGGCATTAAAAAAAACTTGCCAAACTTACTTTTCACGGCTGACTTGTTACACAAAGGTTTTTGTATAGAAGAACTTGGCTCTTTTTTTAACATTTATGTTCTTGGTCTGATCTCACTCCTTTTTGCAAAGATTTTAATATTTTGCCATCTCAAAATCTCGAAAGATAGGGAAAGACAGAAGGATGGACACTACCTACTAAAATCAACTTTGTTTATAGCTTCCTATTTCTTTTGGTATATTATTTTTTTGTTATTGGTTGTTTTGATTTGCGCTTCAATTATTTCTTCTTGTCCTGGCAAGATACCTAACCTTAACTACAGCAATCGGAAGTGCTCCATATAAATTAAACATTTTCTCAGAAAGTGGGCGGATACCACGCCCCCAAATGGAAAACCCCAATGTTTATTTGAGGTCCTTTATATGTAATTTGAGCCCTACCGTTATACTAAATTTCAGTGATCTGTTGCAATCGGAAGTGCGCCATATATAATTTACATCAGATCTGAGCAAGTAGGCGGATACCACGCCCCTGCACGGAAAACTTCAAATTTTATATTTTTTTCTTTGTATCCAATTTAAGCCCTACCGTCTTACCAAATTTCATCGTTTTACAGCAGTCGGAAGTGCTCCATTCAACCAACTCCAATTTGGAGAAACTGGGCGGATACCACGCCCCCTGAAAGGAAAATCTTGGTGTTTATTTTTGGTTCTTTATATGCAATATAAGCCCTACCGGTTCACCAAATTTCATCGTTGTACAGCAGTCGGAAGTGCTCCATTCAACCAACACCAATTCGGAGAAAGTGGGCAGATACCACGCCCACTGAATGGAAAATTTCAAATTTTCGATTTTTTCCTCTGCTGGCATGACAGGACCTACCGTTGTGTAAAATTACAATATTCTACGATGTCGGGAAGTGCTTCATAATTTTGATGATCTGTCAGTCAGTCATTTACGGTTTTTGTGATTTTTGAGGCCTTATATCTCAGGAACCGCTTATGCTAGAAAATTGATATTTGGTAAGGCGCCTGTGCCTGACTAGCTTAGCATACATTCGGAGTTTTAAGTTTCTGACTTCATTGGTACTGAAGATAGGAAGGGGTCAAAAATCGTCTGAGTTTGTTCCTGTAAAAAGGGTGTAGTGCCAGAACTTGGCTGGGCACTACCGTGCCTTTTGATCTAGTGTTGTAGTTTTAATTTCCTGCTCTATTGAGTCTATTATTATAGGTACTATTGAAATTTTTGTAGTTCCTCCTGAAGCTATTTTTTTATTCTGAAATAGTTAACCTGTGCAAACTCATTCGACGAATCTACCTCTGCAGCTAATTCTATTCTCTTTACAAAAGAATTTTGTCCGCCGATCCGCTCTCTTGATTCTTTTTTTTTTGTCTGGGCTCATTTAGTTTTTTATTCTTGTTTATGACTTGTCATCTTGCATCTCATATTACAAGAACAGAAAAAAATAAAGTGTTAGAAATGATTTTTTTTAGTAGGTATATGATGTAATGACCATGTTCTTTGTGTATGTATAAAAAAGAATATAAGTAGGCATATCACACACTCGATGTATTAAATTTTGTTTTTATTTTGTATTTTTAACTTCCCATAGGGAGTTATTGTAATCGGTCCGATTTGTCAAATTGGAATTTTTGACATTTCTCGACGTTTCTATATAGAGAGTTTCTATAGAGGCTATATCAATCATTTTTAGAGAGATGTCTGTGTGTGTGTGTACGTACGTTCGTACGTTCGTACTTTCGTACGTCCGTACGTTCTGGTACCATTTTTCGTCGTCGATATCTTAAGAACGAGTAAAGATATCGACTTCAAATAAATTTTGTTTAATATATAATAACTTCGAAAGAGGCTGAAAGGGCGTTTATTAAAATTCAGTGAGTAGTTTTTTCACTATAACGGTTTAAAAAAAAAGTAAAAATTTTGGTTAGTTTCAAATATCTCACGAAAAAATAATGCTATTGATTTCAAATAAAATTTAATGTACTCATTATAAGGTCATACATATTTGTTATGAATTTGGAAAAAAATGAACACCGTTATTTTTTTAAATAAAAAAAACTGAAAAAAAAATTTCATAACCCAGATATTCTAAGAACGGAAAACAATTTGAAACTCAAAATAATTTTATTTTACGAAAAATAATGTGTTTGACAGCTGGTGAAAATTTCAAAAAAAAAATCAGTTTACAGTTTTTTTACAAAAAATAAAAAACTATATAAAATTCTATTGAAAATTGGTAAAAATTGTTTTTCGACTCAAATTTCTCGAGAACTAGAAGTGATATTGACTTCTAATTTAGTTTATTTTATACAAAGTATAATTTTGTACAATTGGTAAATTGTTGACAAATATTGAATTAATAGTAGTTTTTTTTTTAATAAAAAAAACTATTAAAAATTCTAGTGAAAACTAGTTAAAATTGTATTTCAAGTCGAATTTCTTGGGAATGAACACCGATAGTGCCTTCTAAAGTATGTTGTTTTATACATCGATACCTTCCTGTAAGAATATATACTAAGCGACATTTGTTGCTCAAGACAATGAGATCTTTATTAATGTCGCTTAGCATAATTTTTGTTGGCGCATAATACAAATTTCAGGGGGCAACATTATTTTAATGAGAAAACATGGCAGTTGATAAATTTTTTTATTTGTACACTAGTTTCCTTTTCATGCATAATAGGTTGGCGAAACCCAGGACAAAACGTGGCCCTTAACATATAGTATATTTCCTCATCAAAAAGTCATTTTCGAAAAAAATGTCGCTTAGTACATTCTTACGTGTCGACATAATACAATTATTAACATATGGTTAAATTTTGACAAGTATCGAATCGACAGTTTTAACAAAAATATAAAAAAAATCTACTAAAAAGTGATAATATTTGTTTTTCGACTAGAATATCTTGAGAACGAGCAATGATATTGACTTTGCCATTATTTAATTTTATACATAATACAATTTCTAACAAATGGTTTATATTTGACATATATCTAGTTTTAGAGCGGATATATTTTGTAAGTACCCTTCCATCAATAACCAAACCATATCTTTTATATTTGAATATTTCGTTTTAAAATTTTATTCAATGAAAATGTTTGGAACCGAAATAATAAAGTAATTTCTATAATATAATACATAATTTTTTTATAGTTTTATTATCAACTTAGTTCTTAGAAGAATGTATGTATGTACTGTACATACGTATATGAATAAGGTTGTTCAGTTGTACCCAAGTTCCACATATTCAAATTCCATTAATAGCTATGGTAAAATTGAAGAAAACGTCACAATATGTTTTTATCTTTTTGTCCATGCAAAAAATGTAAAATTCTACTCAAGGTTTTCTTAGTTGTAGGAACACAGATATATCAAAAAACACAAAATCTATAATATGTACCTACCAACCTTCGTAATTATTACAAGAAATTTAACATTTTAAATAGAAAAGTTTAAAATTAGCTAAACACACTTTCTGTAAAAAAACATAAAATGAGGGACTAAGTATCCTCATAATCAACAAAACAAAGCAAATTTCCTAATATCATAGTATGCCATAAGCATCATCGATTTTTAAAACAGGAGTCATTGTATATCCAGTGCAGATCACAGCCTTTCAAGCCGGAAAAACCGCAACAACAATTCCACTATGAAACCATCTACTTCGATCTTTCATCTACTGCTTAAAATGCTTTTCAATCTTAAAATAATGTTTGTTTGAATTTTACAGCTAGAGTTTGTTTCACTGAAAATTTGGTTATTTGAAAAAACCTAAATATAAACTTTTCAAGACCACAAATGGGAAGTTATCAGTGTGGGTCGCACCCAGCCTCTTTTTTTATTTGCGATCTATCATCACTTCTACTGTTTTCTTTGTTTTTTTGTTTCTTCTATGGAAAGCCGTTTTAGGTACACACATAGTAATAAATTGCGATGCATAGTGATCTTCATTTTTTTTTGTCAAAGGGTGTGTACATAATGGAAGAAATGAAATCTGCGATGTTGTGTATAGAATAAGATACATATGCATATAAATATCGGGTTTTTCAATAAGAGCACTACAAAAGTTTTTTTTAAATAAAAAAAAAACGGTTTTGGATATCAATGAAATTCTTTATTCCTGTGAAAGTACGTTCGATGCCATTATGTATGGAACAGATGCTGAACCCAATTTTCGACGGTTTTCAAACATAAATCGGCCGATACTGCTGCAATTTCACGTTCGATATTCGTACGAAGTTCATCAATTGTCGCTGTCTTGTTGCCATATAAACTTGACGTATCCCCACAGGAAATAGTCTAACGGCGTCAAATCGCACGACCGAGGTGGCCAAGCGACTGGACCATTTCGTGAGATAACACGTTCTCCAAACTTGGTTTCCAATAAATTGATTGTGACATTCGCTGTGTGGCTTGTGGCGCCGTCCTGTTGGAACCACATGTCCTCCAAGTCCATATCATCCAATTGGGGCCAAAAATATTCGGAACGGTAGCGATCCCCATTCACAGTAACGTGCCGGTCTTGATCATCACGGAAGAAGTACGGCCCAATGACGCCGCCGGCCCATAAACCACACCAAACCGTAATTTTTTTGGGATGCAATGATGACTAATGGAGTACGTGTGGATTGCAGCCTGACCAATACCGCATAATTATTTTGTTTATTGATGAAGCCATTCAGCCAGAAATGAGCCTCATCGCTGAAGATGATTTTTCGATGGAAATCCGAAAAATTTTCAAGTTGTTGCTCAGCACAATTCACGAACATACGACGCTTCTGGTGGTCAAGCGGCTTCAGTTCTTGCGTAAGGATGTAGGCCAAGATCTTTTCGCAAAATTCGCCACAACGACGTCACAGAGATGCCCAACGCTTGAGAACGACGTGTGAGAGACACATTTGGGCTTTCTGCAACTGAAACCTCAGCGGCAGCAATATTCTCGACACTACGGGCACTTCTTTGTCTCACTCGCACGGGAACATTTTGTAGCTACTGTGCCTGTGGATTCAAATTTTTCCACTGGTCGCTCAATTGTTGATCTGCTAGGACGATTATGACGACCATAAATTGGACGTAGCGCTCTTAACGTTGAGGCCACTGACTCCGAATTTCGATAGTAAATTTTAATAATTTCGACTCGTTATTGGCTCGTATATCTTTTCATCATGAAATGGCAAACCTTACTGAAGAGAAATGTCAAAAGAGCGGCAAGAAATGTGGCGTCGTTTGCTGTCCCTATCGCTCTACTTTTGTAGCGTCCCTGTCGAAAAACCCTTTATCTACAATTGATTTTGTGTTGTTTTTTTCCGATAGGTAGTTTCATAGGTAATGTAGAGGTGCAATGCCGTGATTTGATTTGGTATCGTAAGGATTGTTTTGATTTAATTTTGCGTAGGTAGGTAATTTGTGTATCAAAAATGTATTAGGTAAGTACATGTTAATCCTGTGGATGAATGCAAATTGCATTTCACTGTAAGCGAATACGCAACAACCAATGGATATGGCAAGTGGATGGCGCCAAAATATTATGTATGTAGGTATCTATTTTAATCTAAATACCTATGTATCTACATATTTATATAAATAAGTTAAGAAAGAAAATTCGATCACTTATTGTTTTCGGTGGTGACGTATTCCACTGGTAGAAGAATGGTGAAATTGTGAGGTAGATATGCCAAAGTATGTAGAAAGAATATGGGAAGTGCGCTTCTTTTATGTATTTTTGTTGGTTTTACATAGGAAGACTTTTCTCCTTTATTTCAATATGTCATGGTTATGGATAAAACATAAAACTCTCGTTACTGTTATTTTCTGTTGTGTTTCAATTGTGCAAATCTATTTTTCACATACTTATAAATATTTTTTTTTCAACAACCTAGCTGCAAAGGTATAATGCCTCCAAAAACAAATAAAGGAATTAAAAAACCCAAGCAAAAAAAAAATGATAAAAAGTAAGCAAATAGAAATTATATACATAGTAATACCAACTTCGTTTTCATTAGGCCACATGATGTAATTTCGTTGAAAATTTCGAAATGAGATAATTTTTAACAAAGGACAATAGGCAAATCTGGCCCAGTTCGAATAAGAACGACCTTTATATAATATACATACATATGTTCATATATTCATTATCACTTAGTTTTCATATTGTTAAAAAAAAAAACTAGTATTAGTTTTTCAATAATGTTGTTGGTGTCAAAATTAAAAAATGATGACGAAGATTTTGACATGTTTGAAAAACCAATATTAAGTTCGTTTTTATTAAAGCTTAGCCAGTTATCTGTACATATCTGCCTATCAACATTTTTTTCTAACACGTTTTACTTACGACCACTAATGGTTACATTGGTAGGTAGTTGACTAATTGTGTATAATTTCGAAATTACTTGATGAAATTCGTTTTTTTTTTCTTGAAAAAGATTGTAAATCAGTTTTTATGAAAAACGCATTTTTAATTTTTGCTTAATAAAATAGAAGCTTAAAAGTAGTATAGTAGTATACAAAGTAAAATTAAAATACAATGATGTTATTGGAAATAAAATTGACAAACTTTTTCTACAAAATTTGTTTTAGCTAATGGGAACCAGTGGTACCATTTTACTGCAATTAAAGTAGATCTAAAATATTTAAAATCTACTTCTTACTTCGCACCATCAGCAAAATACTGAAATCTATAATTCTTTTTAAAAATCTCTGTTTAAACCTACTTCAATTTTACAAAAAAAAATTCCAAATCTACTTCTTTTTCTCTATTTCACTCTAGGTAGTATTTTTTTTATATTATACGCGCCCTCAAGGGGCTTATAATGTTAAACATAGTGCGAGAAATCAGGAAAGTAGGATAGGATGAGAAAGGAATTACCGATACACATTGCTTTTTAATGTCTGCACATTGCAATGAGTGGGAAATATTGAGCCGGGTAAAGCATTCCAGATTCGTGTAGTGCGGCTAAAAAAAGAATCACTGCACGTGACAGTACGTCCGAAATTGGGCCCAAGGGTAAAATGATGAGCAGTCCTAGAACGACGGGTATTACGGTTGAATTGTTTGAGGTGGAGAACGCAACTGGCTACTTCACTAGATCACTGTTTATGAAAATTGCGGCGGTGCGTGCTCCAGAGATTCAAATGTGTCAGTTAGACAACCATCGTCTATCATTTTTAGAGCTCTCTTTTGAATTCTGTGCAAGAGACTCAAAAGGGTTTTTGGAGCACCTGCCCAGTGGGAATTGCACTCGAGCTTTGGATGAATATAGGCCTTATAGATTACAGCCAGATTAGTAAGGGTACAAAAACTTCTTGTATCGGCGGAGAAAATCTAAACAATTAGCGGCGTTTTTGGTTACGTGAAACATGTGATCACTCCACAAATGATGGTAGGTGATGCACATACCTAGAACTGAAAGTTTTTCAGTCTAATCGATGCAAGTGCCAAACAGCATTGAGTTTTCGAAGCATTAAATTCTACACGGTTTTTGATTACCCATTGGACAATGCTGTCAAGATCAGAATTAAATGAGCTTATCATGCGCTGCCGTTGGTAGTCCACATCCGAAGGACAAGGATGTGAATCTGAAAACGAATATGAAAAGCTACGGATACTGTCGTCAGCGAGACAATTAAGCGGATCAACAGTTTCAGACAAAAGATTATTTATGAACATAGGGAAGAATGTCGGAGACAAAACGGAGCCCTAGGGCACACCAACATTTCATTTATTTTATGGATATCAGATTTGAAACCGTTCAAAACTACTTTTAGTGAACGATCCAAAAGGTAATTTCTAATCCAACGAAGAAGAGATTCATCGAATTATAAAAAAAAAAGAAAAGAATGTCAACACAACAAAAATATACAAATAAGTACATAATTTTAAAAGCATAGAAACTAAACACACTCATGTGTACACGAATCCTATGAAAATTTCGCTTGCATATGTGTTTTTAGTTTAAAACTAAATTACATTTAACTATAGTAATTTTAATGTTATTCTTTATAAAAGAAAATTTTATTAATTAAATTAAATTAAATATGTATTTACATATATACAATTTTCTTTAAAATTAAAAGAAATGTATTTACAATTTTAAGTATTTAAAAGTATACATTTAAGGAAAACATACATATGTCGTATACAATATTATTTCAAAATCAAAGAATCTGCGATGTAAAAATTTTGATCGAAATCGGTAGAGTCGCAAATGAGAAAGTAGAAAATAAAAAGAAGGTTCTATGACAGGTACCGATAGTAAAATTTATTTTTTACCAAAGTGTGGACTGCATTGTTGATACAGTATACACATATTTAAAAAAAAAAAAGCATTAGAGCCGTTTTCGAAATAATTATAATATTTCATAACAGCTGTATGGAAGGAACCGAGCTAAAGTAAAACAAACCATTTCAATTTCTCCTCTAGGCTGCAGGTTGAGGTACAGAGTTGCAGATAGACGGAATCATTACTTTTTTGTGTTGTAATGTCAGCTTATGAAAATTCCCAGTTCAAATTTGTCTAAAAGCTAGTAAAAAGTTATTCTAAAATCTACTTCGATTTTTCTCAATTTAGTTCACTTTTTTCTTCAAATCTCCTTCGACTTTTTTACGGAAGTGGTAACGCTGATGGAGACTTCAAGTCTAAGATATGTAACAAATGCAAAACTATAAAAATTGTTATTATTATTTTTATTTTGATGATTACATAATATTCAGGAACAATAGGTAATAAACGAAATGTTTGATCAACCAATTTGAAAATTAATAATCTGTTTGTTTAAAAAACACTTTTCCACTTTTCTTAAATTAACGGTAATTGTAAAAAATCAATTATGTACATATCTCCATAAATTGTTTCAAAGAATCCATTATCTATAACGAATTTATTCATGTTTTCAAAACTGGCCAATGTATTATGTTGTCAATTTTTACATGTAAAATTAGTGGTCAAGGACGGAACTTCTTTTTAATCTGATGCTATATTTTTTTTGCACTAATTAATTTTATTGAATCATAAATAATCTCAAGACAATGAAGCCCTTTAAACAAATAAAAATTAAAAATGTTTGACTATGGACATTTCTTATTTTTAGAAACTCTGAAACAAGAAAAAGAAATATTCAAAACGCTTTGGTTTCATTCCAATACGACCACTTTTCGCAGAGTTAGGCGCCAGTTATAGCTTTCATTGAAAACCATCATTGAAAATTTTGTTTTCACTTTTTGGGATGGTTAAACTATGAATATTGAGAATATTTGGTATACAAATGAAGCTAATCACTTATATATTTTACTTTTGCAAATAAAAATAAACAAATATGTTAAATATTTCTCACAAAACTAATTTAAATTTTTCAATGATGAAAATCGTTTTCAATGAACAGCTGATTTTCATTCCAACAAAGTGGAACACAATCGTTTCAATGATTTGTGTTCGATTCTCTTTCTATTCTCATGTGTCAGTTTTTTTTTCAATGATCAACTCTAACCTCAAAAAATTATTCAGGTTGTCTTTGTAATTTATAGTGATGGGCAGGATACGAATTTAAAACTTTTTGTATTAATTTTTCGAAATGATGTGGTATTTTGTCTCACCTTAAATGTCCCATAGGACATAACTATTTTAATGGGCATTTTCAACAAAAAATTCAATTTTTCAATGACGTCTCTGCAATTCTAATGATCATGATACGTACATACATATGTAGGTATACAAAAACATATTTTTTATTCTCTTTTCATATTCTTCTTCTCAGACGAGATGCCAGACACGACAAACGAGAGGCGACTGAAATTTGAAAACCGCCCATTACGAAATAGACAAACACTAGCACAAAATACACTTAGGCTAGGCGCGCACTTTCAACTTTTAGTTGCACAACTTTTTGGTTTCTTATAGAAAACAGACGAACTATTTAGTTGAATGTCCGCGCAGGTGCATATAATTATATGTTACACAAAATAGCGAATTCATTTTAGGCAATCGCTTTGTTTGTACACAAACTTTTAGTTACTCGAACCAAGCAGTTGCGAAACTAAAAATTGAATGTGCGCGCCTAGCCTTACACACTATTGGTATCCATGCAATGGAAAACGATTTTACCTCATATGTTTCTGGGAATACCATGGATATACTCTACTTATATCTTTATATGATATGTATTTTAATATATTTTCTTTTATGATAAAAGTCACAGAAGTTTGTCTTTTATTCTTTTATGATTTTTAACAGATTTTATAACAGATTTTAGCATGCCGAATACCAAAATTATAATTCATAAAAGATTTGTTGACAGCTTAAACTTTTGTATTGAAATTCATAACAGAATAACTGAGTAGAAGATCTCTCCGAATAGGCCTAAATGATTGCAGTTAGCAAAAAAAAAAAAACCTTTAAACAATAACATAACATGCGACATTTTGTATTGCCTCATGAATGAGGTACCCATCACTAGTAATTTAGCAAGCATCAAAGCGACATATATTTTCAATGACATATCTTTTCAATGACAGCGAAATTTTTGATTGCTATAATCGACTTGTCAAAAAATATTCCACCGTCCCACTGATTTGTGTTTCAATGATGGTTTTCAATGATAGCTATAACTGGCGCCTTACAGCCCTTTAAAAAAGACTCGAAAGAACTGCAAAACATAGGTACATAACATACCTAGTTAGATACCATTATTATTTTGCAAAGTGCATTAATATACTTGGGTTAGGACATTTAATAATTTTTTTGGTTGAGAAATTTTTGAATTGTTAACTTTTTCCTAAAATAGTCCACATAAAAAAAATATAAATGTCAGAGCAAGTTCCCCGGGTTCCTAATGTCTAAATCTGTGCTCCCTTTTCTTTATTTTTTAAAATATCCTGAAAAGTAAAATTCCTGGAACCAACAGATTAACCTTGTATAACTAAATACGCAAAGAATAAAAATATAGCTATCTACGAGTACCTATGTATTATATTCGAAAAGTTACAATTCAACTGCAACCAAAAACAAAACAGAAAATAAACAGTATATTATTGTGTCTAATTGTGAGCGCTGAATGTAAAAAACTCAATTTCCCTGTCCTAAACCTCAATCCAATCACGATGCACGATACAGTATTTTATCTACCTAAAATACAAAAGGGGAAAAAAATTTCATTTGGTAGGTATAATATTTACATATGTATTTTTTGCGCAATCCTAGTCAATTCGATACTTGTGTGTTGCCTGTGCGGCTTGCTGTTGCCACTCGTGCCATGAATTCCCGTTGTGGGTTATTTTTTTGATATTCTCTCTCTTCTATTTTTCTCTATGCGCGATGCGAAAAAAGAGGTATCCTGGAGAGACGAGACGAGGTATATTTATTTATTTTCTTAACACAAAAATTCTAAGAGAAAATACATGTACACGTTTTTACATGTTGTTAAGCAAATTAAGCGAGCCCATTGAACACTCATGCCCAATTTCACGAAGGAATTTTAAACATTTAACAGGCTTCTAAACCTTAAAATGAGATGTTTTGGTTTCACCAAGCGCTTTTAAATTAAACAAGCTTGTAAACACCCTTATAAACTAAATGCCCATTTTTGGCTCATTAAATTTTAAAAGTGTCATTGAAATGTCATCAGATGTAGATAACAACAATTGAACCGCTGAGAAGAAAAAGGAAAACATTCCACTAATCATAGTTTTTGGGAAATCAAAGAAAACTGTTTATTTCTGAAACTGAAAGTTATTCTTCAAAACATTCTGAAGGACAAATGTAGAGCTAGTAAAGAAGAGTAACATACCAAACAATTGAAATTAAAAACTTTAAGCTCTGGCTTAATAATTCCTGTTAAAGTGAGTGGAATGTTTTCCTTTTTCCACTAATTGAAAAAAAAATCAAATAAATTAAGTTTTTTATTCAAATAATATAAATAATGGGTTCAAAACATTTTATTTATTTAATATTAAATAATTCTGCAAAATAAAAACTAAAACAATATTTTAATAATAATTCAAGGGAATAAAAATAAACAGAAATAAAATGCACGACTGGATCGCACGAACTTGCTTTTATGTTAAAGTACTTTGGAATTTAAAATCCATTTTATAAATATAAAACATGGATTTAATGAGATAAAAATGTTCAAATATATAGAATTGCCGTCTGATTAATCCTTTAAATATTAAAGTAATTTTTTATATAACAAGTTTCCTTAAAATTTTTCGAGAACAAAATTTGGGATGCCTAATTTTAAGTATTTAGTGGTATAGATTTTAGAAATAGTTTCAAAAAATTATCGTTCACACGTTTTAAAGATATTGTTTTTTTCAAAAAAACTTGGGATTTTTTTTTTAATTCCAAAACAATTTTTTTCGAATATTTTTATATACAATATTATTTTAAACTTAAGGGGCCTCCTGCTGAAAATGTTTGGTTAAAATCGTTAAAGCCGTTGATGAGAAAGGCAAAAAATCAAAAAACGGTTCTATGACAGGTACCGTTAATAACATTTTACCCCAAAAAGGAAAGGAAAAAGGAAAATATTCCTGGAATCTTTTCCTTTTTCCACTCAATGATATTTTATAATCGCATTTAAAAAGTAGGTTTACATAAAATTTTTTCGTTTTTAGGCTTATAATGTGCGCTATAAAAATAGCTACGCTTTTGCATCATTACTTAAATTTCCCATTTTTGTGGAATGTTTTCCTTTTTCTTCTCAGCGGTTCAATTGGTTTTAGGTATAGTAGCTGAAATTATTGTTTTGTTAAGATTTAGTGTTCAATTTTTGAAGATACAAAATGAATAGGTTAATACTAAATATTTAAATGATTTGTTTCTTTATTTCGAAAAAAATATTGATCGTCTTCATCCAATAATAAAGTGCAACACAAAGTTATTCGCTGAGCAAGAATATTCCCGGTTCACAGAAATACATTATATGACTTCAAAATGTGGTTCCGACTTTCGAAAGCATCTGTGGATGAGTTTGTTGAATATGTTTGGTTTTCATTTAGAACCAAAAAAACCCAACAATGCAATACAAAATAAATTAAGTGGTTATTACTTAATGCTTTTATGCCACAGAATGTCAGGATCAAAATCTTTCCAAATATTTTGTGTGCATTTCTTTTTTTTTTTATTTCTTGGCATTTGTTTGAACACATAACGCTTTCTCATTTCTTCTCATACATTGCGCTTGTTAGAAAGAAAAAAACAATTTATTTTTCCCAGGGATGTGAAGAGAACTCAATTTTAACAAAAATTTCCCCAAAATGTCCCTTTTATAGATTGGTGAAACTAAAAATTTTTAAGAGCCTGATAAAATTTAAGAGGATTTTTGATAAAAGTGCTTTTAGTGTTTGTTTATGAAATCGGCCATCAGACTGGTCTAGTAGGTTTTCTGAGGTCGAATATGCTATTAATAATACAACAAATAGCTCTACAAAGGAGTCACCTACCAAACTACTCCTTGGAGTGGACCAACGTGGCAAGGTAATCGATGAGCTCACCGAATACTTAGACGATAAAATAAATAGTAAGGGAAGGTCTGATCTTATTCAAATTCGGGCACAAGCCTCGGATGCTATCAAGAAATTGCAGGAATATAAAGAAAAATACTTCTTAAAACACAGTGTACCGGCAAGGTTATATTCGATTTTGTGGTGATGAGGCACATTGACACCACTGTAGGGACAAACAAAAAATTTATTCCGAAGAACCGAGGACCCTATGTCATACACAAAGTTTTACAAAACGACAGATACGTCATCAAGGACGTCGACAACTGCCAGCTGACGCAGTTGCCATATGATGGTGTCGTATCATTGAGGCAGTACGATTGCGAAAGTGGGTAACGCCGATGGGTGATTCGGGGGTCGTGATAACTAACTACCAAGGACGCACTTTATCAATTTAAAATTTAAGATCAATAATTGAAGTCAATCATGGTCAGATTGGCCGAGTTGTAATGTATTTATTTGTACTATGTTATGTTATTTGTTAAACTATAAGAATTGCTAAATGTAATACGAGCCTTAAGCTATCCAATAACGCCACCTTGCGGTCAATACTTGAACAAGTATGAATCGAATCAACACCAACTTCAAGTAAAAGAGATTTAAATTGGACCTCAGCAAGTTCTCCGTGAAAAGTTTTGATTATTATAATATTAAAGTCTTCACTTTTGTTGAAATTTACCTATTACACAATATAAAATGTTTTCGGAAGACAAAGTTTTTGATACATATTATGTCTGAAGATTCAGCCTTGTACAGTAAAGTGTGATATTTGAAGTCTCGAGGAAATTCTTTTGAGGAGCTGGACGATGGAGAATTTTACTCCAGGTATAGTTGTGACAAGATAGTAGTTCGGTTTTTGGTTGAAATCCTAAACATCAAAGACTGGATTACAAACTTTGGACTTCCGATTACACCACAATTAAAACTACTAGATACTTTAACTTTTTCGGGAGAAATATCCATGAGGCTGATGTTGGTAAGTCAATTTCAATGACAGCGAAATTTTTGATTGCTATAATCGACTTGTCAAAAAATATTCCACCGTCCCACTGATTTGTGTTTCAATGATGGTTTTCAATGATAGCTATAACTGGCGCCTTACAGCCCTTTAAAAAAGACTCGAAAGAACTGCAAAACATAGGTACATACCAGGCACGAGGCGTGACTTTTTCGATAGCGGAAGCACTGAACATAAAAACAAAACTGAAAGACCTTTGAGATCCAACCTTTTAAATTCCACTTAATGATAATGCACATCAAATAATATACATAAATAATATCGCACATGTATTTCAAAAGTGTCACAACTCAAAAAACACATTTTTTGAGTTTTGGACGCAAAAAAATATTAAAATTTTTCCGGGACCTTTCCATCTAGTTGCCATTGATATAAGTTGAATAATTTTTTTTTAAAAAGGTAAAATGTCGTTTTAGATGTTATAGTTGAAATCAAAGGTGCTTTGACAAAAATGACATATTTGTAGTTGTGACGCGATTCTTGTTGTAAACAGTTGTGCAATAAATATCAAAAGTGTTTTAATTTGAATTGTGTCGTTTTAGTGGTTACATTTGTAAAAAAATTAAGTGTTGTATTTTGAGTTGAAACATTTTTGCTGTCTTTTCTGTGGAAAAATATTTGTTTCATTTTGAGTTGTGACGATTAAGTTGATTGAGGTAATAATAAATCCTTTGTACTATTTTTAGTTACTACACTTAAGAAACATGAAAAGTTGAAATTTAGAGTTAATACAGTTTTGTTGTTTCAATACAGATTTAAGATTTTAAAGCTCAATTTAATACCAAATGCTTCCAATTTTATATAAAATCTTAATCTTGTCATGGCAGATATTTTACAAAAACTTTAATTCGAAAAAAAACCTTTTCTCATACATTTTTTCATGTTTTTTTGAGTTATGACACTTTAGATGAATAAATTACACTTGTTCAGAAAAACTATAATTTTGGTACGCTGACCTCGAATTCAGATTAGGACTCATCGTACGAAAAACCTTTAGAAAACGTAGTTTTGTTCTTCGGTTTTACTATTGTTAACCAGTGCTATTATTCGGAAGGTATTTTATAATGAATTCGAGGAGTCGCTCAAGATTAATGGTGCAATTAGCTACCAAAAAATATTTTTCAGTTGGAAATATTTCAACCTTTTCTGATTCGATTCAAAACGAGCCAACTGAATTAATAACTTTGACGACCCCTGAAGATGTTCTCATCTTCTCAACACCCTTAATCACTCCTGAAATAAATCCTTAATAGTACAGCGAGCTTCACAGGTGAAACGCCAATACAAATTTTGGAAAGTAAAACTTTCGAAATTCATACCGATGACCAAGTTCACGAAACAACTAGAAATTTTGACGAAATGCCAACTACACCAAATAATTCTTTGAATAATTTTTATAAAAATTTGCAAAACCCAGAAGTCACAACCAAAATTCGTCTAACCAAGGTCAAACAAAAATTTTACACAGTTTCCCCAATACACAGTGGTGAAAGTGATTTTGACGATTCTGACGCAGATTCTCATTATCACAATTCTTCCAACAGTGGAAATAGTTCTTCTGAGTCTGAAGAAGAACAGACGGAAACGGAACCGAAATCCCAAAAATTGGGCCGGCAAAAATGTGAAACTTTTAAGAATTCGGGAAAAACTTATGTGTCATCGCCAAAAACAAAGAAAGAAGTTTAAAAATAAGTCAGACAAACAGACAGGAAATCTTCAAAAGCCATTGGGATCTTGCCGATTTCCAAAAAAAAGAGAGTTTATTGTAAGACATGTTTATCAAATCAAACTAAAATCCCGATATTCAACCACAAATGATCATAGAAGTTTGAACTCAGCATTCTATTTTGAGGTAAACAATGAACAAATTAGAGTATGCAAAACATTTTTCAAAGCTACACTCGATATAAACGACAGACCAATTCGAACAGATTTGATAAATAAAAATATAATCCCAAAATCCTACTATGAATCATTTTACAAAAGTGTTCTTGATTGAGTTACTACTTTTTTTGTCACATTTATTTTAATTATCTACCTTTTTCCAAATAATAATAATTATTTTTTTTAACAATAAATGAAAACAACCTGAATGAATGTTTCTTTTCGTGTAAGACTTTATAAGGTTAATTTGCTTGAGTTTTAAGAGAAGAAAGGCGTGGTGAGTAAACTACATAATATTGATCATTATCCTCATAATGCTAATAACTTTTCTAAAAAAAAATATCAAAAACATGATGTAATTATTAAGAAACAAAAACATCAAAACTGTCACAACTAAAATTTGTTTGACTAAAGTGGCTGAACTCAAAATAATGCATTATTTTTTTTATGAAAAAAATACGAAAAGTGTCATAACTCTAAAAACGTTAATTTTCATGGTTTAAGATGTAGAATTGATGCTGGTTGTTATGTATGGTTGGTTAATAGTGTATTTCCTTTTGTAAACATTGATTATTTCATAAATTTACTGTTTCTATTGTTGTAAAATGGTTTTTCGACTCTATTGAAAAACGAAGATTTTTGAGTTGTGACACTTTTGAAATACATGTGCGATATATTACAGTAAAGTCTGATTAAAAAAAAAAGCTTGATACCTTGCGCAAAGATTTATCCTTTTTCTTTTAAGACAAAATTATCTAAGTACGATTTGATGAGAACTAAGCTATACGAGTAGATAACGTTTCTTGTCCACATTTATTTCTAAAAAAATATTTAATTCTCTTAAAACATAAATATGATCTCTCTACAGATGCCATTATTACGGGATATTAAAAATCTTAAGATTCATTGAAGTTTTTTTTGATTTAAAATTCTCATAATTGAAAATAACCTTTAGTTATATCAAGAAACCTAAGATATGAATATTAGAAATACTATTTTTGACCAGTTTTTTGTATAGTAACAAAAAATAAACAGAAAACAGGTGGATTGTAGATATCTATCGCCACGAAAATAATTAAAAAACTACCACCTTTTAAATTCATATTTGTTTGTTTTATGATTTGCACCTAAATTTGCACCAACATTATATTAAAATAAAACTTTTCTACCCCTTTTGTACATGAAATTAAACTCATTATCAGTTTGAGACAATAAGCAACTCAATAGATACATCTTTGTTTTTCTATCTATCTCTTGTAGGAAATTCTCGTAATGCATTCACTCAACTCATTCTTCACACATTGGGCAAAAGGCAAGAAACGAGACAAAATTATTTTGACTTTGGGTTGAGATCTTAAGTTTAGTATGCGAAATAATGGAATGCCCAGCTTTTGTGCATTCTATATTGCTTGAGAATCATTGTTGTTTGAGCATTTTGTGAATATTGGTGAGTGATGTTGTAGGTATAATTTTCAGTTGACTTGGAGTGGAAGGGTATTTTGAAATTGAGTTAAGGAGGCGATAATAAGGAATGCATAGCTGTTAAGCATTTTAGCAAGAACTTTGATGAGATTGAGCATTATAAATAATGGAGTGATGTTGAGCATTCTCAGTTGGTTTGCAGTGTGACATTTTAAGTTGTAATAACCAGAGAGATCTTGATTTCCTTTAGTAATTTTAGTAAGAGATGATAATGTTGTTGGAATTTAATTTACAGAGTAAATGAAGATTCATTAATAGATGCAAATAATATATAATAAAAATATTAATACAATTTGGAATTTTGAATTTAATTCCTTGCCAGGTACGATTTTTTCAAATGGTTCAACGGAAGCACTCATTCCACTCAATATATGGACGCTTCGTCCCTGGTACATACCTAGTTAGATACCATTATTATTTTGCAAAGTGCATTAATATACTTGGGTTAGGACATTTAATAATTTTTTTGGTTGAGAAATTTTTGAATTGTTAACTTTTTCCTAAAATAGTCCACATAAAAAAAATATAAATGTCAGAGCAAGTTCCCCGGGTTCCTAATGTCTAAATCTGTGCTCCCTTTTCTTTATTTTTTAAAATATCCTGAAAAGTAAAATTCCTGGAACCAACAGATTAACCTTGTATAACTAAATACGCAAAGAATAAAAATATAGCTATCTACGAGTACCTATGTATTATATTCGAAAAGTTACAATTCAACTGCAACCAAAAACAAAACAGAAAATAAACAGTATATTATTGTGTCTAATTGTGAGCGCTGAATGTAAAAAACTCAATTTCCCTGTCCTAAACCTCAATCCAATCACGATGCACGATACAGTATTTTATCTACCTAAAATACAAAAGGGGAAAAAAATTTCATTTGGTAGGTATAATATTTACATATGTATTTTTTGCGCAATCCTAGTCAATTCGATACTTGTGTGTTGCCTGTGCGGCTTGCTGTTGCCACTCGTGCCATGAATTCCCGTTGTGGGTTATTTTTTTGATATTCTCTCTCTTCTATTTTTCTCTATGCGCGATGCGAAAAAAGAGGTATCCTGGAGAGACGAGACGAGGTATATTTATTTATTTTCTTAACACAAAAATTCTAAGAGAAAATACATGTACACGTTTTTACATGTTGTTAAGCAAATTAAGCGAGCCCATTGAACACTCATGCCCAATTTCACGAAGGAATTTTAAACATTTAACAGGCTTCTAAACCTTAAAATGAGATGTTTTGGTTTCACCAAGCGCTTTTAAATTAAACAAGCTTGTAAACACCCTTATAAACTAAATGCCCATTTTTGGCTCATTAAATTTTAAAAGTGTCATTGAAATGTCATCAGATGTAGATAACAACAATTGAACCGCTGAGAAGAAAAAGGAAAACATTCCACTAATCATAGTTTTTGGGAAATCAAAGAAAACTGTTTATTTCTGAAACTGAAAGTTATTCTTCAAAACATTCTGAAGGACAAATGTAGAGCTAGTAAAGAAGAGTAACATACCAAACAATTGAAATTAAAAACTTTAAGCTCTGGCTTAATAATTCCTGTTAAAGTGAGTGGAATGTTTTCCTTTTTCCATTAATTGAAAAAAAAATCAAATAAATTAAGTTTTTTATTCAAATAATATAAATAATGGGTTCAAAACATTTTATTTATTTAATATTAAATAATTCTGCAAAATAAAAACTAAAACAATATTTTAATAATAATTCAAGGGAATAAAAATAAACAGAAATAAAATGCACGACTGGATCGCACGAACTTGCTTTTATGTTAAAGTACTTTGGAATTTAAAATCCATTTTATAAATATAAAACATGGATTTAATGAGATAAAAATGTTCAAATATATAGAATTGCCGTCTGATTAATCCTTTAAATATTAAAGTAATTTTTTATATAACAAGTTTCCTTAAAATTTTTCGAGAACAAAATTTGGGATGCCTAATTTTAAGTATTTAGTGGTATAGATTTTAGAAATAGTTTCAAAAAATTATCGTTCACACGTTTTAAAGATATTGTTTTTTCAAAAAAACTTGGGATTTTTTTTTTAATTCCAAAACAATTTTTTTCGAATATTTTTATATACAATATTATTTTAAACTTAAGGGGCCTCCTGCTGAAAATGTTTGGTTAAAATCGTTAAAGCCGTTGATGAGAAAGGCAAAAAATCAAAAAACGGTTCTATGACAGGTACCGTTAATAACATTTTACCCCAAAAAGGAAAGGAAAAAGGAAAATATTCCTGGAATCTTTTCCTTTTTCCACTCAATGATATTTTATAATCGCATTTAAAAAGTAGGTTTACATAAAATTTTTTCGTTTTTAGGCTTATAATGTGCGCTATAAAAATAGCTACGCTTTGCATCATTACTTAAATTTCCCATTTTTGTGGAATGTTTTCCTTTTTCTTCTCAGCGGTTCAATTGGTTTTAGGTATAGTAGCTGAAATTATTGTTTTGTTAAGATTTAGTGTTCAATTTTTGAAGATACAAAATGAATAGGTTAATACTAAATATTTAAATGATTTGTTTCTTTATTTCGAAAAAAATATTGATCGTCTTCATCCAATAATAAAGTGCAACACAAAGTTATTCGCTGAGCAAGAATATTCCCGGTTCACAGAAATACATTATATGACTTCAAAATGTGGTTCCGACTTTCGAAAGCATCTGTGGATGAGTTTGTTGAATATGTTTGGTTTTCATTTAGAACCAAAAAAACCCAACAATGCAATACAAAATAAATTAAGTGGTTATTACTTAATGATTTTATGCCACAGAATGTCAGGATCAAAATCTTTCCAAATATTTTGTGTGCATTTCTTTTTTTTTTTTATTTCTTGGCATTTGTTTGAACACATAACGCTTTCTCATTTCTTCTCATACATTGCGCTTGTTAGAAAGAAAAAAACAATTTATTTTTCCCAGGGATGTGAAGAGAACTCAATTTTAACAAAAATTTCCCCAAAATGTCCCTTTTATAGATTGGTGAAACTAAAAATTTTTAAGAGCCTGATAAAATTTAAGAGGATTTTTGATAAAAGTGCTTTTAGTGTTTGTTTATGAAATCGGCCATCAGACTGGTCTAGTAGGTTTTCTGAGGTCGAATATGCTATTAATAATACAACAAATAGCTCTACAAAGGAGTCACCTACCAAACTACTCCTTGGAGTGGACTAACGTGGCAAGGTAATCGATGAGCTCACCGAATACTTAGACGATAAAATAAATAGTAAGGGAAGGTCTGATCTTATTCAAATTCGGGCACAAGCCTCGGATGCTATCAAGAAATTGCAGGAATATAAAGAAAAATACTTCTTAAAACACAGTGTACCGGCAAGGTTATATTCGATTTCGTGGTGATGAGGCACATTGACACCACTGTAGGGACAAACAAAAAATTTATTCCGAAGAACCGAGGACCCTATGTCATACACAAAGTTTTACAAAACGACAGATACGTCATCAAGGACGTCGACAACTGCCAGCTGACGCAGTTGCCATATGATGGTGTCGTATCATTGAGGCAGTACGATTGCGAAAGTGGGTAACGCCGATGGGTGATTCGGGGGTCGTGATAACTAACTACCAAGGACGCACTTTATCAATTTAAAATTTAAGATCAATAATTGAAGTCAATCATGGTCAGATTGGCCGAGTTGTAATGTATTTATTTGTACTATGTTATGTTATTTGTTAAACTATAAGAATTGCTAAATGTAATACGAGCCTTAAGCTATCCAATAACGCCACCTTGCGGTCAATACTTGAACAAGTATGAATCGAATCAACACCAACTTCAAGTAAAAGAGATTCAAATTGGACCTCAGCAAGTTCTCCGTGAAAAGTTTTGATTATTATAATATTAAAGTACAATAAAGTCTTCACTTTTGTTGAAATTTACCTATTACACAATATAAAATGTTTTCGGAAGACAAAGTTTTTGATATATATTATGTCTGAAGATTCAGCCTTGTACAGTAAAGTGTGATATTTGAAGTCTCGAGGAAATTCTTTTGAGGAGCTGGACGATGGAGAATTTTACTCCAGGTATAGTTGTGACAAGATAGTAGTTCGGTTTTTGGTTGAAATCCTAAACATCAAAGACTGGATTACAAACTTTGGACTTCCGATTACACCACAATTAAAACTACTAGATACTTTAACTTTTTCGGGAGAAATATCCATGAGGCTGATGTTGGTAAGTCAATTTCAATGACAGCGAAATTTTTGATTGCTATAATCGACTTGTCAAAAAATATTCCACCGTCCCACTGATTTGTGTTTCAATGATGGTTTTCAATGATAGCTATAACTGGCGCCTTACAGCCCTTTAAAAAAGACTCGAAAGAACTGCAAAACATAGGTACATACCAGGCACGAGGCGTGACTTTTTCGATAGCGGAAGCACTGAACATAAAAACAAAACTGAAAGACCTTTGAGATCCAACCTTTTAAATTCCACTTAATGATAATGCACATCAAATAATATACATAAATAATATATTACAGTAAAGTCTGATTAAAAAAAAAAGCTTGATACCTTGCGCAAAGATTTATCCTTTTTCTTTTAAGACAAAATTATCTAAGTACGATTTGATGAGAACTAAGCTATACGAGTAGATAACGTTTCTTGTCCACATTTATTTCTAAAAAAATATTTAATTCTCTTAAAACATAAATATGATCTCTCTACAGATGCCATTATTACGGGATATTAAAAATCTTAAGATTCATTGAAGTTTTTTTTGATTTAAAATTCTCATAATTGAAAATAACCTTTAGTTATATCAAGAAACCTAAGATATGAATATTAGAAATACTATTTTTGACCAGTTTTTTGTATAGTAACAAAAAATAAACAGAAAACAGGTGGATTGTAGATATCTATCGCCACGAAAATAATTAAAAAACTACCACCTTTTAAATTCATATTTGTTTGTTTTATGATTTGCACCTAAATTTGCACCAACATTATATTAAAATAAAACTTTTCTACCCCTTTTGTACATGAAATTAAACTCATTATCAGTTTGAGACAATAAGCAACTCAATAGATACATCTTTGTTTTTCTATCTATCTCTTGTAGGAAATTCTCGTAATGCATTCACTCAACTCATTCTTCACACATTGGGCAAAAGGCAAGAAACGAGACAAAATTATTTTGACTTTGGGTTGAGATCTTAAGTTTAGTATGCGAAATAATGGAATGCCCAGCTTTTGTGCATTCTATATTGCTTGAGAATCATTGTTGTTTGAGCATTTTGTGAATATTGGTGAGTGATGTTGTAGGTATAATTTTCAGTTGACTTGGAGTGGAAGGGTATTTTGAAATTGAGTTAAGGAGGCGATAATAAGGAATGCATAGCTGTTAAGCATTTTAGCAAGAACTTTGATGAGATTGAGCATTATAAATAATGGAGTGATGTTGAGCATTCTCAGTTGGTTTGCAGTGTGACATTTTAAGTTGTAATAACCAGAGAGATCTTGATTTCCTTTAGTAATTTTAGTAAGAGATGATAATGTTGTTGGAATTTAATTTACAGAGTAAATGAAGATTCATTAATAGATGCAAATAATATATAATAAAAATATTAATACAATTTGGAATTTTGAATTTAATTCCTTGCCAGGTACGATTTTTTCAAATGGTTCAACGGAAGCACTCATTCCACTCAATATATGGACGCTTCGTCCCTGGTACATACCTAGTTAGATACCATTATTATTTTGCAAAGTGCATTAATATACTTGGGTTAGGACATTTAATAATTTTTTTGGTTGAGAAATTTTTGAATTGTTAACTTTTTCCTAAAATAGTCCACATAAAAAAAATATAAATGTCAGAGCAAGTTCCCCGGGTTCCTAATGTCTAAATCTGTGCTCCCTTTTCTTTATTTTTTAAAATATCCTGAAAAGTAAAATTCCTGGAACCAGCAGATTAACCTTGTATAACTAAATACGCAAAGAATAAAAATATAGCTATCTACGAGTACCTATGTATTATATTCGAAAAGTTACAATTCAACTGCAACCAAAAACAAAACAGAAAATAAACAGTATATTATTGTGTCTAATTGTGAGCGCTGAATGTAAAAAACTCAATTTCCCTGTCCTAAACCTCAATCCAATCACGATGCACGATACAGTATTTTATCTACCTAAAATACAAAAGGGGAAAAAAATTTCATTTGGTAGGTATAATATTTACATACATATGTATTTTTTGCGCAATCCTAGTCAATTCGATACTTGTGTGTTGCCTGTGCGGCTTGCTGTTGCCACTCGTGCCATGAATTCCCGTTGTGGGTTATTTTTTTGATATTCTCTCTCTTCTATTTTTCTCTATGCGCGATGCGAAAAAAGAGGTATCCTGGAGAGACGAGACGAGGTATATTTATTTATTTTCTTAACACAAAAATTCTAAGAGAAAATACATGTACACGTTTTTACATGTTGTTAAGCAAATTAAGCGAGCCCATTGAACACTCATGCCCAATTTCACGAAGGAATTTTAAACATTTAACAGGCTTCTAAACCTTAAAATGAGATGTTTTGGTTTCACCAAGCGCTTTTAAATTAAACAAGCTTGTAAACACCCTTATAAACTAAATGCCCATTTTTGGCTCATTAAATTTTAAAAGTGTCATTGAAATGTCATCAGATGTAGATAACAACAATTGAACCGCTGAGAAGAAAAAGGAAAACATTCCACTAATCATAGTTTTTGGGAAATCAAAGAAAACTGTTTATTTCTGAAACTGAAAGTTATTCTTCAAAACATTCTGAAGGACAAATGTAGAGCTAGTAAAGAAGAGTAACATACCAAACAATTGAAATTAAAAACTTTAAGCTCTGGCTTAATAATTCCTGTTAAAGTGAGTGGAATGTTTTCCTTTTTCCACTAATTGAAAAAAAAATCAAATAAATTAAGTTTTTTATTCAAATAATATAAATAATGGGTTCAAAACATTTTATTTATTTAATATTAAATAATTCTGCAAAATAAAAACTAAAACAATATTTTAATAATAATTCAAGGGAATAAAAATAAACAGAAATAAAATGCACGACTGGATCGCACGAACTTGTTTTTATGTTAAAGTACTTTGGAATTTAAAATCCATTTTATAAATATAAAACATGGAAATTATCGTTCACACGTTTTAAAGATATTGTTTTTTCAAAAAAACTTGGGATTTTTTTTTTAATTCCAAAACAATTTTTTTCGAATATTTTTATATACAATATTATTTTAAACTTAAGGGGCCTCCTGCTGAAAATGTTTGGTTAAAATCGTTAAAGCCGTTGATGAGAAAGGCAAAAAATCAAAAAACGGTTCTATGACAGGTACCGTTAATAACATTTTACCCCAAAAAGGAAAGGAAAAAGGAAAATATTCCTGGAATCTTTTCCTTTTTCCACTCAATGATATTTTATAATCGCATTTAAAAAGTAGGTTTACATAAAATTTTTTCGTTTTTAGGCTTATAATGTGCGCTATAAAAATAGCTACGCTTTTGCATCATTACTTAAATTTCCCATTTTTGTGGAATGTTTTCCTTTTTCTTCTCAGCGGTTCAATTGGTTTTAGGTATAGTAGCTGAAATTATTGTTTTGTTAAGATTTAGTGTTCAATTTTTGAAGATACAAAATGAATAGGTTAATACTAAATATTTAAATGATTTGTTTCTTTATTTCGAAAAAAATATTGATCGTCTTCATCCAATAATAAAGTGCAACACAAAGTTATTCGCTGAGCAAGAATATTCCCGGTTCACAGAAATACATTATATGACTTCAAAATGTGGTTCCGACTTTCGAAAGCATCTGTGGATGAGTTTGTTGAATATGTTTGGTTTTCATTTAGAACCAAAAAAAACCAACAATGCAATACAAAATAAATTAAGTGGTTATTACTTAATGATTTTATGCCACAGAATGTCAGGATCAAAATCTTTCCAAATATTTTGTGTGCATTTCTTTTTTTTTTTTATTTCTTGGCATTTGTTTGAACACATAACGCTTTCTCATTTCTTCTCATACATTGCGCTTGTTAGAAAGAAAAAAACAATTTATTTTTCCCAGGGATGTGAAGAGAACTCAATTTTAACAAAAATTTCCCCAAAATGTCCCTTTTATAGATTGGTGAAACTAAAAATTTTTAAGAGCCTGATAAAATTTAAGAGGATTTTTGATAAAAGTGCTTTTAGTGTTTGTTTATGAAATCGGCCATCAGACTGGTCTAGTAGGTTTTCTGAGGTCGAATATGCTATTAATAATACAACAAATAGCTCTACAAAGGAGTCACCTACCAAACTACTCCTTGGAGTGGACCAACGTGGCAAGGTAATCGATGAGCTCACCGAATACTTAGACGATAAAATAAATAGTAAGGGAAGGTCTGATCTTATTCAAATTCGGGCACAAGCCTCGGATGCTATCAAGAAATTGCAGGAATATAAAGAAAAATACTTCTTAAAACACAGTGTACCGGCAAGGTTATATTCGATTTTGTGGTGATGAGGCACATTGACACCACTGTAGGGACAAACAAAAAATTTATTCCGAAGAACCGAGGACCCTATGTCATACACAAAGTTTTACAAAACGACAGATACGTCATCAAGGACGTCGACAACTGCCAGCTGACGCAGTTGCCATATGATGGTGTCGTATCATTGAGGCAGTACGATTGCGAAAGTGGGTAACGCCGATGGGTGACTCGGGGGTCGTGATAACTAACTACCAAGGACGCACTTTATCAATTTAAAATTTAAGATCAATAATTGAAGTCAATCATGGTCAGATTGGCCGAGTTGTAATGTATTTATTTGTACTATGTTATGTTATTTGTTAAACTATAAGAATTGCTAAATGTAATACGAGCCTTAAGCTATCCAATAACGCCACCTTGCGGTCAATACTTGAACAAGTATGAATCGAATCAACACCAACTTCAAGTAAAAGAGATTCAAATTGGACCTCAGCAAGTTCTCCGTGAAAAGTTTTGATTATTATAATATTAAAGTACAATAAAGTCTTCACTTTTGTTGAAATTTACCTATTACACAATATAAAATGTTTTCGGAAGACAAAGTTTTTGATATATATTATGTCTGAAGATTCAGCCTTGTACAGTAAAGTGTGATATTTGAAGTCTCGAGGAAATTCTTTTGAGGAGCTGGACGATGGAGAATTTTACTCCAGGTATAGTTGTGACAAGATAGTAGTTCGGTTTTTGGTTGAAATCCTAAACATCAAAGACTGGATTACAAACTTTGGACTTCCGATTACACCACAATTAAAACTACTAGATACTTTAACTTTTTCGGGAGAAATATCCATGAGGCTGATGTTGGTAAGTCAACTTCCTAATCTAATATAGTCAGTACCGATCTTAAACTCCTAGTGATGGCACGCGATAGAGGGCAGCTAAATTGCCTCTCACCGTGCTCGCATAATAAAACAATTAGGCCAATTTTTTTTTTTCCTTTTGTACTCACTCAATACACCAAAACTGATTCCATCAAAATCAAAAATAAAAGAAAAAACAATAAATCAATCATCTCAATACAATTACCAAATCGTTTTGTTAAAATAAAATAAATAGCCCATGTATTTTAAATCAAGTGCCAGTGCCTGTGTTGTTGTTATAAATATATATTGAAAAGTGCAAAGAAAATAATAAAAAAAAATCACACCACTGATGCTTCACCAAAAACAAATTACAGTGAGCGGTAAATTTCCCATCTCTCTTTCCCTCATCACCCACAATTGCTTTGAGTTTGTCATTGCATACAATGTTTTGGTATGTTGTTATATTGTGTGTAATTGATTAAATCAAGGCAATATCGGATAAATTGTTGTTATCAGGTTTTTGGGAATCCAGGGGCGAATCAATAATTTGCTGTTAAGACAACAATAATAGTAAATTGTTGTGAAGTTTTTGGGGCTGAAACCACCAGATAATAGCATAGTAAATTGTCTGATTTGGTTTTTATGTGTTTTGTTTTTATTAATGGTGAGTGAGTTTAGGGTCGATTACTGCAACATTCGGGTGCTTAGAAAGAATTTCTGTGCCGCATATGTCCATACTGTGAAAAACACGCAAGTAGTTTTGGCACTTAGTGAAACCCAGGCGTTTTAATACAAACTTTAATTTCATGTGGTTTAAATTCACCGTACATAAGCGCATCATTCATACATGTTTTATTTATCGCAGTCCAAGTTTGGGTAGCAACTCGACTTCTAATAAAGTCGATGTGCTGTCCGACTCTATCCAGAGAATTGTTTCCCATTATCCACACAGTGAAATCGTTGTTACGGGCGATTTCAATGTACACAATTCTTCGTGGCTGCGCTATTCTGGTCAGACAACACCCGAAGGAAGGTATGCCGAGATTTTTTCTGAGTTAAACAACCTGCCTCAGCTCGTTAACGAGCCTATTTGGATTCCTGACATTGCAGGTCAATCCGCGAACACCCTAGACTTGTTTCTTACCTCTGATCCTGATAAATACACTATTAGCGTACTATCGCCCCTAGGCACATCAGACCAAATTCCTCGTGGCAACAAAACCCAGTTAGAGAAAACATTCCTAAGAGAACCGTTTGGCAATACGAGGAAGCCAACTGGAACGGTCTAAATGAATTCTTCAGAAGCTTTAACTGGTCACTACGCTTCCTCGATAGTGACGTGGACTCCAGTGCAGATATGATTACAAATTTAATTCTTTTCGGAATGAAAAACTTTATTTCGAATAGGAAAAAATCTACGAGTATCAACCCGAAAGAGAATTCATGGTTTGATTTAAGCTGTAAAGAGGTTATTAGGATTAAAGAAGTAAGTTTCCGATGTTATAAAGCCAACCATACTGAGGAAAATTGAAATAAGTTCAAACAAGCTAGAAAAACCTGCAATGATCATATTCGACAGACCAAATTTTTACATGATAAAAAATATTCGAAATGCTACTTCGTCCTCGGTCCCAACGCTCGTTATCAACGACACTCCCTATGTCAGCTCATTAGATAAAGCCAATTTGCTTGCAGCACACTTTGCTGTTAATTCGACCTTGCCAGAGAGTGATATGACTCCTTGAAAACACAAACTTTTCCATTGGACGAATCTTTTTTCGTACTCGTACAGTTGCAAGAGTCCTAAAGGATCTTGACATACACAAATCCGCCGGCCCGGATAGTATTCCTCCGATTGTTCTGAAGAGGTGTTCTTCAATGCTGGCAAAGCCATTGCGTAAGCTTTTCCATCTGTCCTACTCTACAGGTCTCTTTTCGAGTGGATGGAAAACAGCATTTGTCCAGCCTGTCCCTAAGAAAGGCGAATCTTCTTCCCCCTCTAACTATCGTCCAATTGCACTTACGTCCCTTCTTTCCAAGGTCATAGAAACGCTGATAAATTATCAGCTTAAGAAATATCTCGAAGAACGAAATCTTCTTAATGACCGGCAGTATGGCTTTCGTAGCAATAGGTCCACTGGTGATCTGATGGTATATCTCACCGAACAGCAGCACAAATCTTTATATAGTTGTGGAGAAAGTAAGATTATTGCACTTGATATTTCAAAGGCATTTGATAGAGTTTGGCATCAAGCTCTTTTATCGAAAATGCGCGCATTTTGTATTGATGAATCTCTTCTTCGTTGGATTAGAAACTTCCTTTCGAACCGCTCAATACAAGTTGTGTTGGACGAATTCTAGTATCCCGCTATGGCTATTTTTTTAATTAATTTCTGCTGAACACACCAACGTTAAGACAGTTCATGCCAAAATCCAAGTAAACAGACTGTTTTGATGTTTGTAAATGTCAAAGAGTCATATGAAATTAGCACGATAATAAAAAATAACGAAGGTACCTATGCGATGATTTTAATTTTAATAAAAGGATAGAAAAAGTATGATGTTAGCTATATTCGATTAAAATTTGCAAAATCGTCGTATTAACCTATGTAGTTTCATACTAAAACAGCTTTAACATCGTACTAATTTAACAAAATTTTGCGCAATTTTCTTATTTTAATTCGTGTTCGTTTGCCAATGCAACTACACAGGTTGATTATAGTTTTTTTCTATTTTATTCTGCATAATAATTGACATTTTTAAGCTGTCAAAAGTGGTCGCAAAAAGCAAGTGCTTCTTAAAAAAATCTAAAATTATGGTGTATAATAAAATTTATAAATTTCCAAAGTTATCTTAATTTCTTAATCTCAATCAACTTTATACTGAAATTAATAATAATAACAAGTATGTTATAAACACCTCCAAAGCTGGAAAATAGTTTAAGAAGAGTAGCTAACCTTAATAAAGGGTAATCATAATCCTTTGAGCGCGGGTAGATTATAAAAAAAAAAAAAAAAAAAAAAAAAAAAAAAAAAAAAGCGAGGACTAGGAGAAACATTCCCTGAACACCTACAGAGTGAAAAACACTCCTATTCCTTAGCAAACACTTCCATTGGCGGTTATACTATGACTTATTCCGGAATACACGTTGAAGACTATGAAGAAGTTGCCTATAAAAACAATGATGAACTTTATAAAAATCTATCAACTAAGTCCGATATGCAATGCCTACACGACGATTTTGCCAGCCTTAAAACTCGTCACGAAGAACTTTCACAAAGAGTAGTGCACTTAGAATCTCAAAATAAACTTCTGAAAGATCAGATCGACAAGACTTTGCAAAAATACACGGAAGCAAACCTAGTTGTGCGCCTACAAAATAACCACCCCGAAGCCTGTGAAAATGCTAAAGCTATCTTCGCTGGTCTTCTAAATGACCCCAATTAATTGAATCAGCTTATAGTTTACGCACTCGCAGCACACAAGGGGCAACGATATTTGTTAAAATGAAGTCACGAGAATCGGCCTGGAATGTTTTAAAGAATTCTGGTACTCTGAGAGGACAAAAAATAAGCATCCAAAAGGATCTGCCACTCAATGTGAGACAAAAGCGATCAAAACTCCTACGGATAAGAAAGGCGCTCCTTGAAAGAGTCCCTCATACAAAAATTGCTGTTCGCGACGACAAAATGGTTATCGAAGGCAAAATGTTTAGGTGGGACTCCACGCTGGGGCTGAAGTGTGGTGAAAATGATGGCCTTAATATTTTAAAAACCTTTTTTGGAGACATTTCTTTTTTAAATTTATTAATGAATGAAATGCTAAATCAAAACAATGTGTGCCAAATGTCAAAGCCTTCGAAAAATGATGTACCTGTCAACAATGTCAAACCAAAAACCTTAAGTTAACAACACACGCACCATCTATAGTTTTGGGTGAAAGTACAAGCAGCGGCTGTGTTCACGAAGCATGAGAATTTGTTGTCTACCAGAATAAAATTAATTGTGTTGTTAAAATTAGTATTTTAAGTTATAACATGGCAGGTTTAAAAGATAAGTTATTATTTGCAAACTCTTTTAATTATATAAGAAAATTTGATATTTGTATGCTGTATGAAACACATTTATTAGAAAACAATGAAGAACAATTTAAAAAAATATTTAATAGTTATGAATTAAGAAATGTACCGGCAGTCAAATTAGCAAGATATGGTCGAGGAAGCGGAGGATAATTATTTGGCTTTCGAAAAATCTATCTGGTAGATATCATAAACTTTAAAAGAACAACCGAATCATACCTAATAGATATACAACTTGAAAATGAAATGTTGTGCTTAGTTCTTGTTTACATAAATTGCAGTAATTGGCAGTACGACTTTGAAAAACTAAACGAAATCCTGCAAGAAGTAGATTCATCAAATTTAATGCTTATTGGAGATTTTAATGGCAGGATTGGCGTATCTCTATATATAACTATTTTAGTGATCATTGGCCTTTTTTCAATGCTGTTCGCAAATCAAAAGATGTTGTTTGTAATAATAAAGGAGAGAAAATATTGGAACTTGCCGATGCATACGACTGCCACGTTTTGAATGGTTGCTGCGCAGGTGATTCTGAAGGTGAGCTTACGTTCATAAGAGGTTCAGCTGGCTCAATAATAGACTATTGCTTTATATCTGGTTTGTGGAATAGTGTCTTGAATAATTTTAGAGTAGGTGCTGTAACGTTTTCCGATCACATGCCGCTAGAGGTAACGTTTAAAAATTCCCAAACTCAAACACCAGCCGGAAGAAAACGACTAAGCAAAAAAATTTTTCTGATGCATTCGGAACAGAAAAAAATCGGAACACAAAAGAAAAACGAAATGGAATATATTTTGAGTTTTGGCAATCAGCTGTTCAGAAAAATTAAATTCCATCAGAAAAAATATTTAAATCCATTTTCTGAGTAAATTTAGGAACAAAATGTTGTAATCCTTTTTGTAAAATTAGTCCAAGCAAGTATTCGTCTAATTGCATTCAAATTTTACTCAGAATCGAGTTGTAATATATTCAAATATGGAAGACAAAATTTTTTCTGATGGACTTTTCTCATGAGCTATAACTGGCCCCTTATTCACAAATATATATGTGGATGAAAGAAATAAACAAAAGTTTCAAATCAACTTGAACAACAAACTACGTGAGTTTCAGGAATTGAACATAAACTTTGAGACTGAAGTTCTAACAAAAATTACCAAGGAATCTGACCCACCAAGACAGCAAATTAAAAAGAAAATAATTTTTAAACAGAAGTGGTTTGACGCGGAATTTACAAAGCTAGGAAGTTATCCTTCAGTTTATTAAAGCTATTCTGATCCCACAACCGACCGGTTTTCAGAAAACTATACTCTGAAGCAAATATTCAATACAAAAGAATTTGTCTTGCCAAAAAATCATCTTTTGAACAACAAACAGTAATGGCTTTAAATAAGGCTAGTAACTCTGCCCAGTTCTGGAACGCTGTAAAAATTATTAATGAATTCACAAATATTTTCTCGCTAGGTTTGGATGCGCAAAGTCTAACCCATCACTTTAAGCACCTTCTTAAATGCGGCCCGTTTTTGATTGATGACTCCGGGAGATTCCTAATGAGTTCTACAAAAATGCCACTGATGAGTTTATCCTTCGGATAACCGATGAATTTAATGGAATCTTCCAAAACTCTGACGTTCCTGAAGATTTCAAGAAATCAATAATATTTCCACTCTTTAAAAAAGGAAAGTTCAAAGAAGCGGCAAATTAAAGAGGGATTTCTTTCTAAAACACCATCGCAAAACTTTTCGCTGGGATTATTCGGAATGGGTTTGAAGAAAAGGTATCTTGTCAGAGTTTCAGGCTGGTTTCAGAAACAACTACTCAACAATAAATTGACCATATTTTCTCACTATACAATATAGCCGATCATTGTATTCAGCAGAAGAAAAAACTTTATGTGTTCTCCGTGAATTTCCGTGCCGCCTTCGACTCTTTCGCCCGTGAACATCTATTCTACAAGTTAGCTCCGATTGGTTTGTCGAGCAAAGTGATAAAATCCTTAAGAGCACTGTACACTGGCAACACAGCTTATGTTTGGGATGGAAAATCTATCTCCAATGAATTTAGGATAGAAATAGGGCTTAAACAAGGGTGTATCTTAAGTGCTTTGCTGTTTGTTTTATTTATAAACGACATAACAGATGTTGTAGGCGGTGGTATCACTTTTGGAGGAGTTAAAATACCAACTCTTTTTGTATGCAGATGACATAATTTTCTTTTCGGAGAAAGTAGACGGTTTACAACTTATGATGAACAGATTGAAGGACTATTGTAAATGTTGGAACCTGCGAGTAAATTTATCGAAATCGAAGGTTATGATATTCAGAGGGGGCGGTGGCAGATATGCGAGAAATTAAAAGTGGTCATTCGATGGAGAGACGGTGGAAATAGTACGAGAATATAAATACCTAGGAGTTTTATTTACTTCGAACCTTAACATGAAAAAGCTGAAAGAAGCAAAGCGTGCAATTTCAGCAGTGTAGGATTACTGTTTCAGAAGTAGGTGTATTGAGCACAGTGCTAAACAAAAACTTTTTTGATCCACAGCGTCATCTATTCTTGTGTATGGTTCACAGGTTTGGAGATACAACCAGTTGGACCAGTTGAAAAATGCCTCCGATCCTTCATCAAAAGAATCTTTCGCCTTCCAAATAATACTCCCAACTACATGCTGCATCTTGAAACAGGCCTTCCCCCAATGTTTATGGAAACTCTAAATTTACATTTCAATAGCATCGTTAAAATCTCCGAAATGTCAGATGAAAGACTGCCAAAAATCATACTGAATAATACAATTAGAACATCAGGAAATATGCCAACAGAATACAGAAACCATGCGGCTTTTTGCAATTTAAGTCTAGCAGTAGCTCAAAATGAACATCCTTGTATCGAACTGCATGAGCCTGGCAACCCTGCAGTCGATGTTTTATAGATAATTCTAAGTATTAGTAAGAGAATTGAGAGCCAAGGGATATGTATACTGAAAACTAAAAGAGAAGCTATATAATATTAGAGATAAATCAGACTTCCACCAAGACGGTCGTACCTGGGAAAGAATAATAAAGTGAACGAAAAGTGGTTTTTGATTAATTTTTCACTCTAAAATCTGTGTGTGTTTTATTTATTCACAAGATTTGCCTTTTTACAGGAAAGATTAACCTGAGCTATCGATAAATTTGGTCAACCGAGCCAAATTTGAAAAGCGACCGGATAGATTAATAGAGAAAGTGCGGTTTTATTAAAATATTGCCTTTATTAAGATAAATTCCGCGAAGTGAAAGATTGCATCATAATTTAATTGATGTGCTGCGTATCAAATATACATATGCACACAAAAGTTTTAAGCACACTTAAAAAAGTGCTGCGCAAAATGTGAAAGACGCCACGCAAAAGTCACGCAGGCATGAGCAGTGACTATAACGCCGTCTGGATAAGTGATAGAAGCCGCCTGGAAAATCCATGCAGGCACATCGTGATAGATATACTACGAGATAGAGCGAAAGGTACCCAAGTGGTTTGTATATAATTTCATAAATATTCTTTTCTAGAATTTGCAATACCAAACTTGTCGCGACACGATTTCTCCTTCACGGAGAAATGAATACACAAAAACAACAAGATTATAAATACAATAAACAAAACAGCGAAAGACAGAGAAGGAACAAGTTTTCGATTTACAACCGAGAACGAACGAGAAAGAGTTATACACACAAACAATGAGGAACAACATCTATAAGCAACTGCGCATTTGGTAGACACGACGAATAGACATATTTTCCTTTTATCATCGGCATTCGAGTACATAAGAGTAACAGCGAGAAAGAGCAACCGACACGCAAGCGTAGCCATGTACATAGCATAGTATGAGGATTTACATTACACCCCACCATGCTAATACATGGATAGAGCAAAAAATGAGATAGAGAATAAGGAGAAGCGCATACACAATAACTATATAGTTGCTGTTGCGTTTGTGTTTTCTTCACTTTGAAGCGAATATTCTTGAGACTCGGCTCTTCTGTGAAAAATTCATATTTAAAGTTTACAAATTTATAAATTTAATTGATTTAAACAAATTGAGAAAGATTTCAACAACAATTGAGAAAGATTTCAACAAGATTTAATTGGAGCAGCGAGGAAAGAACAAAACAAAGTTAAAATTTATTGGTAAGATCAAATACAGTCCAATGCGAGAAAGAAGAAATTATCAAAAAGTGAAGCGTTCTGTGAAGTGATTGTGTTGTTGTTGTACCGACGGAAAGAGGATAGTTTTTTCTTTTGACCTAGTTGTGGCGCGTGCAACTAGTGTTCCCATTTAAGGTTTTTTATTAGATTTATTTTATTTTATTTTATCTGGTGTTGTGTCTGGTAATTTAAGGAAATAAAATTGAGAATTTATTTGTGAGCGGCGAAGAAACAAACAAATTTATCAACAGAGAAACTGTGAGGCGAAAAAGATTTTTTGAGATTGCATTGAGATATTTTATTGAAGAGATAGATAGAATTTTACCATTGTTTGTTTGTTTCAATTGCGAAAGAAGCATGAATATTATATGCATGCAATTTTTGTGTCAGAATATAGAGATAGACTGAGAGATTTGATTATCATATAGAGATAGAGCTGTGATTAGACTGAGAGATTTGATTATTATATAGAGATAGAGCTGTGATCAGATTGAAAGATCTTATTATTAAATAGAGATAGAGTTGCGATTATATTGAGAGATTTGTTTATTATGGTTGCACTCTAAGCATAAAATGTACGAGTGGCAGTTAGTGAAAGATGCTTCCAAGCAGAGAAAGAGTTAAAGAGTTAACGAAAATAAACAATAACAAAGGTTTTGTTTAACTGCCCAAAAGAGAAAGAGCCATGTATATACTACATAGAAAAGAGAAAGATAATTATAATTTTTGTGATATTTGTTATAATTTTTCCATGATATGGAAGTTTTGATGCGGCAATAAACAACAACAACGGCAATAACTACGCAATTAATTATGATTATTATTATTATCCTTTTTCTTCAAAATAATATATGATAATCCCTTTTATTTTTCAGTTAAATAATCGCAATCTTTTTTCACAAATATTGAGATAGATACAGAGACAGAACATGATAATAGAGCTGTGTCAATCAAGATCGATTCGATTTTTTTGATCCGATCATCGAAAAATATTGATGATCGAAATCAATCATTTTAATCGATCTCAATCTCAATCATTTAGATGATTCTCGATATCAGTTAACTCGATTAACCATGATTTACTCGATTCCATTTGTTCCGATTCAATCAATGTGGATTATGAACGCCAAACTGACCGTGGACTGGAATTTCTGGGTTGAACTCGGCATTGAAGAACATGATTGATCGGGTTGGTTGTTGATGTTGTAGGCAAAAGCAATTGTTGGGTTGATTTGATGTATCAGAATCCGGTATGTTTAATGTGGACTTTTGGACGTTTCTTAATTCATCGACATCGTAGCCATTCTTTGATGGAATTTGACAGTTTATGACTTGACGAATACAGTGCGAATTTAGTTATGACGTACAAAGAGTATTTCGTACCAAATGTTAGCGGAAAGCCCTAAAAATTGTTCTTTTCCGAAGCAACAAATAAAATCTCTTTTTCTTGAATTTTTTGACACTTTTTAATCCATGTACAAAGTAGCCATGATTCGATGTTATTTGCCAATTTATGGCTTACAATAATAGAGTATTGTGTGAGTTATATCAAAGCCACAAGTCAATCTTATCATCGAAATCGAAATTAAAATCGAATAGGAACACTATTGAATCATTTCAGTGAAATGAAAATGATCGAATGATCGATTGATTGAAATGATCGGATCATTTTCGTAATCGACTGTTGAACGATTCGATCATTTTAAATGAATGATTTACACAGCTCTACATGATAATCAATACCTCGTACCTATATGAGTCCGCAATTCATGCTATCGAAAGGATGAGGTCCTTTACCAATTCGGAAAGTTTTTTAGAGATAGGTACAGATGAGATTGGGATAGATAAGAAAAAGAGATAGATGAGATTGAATAAGAAAAAGAGATAGATGAGATTGGGATAGATGAAATAGATAACAAAGATCAGAAACTTTGGAAAGATTTTAAGCGAAAGAATTTAACAAATAAAGAATACAGAGACAAAGTCGTAAAAATTATTTAAACTGTTTTTGTATTATTAAAAGTGATAGATGGGAAAGTTGGACTTTAATGCCGACGGCACAGATCAGAATAGAGATAGATGGGAAGTGATATGAGCCAGTTGGGGCTCTTTTAGATACTGGGGATCAACCAAACTTGGTAAGCCACCAACTGCAGAAGCGTTTATGTTTGTCAAGACAGCCAATGGCATCGAGATTGATTGGGATAGATGGACAACCGTTCCAATTAAAACACAAAACTACGTTGATTCCAATGACTCTGTTGAGCAAGAGTTCTGGATATTACCGAGAGAAGATCAATGACAGCTTTTAGTGCCTGAAAGAGACCTACAAGCAACATGGAAGATAATTTTCCAGGTATTCCCTGGGCGGACCCTGACTGTGGTAAGACAGGTCTGCTAGATATGTTACTTGGATGTAGAGTTTTAGCGGAGGTATTTCGTTCAGTGTTAGGTCAACAACCAGAAGGTACACTATGTATGAACACTTTATTTGGGAAAATAAACTTCGGAGAGCATCGAACAGAGAAAGATGAGAGGAAGCGTGAAAGAGAGCAAACAGCGTTTTATGTGACTGTTGATAACGAACAGTTCATGTGCTCAAGAGATTGTTGGAAGCGGATGAGATTAGATCAACTCTTTTTCGTTCCAAGGAAGAAGAGTTAGTAGAAGCGAATTTCATAAATACTTATTCAAGTGATTCTTCAGGAAGGTTCGTTGTTACTTGAAGCAATTTCAGATAGATTCAGAGAAAGATTTTGGGAGTTCAGAGCTAATAGCAAGGCGCAGATTCTTTGCTTTGGAAAGAAAATTCTAACAAGATGCTGAGGTGAGAGAGAAGTACATTAACTTCATGAGAGAATATGAGAGAGAAGGACACATGCGTCCAGTTACAGAAAAGACAGAAGGCAGCAGTGGCGTGGCGTCCATATAACCCGATTCCTATCGGGTTACCTTTTAAATTTTCTGCTAAACAACAATGTTTACTAAATAACAAACGACCTTGCTGCACAAGAATGTTTATTAAATAACGACCAACATAAAACCCACTCTATTAACTAAATACGTATCTATTCACCTCCACAAGCTGCACACTCCTCCAACTCAATTGAACTTTATTCTCATTTTTCAATCAAATACACACCACACCAGCACCACACGACGACGACACACGTTTTTATCATGAGTAATTTCTTCCACACTCTCTGCTCACAAGCCAAAGCAACCGGAAATATCTCGGGTTATAAGATCTCTCGCTGGATTGAACATTATTAGTTTTCTTTCTCTGTTTTATTTATGGTTTTTCTGAGTTTGGGTCGACTCTGTCTAATGCCCGCTGTCTTATGCAAAGAAATAACACGCTTTGGTGAATGTTGTGTTGTGAGGTTGTGAAATCTGAAAATTATGTGCCAAATGTTACAGATGGGGGGAGGGATGAGATAAGAGAAGAGAAAGTGCTAACGATTTTGGAGTTTACAAAACCATTATCTATATGTGCGAAAGATTTGAGAGAGAGAGAGTTTTAGTAATTGAATACGCATTTACACTAGCGAAAGCGCTGAATATAGTTGGTTACATATTCAGATTTGTCAATATGATTAGAGAAAAAATAAAAATACGGAAATAGGATTGTTCAACCAACCTCATCGGAGAAGAAGCAAGCGATAGAGCATTTAATCATAAAAGAGCAAGAAAAGTACTTCAGCAAGGAAATTACCTACCTGAAGAGAGATAGATGTCTTCCTAAGAGTAAAATTGACTCCTTGAGACCAATTCTTGCAATGACATTCTGAGAGTTGGGGGGAGATTGGAAAGAGCAGAGATAGACTAGATGTAGTAGATGTGAGAGACTATATAGTGATAATGGTACTGCTACTGCCTTCGTTGGTGCAGAGAAAGAATTGAGAAAGACAAGAGAGCTTTGGCTCAAGAGAGAGACCTTCGAACACCTAAGTAAGAAGGTAATAGAGTGGAAGTTCATGACTCCAGCGACACCACATCAAGGTGGTACATATATACGAAGCTGTAGTCAAATGCATGAAGTACCATTTAACGAGAATTCTGGGAGCTAGAGTGTTGGCGTATGAGAAATTGTTGACTTTGCTTACTGGGATAGAGGCGATTCTGAATTCACGGACACTACAACCGTTGAATAATGATCCAAATGATCTACAAGCGTTAACGCCGGGACATTTCTTGATCGGTGAGCCATTCGTGTTCCCACTTCCATTTGTGACCAATGAGATGCCGAATGTTCACGGAGTGAAGTTATGGAGAGAGAGAATGTTGTCACACTTTTGGGCAAGATGGAAAGAAGAGTATTTGTCTACTCTATTTGAAGGAAAGAAATGGCGAAAAGAGAAAGATACAGTGAAAGAGGGACAGTTGTGCATAATCAAAAGCGAGAATATTCCGCCTTCAGAATGGGTGATGGGGCGTATTCTGAGAGTTATCCTGAGTAAAGATGGGTTAGTACGTAGCGTGGTAATCCAGATAGCAACCAATCAACTAACGAGACCGGTGCAGAAGATATGCATCCTACTTTTATTTATTTTTTTAGCTTTCAGCGAGAGATGAGATTGGTTAAATAAAAAGCGAAAGGGTGGAAAACCCTAGGTTTTCGCCGGGACTGTATCGAACTGCATGAGCCTGGCAACTCTGCAGTCGATGTTTTATAGATTATTCTAAGTATTAGTAAGAGAATTGAGAGCAAAGAGATATGTATAATAAAAACTAAAAGAGAAGCGATATAATTTTAGAGATAAATCAGACTTTGAAGCAAAAGTTTAGGGCTTGACTTTAACGTTTCGGAAATGCACTCTACGACAGATACTTATCTGAGGCACGAACGTCATCTTTTAGATGTTACTACAGTCGCTTGACTCTCGACCATGGGAATAATACAAATTTTCTTAACACGAACCATTTTTTTTTTTTTTTTCATTTTCATTTCATTTATTTATAGCAATTCCTTACACATTAAGATGCAACATATTTTAAACTAGTGCAGAGTTCAGTAAAAGTATACTATTTATATAAAATTGAATGATAAAAAGTTAAAACAAAAAAGAAGCTGAAACTGAAAAAAAAAATAAAAAAAGGAAAGAAAATAGTTGCAGTTAATAAAGAAGATTTAAAGAACAAAAATAATCAAGCTAAAGGTACTTAATTATCGAAGAGCCTTAAAATATTGCCTAAGTCTCGTCTTGGACCAAGTGCTACATCCCATCATCCTTATGACCAGGGGTAAGGAATTCCACTACCGAATTGCGTGTACAAAAAATTGACGACTAGAAACAAGGTAAGAGTAGCGTAATGGAGTTAGATCAAAGGTTCTAGTTGAGATCGGAAACTGAATTTTGTTGTAAAGATATTGTGGTTTCCTTATTTGTAGAATACTATTAAGCATTATTAGAGTTCTTAAAGCGAATAAATTATCAAGAGAGATACCATGTATCATTTTAGAGTATGCGGAAAAGTGGTCATACCTGCGCAGACCGAAAACATACCTTGCCACACTATTATAGACAACGTTAAGCTTCCTTTGTCCCTGAAATCACAATTACTAAAAATTTCACAACTATATAGTAATAATAGTAATAGGGGAATGAGAAGTGATTTGGCTAGTATCATTCTTGTTTTAATTAGGGTAATTTTTTGAGTGGTCCATAACATTCTTAAGCCTGCATAAAATCTTCCGATGATCATATTTATGTGATTTGTCCAGGTAAGGGTTCTGTTGATTACTACTCCTAGGTTTTTTGCTGATTTGACAAACTGAATGGGAATGTTGTTGAGCACTAATGAAGGGAAATAAACTGTATCTAATGGATTTCTGGAAATAATCGAACTTGGTATTGCTTGGATTTAAGCATAGTCCATTTAATTGTAACCAGAGTTGAACCTTATTTAAGTCATCATTTATCTCCCAAGCTACATTTTTAATTAAACCGAGAGGACAACTATATCGAAGCTGAACGTTGTCAGCATACATATGAAAGCACGAATTGAAACCTAGAGACGGGAGCTCATTTATAAACATTGAAAATAGAAGAGGTCATAAAATTGATGCTGGAGGGACACCACGGCCTAGTGGTAGGAAGGATGACGTTTGATTGTTAGTAACCACTGCTTGATACCTTGAAGATAAATACGAAGAAATAAGTTTCACTGAATATGAAACAAACTGGAATTTATCCCTTAATTTAGATTTATCATAATAAATAAGGCTGTAAGGGTATGTCTCACGAGGAAAAATAGGTTAGAGTTTTGCGCTAAGCTGTATAGCTTTCACAATTTTCCGAGTATTTCAATGAAATAAACGGTCATCGATTAGAAAAATGTTAAGCAAATAAGTTTTGTGGTTTTGAAAAAAAGTAAAAATAAAATTGTGCCCAGAAACTGCCACAGAAGTGGAAAAATCATACATTTTAGTACGGTCCTTATTGAAATGATAAGGAAATTCCGAAAATATTACTTTTTAATTTTTGTTTATATTTTATTTAAAGAAAGAAAATATTCTTACATCGAGTAGCCCTGTTTTTTTTTTCATTTTGTTTTCTTATTTCCTCAAAAAAAATTTACAAAACTATGAAAAACGAAGGAAATTTGCATAGTGGTGTGAATGCTCTACTGGATAAAACTTCAAAAGTATAAAAGATAACGAGGTCAAATTCACTCTTGCACAAGGCCAATAAGTATATACAATCAATTTAATATTTTCTTTTTAATTTTTACAGTTATTTTTTACTAACAAAAAGTTCAAAATTGAGAAATTGGGAAATTGGGAGTCATATTTTTTAATTTTTGGAAATATTTTTTTAATCAAAGATTTATATTCCCTGAACTGAGCAATGTTCTTAAAAATCAAATAAAACTCCTCCAAAGTGGAATTCAATATGACAGTATTTGTAATGCATATCTAAGGGAAGTATTTTCAAAACAGTTCTGACATATTTTTTTTTATTTTTGTTTGATATTTTATTTACTAAATTCAAAAATGCAATATACTTTTTTCACTCAATATTTATTTAATTTTATTTTTATTAAAGAGGTCTATTTTGCACACAAGGAAGATTTCAGTTCACGAACTTTTTAGCCGTATTTTTTAATTCCCCTTAATTTTCTATACAAAAACTATCTAAGTCGAACTCCCTCTGAGTCGAAATTTCCTCTAACCCGAACACATTCTATTGATTAATGACCTATTTTCTTTCCCTCTAAGTAGAATTTTTTTTTCTTTTGCCGAAAATAAATCAAAAAAAAAATCTCTCAAATCGCAACTCGCTATTGTTTGTAATTCATATTAAAACATCAAGGACACACTCCAACACTTTGATTCTCTATGTTGCATCGCCTGCGCCGTCACCGTCATGTCAGTGTGCTGCGCAGCTATACCTGCATTTAACAATATTATCAAACACAAAAATCTCTTCCTAGAAAGATATTCATAAAAAAATTGCAGGGCAATAAAAAAAAGCATTTGTTGGTTGGATTCCATACCATTCCAACTTCCAAACATTTTGTGCTTTATTTGAAAACAGTAAAACTATATCACTGAAGATCTCTTAAATCATTGTGGGTCTGTGTATTGGAAAAGAAAAGGGGAACGTGGCGAAATCGCAATAGATGTGCATATTTGCGGACAAGCGGATTATGCTTATGAGCTTCATTGTTATTTTTTTTATTTAAAAGAATCTTAGTAAAAAAGAGATACATATACGAGTATGTATCTATTTTGCAGTGAGATTCAAATTAATTGTTTGTTTATTTTATTTGTTATTTAATTCAATAAATCATTACAAAAACTCTCTCTAACTCGAATTTTTCTTAAACTCCCTCTAACTCGAACTAGTTGTGATATCCCGTGAAAGTTCGACTTTGAGGGAGTTGACTGTATTTTGTTTTATTGTATTTTTTTTGCTTGCGATACCTCATGACTTCTACTGCCACAGTAGGAACACACATATTAATTTGGATAATGATATTCAAAAAAAGGAAATTAAACTTTTTTGTCAATGGGTGTAGATTATGGAAGAAATGAAATCTTCGATGTGGCGTATGGAATTAACTATACTGTAATATTTTTACTAGTTTCGTTAAATTAAACTTATTACTCTTTTTAGTACTTCTTCTTTATTTACACTTTCCAAATCAAAACAATAAATCTCAAAACTCAAATACACTTGTTTAATAAAACTTTCCACAAACCAATAAGCAAACTTTTGCACACTTTCATAATCAAAAATCAACTGTCCTGTGCTCACTGTGAACACTCTCTTATACTCAAATTCGTTGTTCTAGAAACTAAATCTCGAAGGTTCTCGTCTTAGAATGTTCTAGATGGTTGGAATAAGGGGAAATATATATGAAATTGGAAAAGAGCTTTTTGTTTCTTCCTTAAAGTAGATATGCAATTTTCCAACAGATGGCGCTGTAAAAGTATAAAGCTCTGTTACAATATGAATATAATACCCAATTATCAATTCCGATTTAGAAAAGAACATTCTACAGAACATGCCACACTTCTTCTCCGTAACAAAATTGTTCATCACTTGAGATCCAAGAAATGCACTTTTTGCCTCAAAATAGACCTTAGAAAGGCATTTCATTCTCTCTGGCATAAGAGACTGATATTTAAATTAATAAAACTTGAACTTAAGTGACTTATTCAAATTATATTAAGTTTTCTCAAAAATCGATTTTCCTCAATATTTATACGATCTGAACAATCAGATTTATTTTCAATATCTTCGGGAATTCCGCAAGTGTCGATTTTAGGACCAATTTTATTCACCTTATACTTGTATAATTTTCCATTCCAAGATATTGCAAAAGGATTACAAAATTTTTGAAAGAAAATTGTTCAGCTTTTGTTGCGGAAGGCGAATCCTGTTAAATAACACCGCTTCTAATATATTGTAATATTTTTTCCTAGGTTCTTTAAAAAAAACTCAGCACTCTTTTTAGTATTTCTTCTTTATTTAGACTTTCCAATTCAAAACAGTAAATCTCAATTTATAATCAACTCAAATACTTTTATTCAAATTTAAATCACACTTGTTTTAAATAACACAATCCAATAAGCAATACTTTTGCACACTTTCATAATCCAAAATCAACTGTGTTCCGCTCACCGTGAACACTCCCTTATATACTCAAATTAGTTGTTCTCGAAGGCTCTCATCTTGGAATGTTCTAGGGGAAATACATTTGACATTGGAAAAGAGCTTTTTTTTGTTTCTTCCATAAAGCAGATATGCAATTTTCCAACAGATGGCGCTGTAGGAGTATAAAGCTCTGTTCACAACAATATTTAATAAACCTCACAGCAACTAAACTCCAGCGTATTGAACACCATCCTAATGAACTGATTAAATTCTTGTTTCATTATAACGTAACAGATTGCTTATTGAATAATTAATCACCCCTAGTACAGAATTCGGAGCTGAAGTGACATTTTCAATTAATTTCCAAACTTTTGCTATTACTGAATGAAAGCTGAATGAATTTCGGTAACAATCCCTGCACCACCGACATTTTGTTCAACTTATATGGTATTCATTGTTTTATTTGTATAAAAATATACAAATAAAATACAAAATTGTTTGCACTCTTGTTTATTTATAATTTAAAAAACCAAAAAAAAAAAATTTTGAAAATTGTGTTAATTGCCCGATGATGGAGATACACTCCGAAATGTGTCGCTACACCAATTAAATAATATCAGACCAAAAACATAAATGTTAAAAAAAGAGCCAAATTCTTCCATACAAAAACCTTTGTGTAACAAGTCAGCCGTGAAAAGTACTGAGATCTAAAAGTACGCCAAGTTTGTACTTCATGAAGGTTTAATACCGAATATTTAAAGTAGAATAATATTGAAACAGCTATGTACAATGGAAAACAGAAATTTTATTATTTAATGATTACTGACTAAAATTTGATGGGTTCACTGGTCAAGTTTTTAAAACCTTTCAAATTGGGCATAAAAAAAACTTGACAAGTAAGACCATCAAATTTAAGTCAGTCATGAATTTTCAAAATGCATGTATAGTTTCAAAATGATAATAAAAGGAAACTTCGAATGAAAAATCTTAGATTTTCTATTTTTCGCTTAGAATGTACATTGAGCTTACCGCTCTACTAAAATTCATCATTCTACACCAATCGGAAGTGCTCCATATAAATTAAACTTATTCTCAGAAAGTGGGCGGATACTCTCCCTGAATGGAAAAAATCAATATTTATATTTTTGGTCCTTCATATGCAATTTGAGCCCTATCGTTCTATCAAATTTCATTGTTCTACTGCAATCGGAAGTATACCATATAATTTACATCAGTTCTGAGAAAGTGGGCGGATACCACGCCCCTGAATGGAAAACCTCAAATTTTATATTTTTTTCTTTGTGTGCAATTTAAGCCCTACCACTTTACTAAATTTCATCGTTTTACAGAAGTCGGAAGTGAAAGTGGGTGGATTCCACGCCCCCTGAATGGAAAACCTCAATTTTTATTTTTGGTCCTTTATATGCAATTTGAGCCCTACCGTTTTACCAAATTTCATCGTTTTACAGCAATCGGAAATGCTCCATCCAACCAACACACATTCGGAGAAAGTGAGCGGACGCCCCCTGAAAGGAAAACCTTTGTGCTTATTTTTGATCCTTTATGTGCAATTCAAGCCCTACCGGTTCACCAAATTTCATCGTTTTACAGCACTCGGAAGTGCTCCATTCAACCAACACCAATTCGGAGAAAGTGGGCGGATACCACGCCCCCTGAATGGAAAACTTCAAATTTTCGATTTTTGCCTCTGCTTGCATGACAAGACCTACCGTTGTGCAAAACTACAAGATTCTACGATGTCGGTAAGTGCTCCATAATTTTGATGATCTGTCAGTCAGTCAGTCAGTCAGTTACAGTTTTTGTGATTTTTGAGGCCTTATATCTCAAGAACCGCTTATGCTAGAAAATTGAAATTTGTTGAGGCGCCTGTTCCTGACTAACTTAGTAAATATTCGGAATTTTAAGTTTCTGACTTCATTGACTTCAAAAATCGCCTTAGTTTGTTCCTGTAAAAAGGGTGTAGTGCCAGAACTTGGCTGGGCACTACCGTGCCCTTTGATTTGGTGAGACGTCTGTGCCTGACTAGCTTAGAAGAGATTCGGAGTTGCAAGTTTCTGACTCTATTGGTACTGAAGATAGAGAGGGGTAAAAAATCGCCTGAGTTTGTTCTTGTAAAAAGAGTGTAGTGCCAGAACTTTGCTGGGCACTGCCCTTTGATAAAAAAGTTGTGAAAATTTATGGTCTTTTAAATTATAAATAAATAATAGTGCAAAGAACTTTGTATTTTACTTGTACATTTTTATGTTTATTATATGGTATTACTGAATTCGCAATGCATTCGCACTTCATACAATTTCTATCATTTTATATTCGCCCCAATTTCGAGACGAATTTGAAGTGAATTTTTGATTAAACGAAAAATAAAAACAAAGATAAACAATGGAAAACACCAAAATGTAAGTCAAAAGCTTATCATACTGAATGCTTAAATGTTTGCTTAAATAATTTTAATAGAGAACGCACAACTAACAAAGCAATCTGAGAGCCAGAAATCTAAAAAAAAAAGAAAGCACATGGTTGGTATTGAACGGTTAGCCATCCAAGTACTAACCACGCACAACGATACTTGATTTCGTTGATCAATAGCGATGCTATTATCAAAGCCTAGGCCGTTAACTAAATGCCTATTTTATTTTATATAAAGATAATATAATTCAGCAAAACAAAAAATCATAATATATAAATGCCTATTGCTGACAGTGTCGACACAAAAGTTCATAAATGATAAGGAAATTTTAGGAATCGACAATGTAATTCATCCGGCGAATTTCGTAATTCAGTTTTACAGCGGATGCGAAAGATCAACGGATCGAGTCAGTTTGCCTGTCAACACTTCCTCATTATCTCCCACCACAACCACAACCTAACCCACCAAAACCTCCTAACCCGTCCAATCCCCCCAACTTTCACAAAACCCTTTACCGTTTAATACTCCAGAACCCACCCAAACCCTTGAACCTACCCACATCCCCACCCCCATCACAGCAGACATCCAAAGCCAGGGAAATACATTGGCAATAGACGAATCAAGTCGGATGAGTGAAGAGATGGAGGGCATTGACCTCTCTCCTAGCCCATTCGACTGAATGAGTTGCTTTCCAGGAACGAGGAGGAAGATGATCTGGTTGCAGAAGAGGGGGCATTTGCCCCCACGCAATAGAAAAAAACAATGTATGAACGCGGGATCAGTACCAGGCTAGCTCAGGTGAATATCCACCACGCTAAGGCAGCATCAGCTGTCATAGCAAGAAAATTCATTGCTGATAACCTGGGGCTAGTTCTGATCCAAGAGGCCTGGATTTACGGGGGCCAAGTAAGGGGCCTAACATGTAAGGACTCTAAATTAATATGGGGTACGAGGATTGAATCGCCCAGAGCATGCATAAAAATAAGAAATAATATAAATTTTATATGTCTTTCAGAATTTATGAAGCGGGACTTGGTACCTATACAGGCCCAAATTGACATCGAGGGCAACCTCCGCACTATGGTTGTAGCATCAGCCATAGTGCGGAGGTGACGACGCCAACATACCACCAATCGAAGTCACAAAGCTAGTGGACTACTGCAATAGTAAAGGACTAACGCTGATGGTTGTATGCGATTCAAATGCCCACCATACAACGTGGGGTAGTACCGATATAAATCAAAGGTGTGAGTACCTTTTAGACTTTATTATCGAAAAAAATCTAGATATATTTAACGTATGGAACACAACTACTTTTGTAACTAGAGTAAGAAACGAAGTTCTGGACTTAACTTTTGGAGCCCCGAACTTAAGTCGATTAGTTAGAGATTGGAGAGTCTCCAATGAACCTTCTATGTCTGATCACAGAATTATAGTGTTTACTTTGGAAAACTTGCTGACAGAGAATACTTCTGGTAGGAATCCTAAGAAAACAAACTGAAGCCTGTACAAAAGCGTCCTCAAGACCGGTCTTGAGCGAATAGGTCCACTAGAAACGATAAACAGTAACCTTGAATTAGAACACTTCAAACCCATTTGGTTGCATGGCATAAAAGAATCGAACTAAACACAACTAGGAAATCTGTAGACAAACTCTAAAGGCTCGCATGTATATGCTTAACAGGAGCGATGGAAACCATCCTTCATTAAACCCCACTACACGTGGCCATTGAAAATGTTGCTAAGGGAGCTATAATGAGGTTTGCCAAGGAGGGTACTGGGACGGACAAAATTATTGGAAACAGGGAAAAAGACTCGATAATCCGGTCCGCAGTAACAAACCTTCTTGACATTCATTCCAAGAGATGGTACGATCAAAAGATATAACTTCGAAAAACATTTCAAAACGGAGTTAAGTTGCAAAAAAAGACTGGCTAGGCGAAACAGTAAACTACAGTCTTAAAGAAAATGCCATCAAATAGTACACTGATGGATCGAGGACAGCTGAAGGGACTGGTGCTGGAGTTTTTGGGCCTAGAACTAAACTCTCCTTACCGATGAGATAGTCCACTAGCATATTCCAGGCAGAAGTAAATGCCATACGCAAATGTGCTGAAAGAAACCTCGATAGAAAATATAAAAACCAAAACAGAGTAAACGTAGAAACAAATACACATGTAAATTGCAACGAAAGAAGAAAATAAAAACAACGGAGTCAAAATTTTGTTTTGAAAAAAAAACAATAGGTCAGCTTTCGGCAACGAAACATGTTTTTCTGTTTTGCTTTTGTTTTTATGTTTTGTTTCATTTGGTGTGCGTTGCGCCATAAGAAAGTATGCAATTATCTGTGCGCAAACTTAAAATAAATATGAAATATGTAGATGGACAGAAGTTTATTTTTTTTATTAAGGCAAGAAGCCCTATCTATAATTATAAAGATAAGGAACATGCCAATAAACTTACTATTGATAAGCTGTGGATTGCTACTTCCTACTATGACATTTAAAGATTGGCAAGATTAAAAGCTTTTCACTTTTCTTATAAATAAACACATACCTAATGTCTGTTTCGTAAACACAAAATTGTTATTTGTGTTTACTTGCCGTAGAGTTATAATCTTTCAGCCGGAGTTAAGCTTTTACGATAGTTCGTATTTTGTTTCATTTCAAAGCACACCAAACGAAACAAAAAAACAAAACGTTTTGTTTTCTTTTATTCTGTTTCGCTTGGTGTGTGTTCAAATAAAAAATGTTTTTTTGACTATCGAATAAAAAACGTTTTGCTTTATCCGGTGTCTTTTCAGCCTTATACGCATTACGTATAAACAGTGAGGTATGTATGAGGGGGCGTGCTGCCCCCCTGCAACCCCCCTGCTTGGGCACACTATAGGATTTGGGATAGGTGCGAGGTTGAGTGTATGCAAGGATTCTTTAGCATTTACAGAATCTGGATTTAAAGAAACTTTGAATTTACCCTATGGCCTATGTCCAATGTCAACTAAATATACGTACATTTAAAATGTTCAGAAATGAAAATTTAATACATTATGAAAAATTCACATTACCTAGGTACTACTGTACGAATGCAGCAAATTTATATAATTCCTTAATTATTATGTATGTTTATTGTTAGTGTCTAACATTTTTAATGCTAATGTGGTATAGGTTATTGTTTACCAAGGTCATTCGTTTGTAAGAGTGAAGTATTTTTTTCTTTGAATAAAGAATGGCGACTAAGCATCTAGAGAAGATCAAAAAATCACGACCTGTGATTTCCAACCTGTGAGTACAAAATCACAATCACAACTTGTGATCGATTCACCAATAAACTGTGAGTGCCTTAAACGTGATTTGGCTTAAACGTGATTTTCCTTAAACGTGATTTGCCTTAAACGTGATTGCGTTCATGTCACAAATGTGTGAACAAATCACAACCGTTGTTCTATATGAGAACGAAGATAAGCGATTCACAAATCACGACTTGAACAACTCTGGGTGTGATTTATTTTACAAACAGTGAACAATGAAGTTCGTGAAACTGTGAAAGTAGTTAGGTCGTGATTTTCATCATGGAGTGTGAAAGAACATTATGACGGAGCTAAATTAAATCACAACCGAGTCAACAATCACAATTCTATAGAACTACGCGAAAGCAGTTTATTGTTAAGAAAAGATGGAAATTTGATGTTTGGATATTGTTGAGTTTAAGAAAGGCGCAATATGTACGTTTTCTTAAAAATACACCTATTGCCAAGTGTATTTATTTATATTGGAGTTTTCACCTTGTGCTGTTACTCTAGAGTTTAGTGACTTTACATTTTATTAATAATATGTCTAGAACGTATAGCTCAACATGTAAATTTTTTTTTAGAAATCCGCTAAGTGGCACGCCTACTTTTATAATATATCAGTTTTCTCCTTATTCCGCTACTCTACGAACGAGAAATTTTGTAAATGAGATATTTAGAACATCAGGTAAAACATGCCGAATTTTTAAGAAGTTCCCCCTGCCACGCCTACTTTTCTTATATTTGAGTTTAATTCTTGCTATTGTATACTAGAGACCTGACCATTTGAAAAAAAGATGTCTAAATTGAATGGCAGTATGGCACAACATGTTTGTTTTCTTAGAAATCCGCCCACTGACACGCCTACTTTAATAATATATCAGTTTTCTCCTTATTCCGCTACTCTACGAACCTGAAATTTTGTAAATGAGATATCTAGAACATCAGGTACAACATGCCGAATTTTGAAGAAGATCGTCCTGCCACGCCCACTTTTCTTATATTTGAGTTTTGTTCTTGTTATGGTATTTTAGAGACCTGACATTTTGAAAATAAGATGTCTAGATTGAACGACAGAACATGTTTATATTTTTTTTTTTGGAAATCCGCCCACTGACACGCCCTATTTTAAAATATATCGGGTTTCTCCTTATTCCGCTACTCTACGAACCTGAAATTTTGTAAATTAGATATCAAGAACATCAGGTATAACATGCCGGATTTTTAAGAAGTTCCCCCTGCCACGCCTACTTTTCTTATATCTGAGTTTTGTTCTTGTTATGGTATCCTAGATGTTGTTTAGAAATCTTCCTCTCTTTACTCTAGAGAAAGAGAGAACTGAATTTTCTAAAATAAGCATACTGAGCATCTTTCTCTTTGACACCATGTCTGAAATCCCGCGTGATCTGTCAAATACTAATGCATGAAAATCCTAACCTCAAAAAAATCACCCTTTAAAAGTATACTTTAGTTTTTTTATAAGAATTTTTTTTTTTTTTTTACCAGTGTAATATTTTGAATGAATCACAATCACAGGTTAAACTCACAGTGAATTGCAAATCACAGTCACAGGTTAAGTTGTGATTTAAAAATCACGACTAAGCTCATCTCTATAAGCATCTACTACTTCATCCTAAATTAAATAACTTTTCAATATTTCAAAAAAAATATTTCAAAAGCATCGCGTTCTTAGAAAAAATTGGTCCAATTCCAACTAAAACGTCAACTCCCCCACTGTGTTCCAACTTACCGATAAAGGTAGAAAAATATAAAAATTTCAAGCTTCGAAAAAGCTATAAAAAAAAGGTGACAAAAATTATAAGAATACAGTAAACCCATCTATCGGCACATTTTTCCATGGGCCTCAATATTGGCTAGAGATTCGGGAACAGCTTGCTATAATTATCTCTTTTGTGATCAAAATGCCTGTAAACACGGTTTTAATACATTGAACATTGAAAAATTGACTTGACTATTTTTAAGTAACACCTGACTTACTCACAAACTGACTGACTGAGACGCGAAATGCCATGCAATTCTACCTTCTCGTGGTGCATTCTTGGTAACCTTAAATGATTTGCTGTACTTTACTTACAAATGAACCACATTAACATTAATCCTCAAAATGAAATCACAGTAGTTAAATACCAAAAATCAAAAATTTCATAAAAAGTAGTTTTAGTAATTTTCAATTTTCTCAAAAACTAGAAGGCATAAAACCATTCGGTTTTTTGTGTTCGATTCAAAATTAATAGTAGCATTGACCACAAAAAGCCAATTAAGCACTTCATTTCACAATTTTGAAAAAAAAATTGGTTTAAACTTTTTTTTTTTCATTTTTTTTAACAAGTCTTGTAAGTGTTGCGGTTGTTTTTTAATATTTTTTTTTCAATTTAAGTCATTTTTTTCTAAAATCGACCTACCTCCTAAACGGGGCGAGATAGACCCACCCGCTCCCATAGTAAAAAACACTTGTATTTGACCCTTCTACAAAAATCCGTTATCAATTTTTGGCGCCTAAGTTATCGTACTCTCCCCCAGTTCTAGATGGGGGGCACAATTGATATTTAGATCGCAGTGTTTTTATACACCAATTTATTCATTCATTCGTTTAAGGAAAAAAATATGTTATGAATTAATGATCTTTAGTTTGGTATGTAAGCCAACTTTTTGTATACCTATGTATGTCTAGTCATAGTTTTTAAGTATATAACTAAAAAAGTATGCCGGGAAAAAGCATACAAGTTAACTATTGCTATAATGTAGATGAGCCGTTAAATAAAGTAATGCCTGGCAAAAAATTTTAAAGTCGGCTACATACTATATTTATGATAAACAAATAATATTGTTAAAAAAAGGATTATGTGTTTCAAAAAGCCTCAATAAAGAATTAAATTGATTGCACAGAATAACGTTGGTAACATAGACTCAGGTTCCATGATAATACTATACATTTTATATTAAAAGGCATGATTTAGTAACAGCAATATATTTTTTTTTGTTTCCAGAGACTTTTTGTAGAAGTTTGAAATCGACGAATGCGACGCCGTAGAATTAATTTTTGTAGTATAGCAGTTAATAAGGAGTTGAAGTTAAAAATAAAATCCGACTATTTTCGAAATACTTAATAATATATTTGAGTTGCTACTTTTATTTCGTATAAAAAGGGCGAATGCAAAAAGTATACAAATCACATGCAAGTGTTGCATATCTACTATTTCAACGTTAGGTCGTACAGCACTGTATTTGATATTACAACACCTATGTATGTATTTGGGACCTACTCGTAAATACATATAATCGTACTATTGCACCTTTAAAATATTGTAACGGGTGATTTTTTTGAGGTTAGGATTTTCATGCATTAGTATTTGACAGATCACGCGGGATTTCAGACATGGTGTCAAAGAGAAAGATGCTCAGTATGCTTTGACATTTCATCATGAATAGACTTACTAACGAGCAACGCTTGCAAATCATTGAATTTTATTACCAAAATCAGTGTTCGGTTCGAAATGTGTTTCGCGCTTTACGTCCGATTTATGGTCTACATAATCGACCAAGTGAGCAAACAATTAATGCGATTGTGACCAAGTTTCGCACTCAGTTTACTTTATTGGACATTAAACCAACCACACGAATGCGTACAGTGCGTACAGAAGAGAATATTGCGTCTGTTTCTGAGAGTGTTGCTGAAGACCGTGAAATGTCGATTCGTCGCCGTTCGCAGCAATTGGGTTTGTGTTATTCGACCACATGGAAGATTTTACGCAAAGATCTTGGTGTAAAACCGTATAAAATACAGCTCGTGCAAGAACTGAAGCCAAACGATCTGCCACAACGTCGAATTTTCAGTGAATGGGCCCTAGAAAAGTTGGCAGAAAATCCGCTTTTTTATCGACAAATTTTGTTCAGCGATGAGGCTCATTTCTGGTTGAATGGCTACGTAAATAAGCAAAATTGCCGCATTTGGAGTGAAGAACAACCAGAAGCCGTTCAAGAACTGCCCATGCATCCCGAAAAATGCACTGTTTGATGTGGTTTGTACGCTGGTGGAATCATTGGACCGTATTTTTTCAAAGATGCTGTTGGACGCAACGTTACGGTGAATGGCGATCGCTATCGTTCAATGCTAACAAACTTTTTGTTGCCAAAAATGGAAGAACTGAACTTGGTTGACATGTGATTTCAACAAGATGGCGCTACATGCCACACAGCTCGCGATTCTATGGCCATTTTGAGGGAAAACTTCGGAGAACAATTCATCTCAAGGAATGGACCGGTAAGTTGGCCACCAAGATCATGCGATTTGACGCCTTTAGACTATTTTTTGTGGGGCTACGTCAAGTCTAAAGTCTACACAAATAAGCCAGCAACTATTCCAGCTTTGGAAGACAACATTTCCGAAGAAATTCGGGCTATTCCGGCCGAAATGCTCGAAAAAGTTACCCAAAATTGGACTTTCCGAATGGACCACCTAAGATGCAGCCGCGGTCAACATTTAAATGAAATTATCTTCAAAAAGTAAATGTCATGAACCAATCTAACGTTTCAAATAAAGAATCGATGAGATTTTGCAAATTTTATACGTTTTTTTTTTTTAAAAAGTTCTCAAGCTCTTAAAAAATCACCCGTTATATCCGTTTTGGTTTTTTGACAATGTCAAGGAAATCAAGTGTTCAGTTAAGATTGCATCCCTAAATGAGCCTATAACTAGTCCCTTATGCCTGCATCAATAAATTTATGATTTTCCATTGTGGCGGTGCTATTTTGACGGACCTGTAAAAAGAGTATGTCATCGTTGAGATTAGTTGGGAATTAAGTTAGGAATGCAATTTTTAGCAAATCGCGTTCGGTCCTAGTGTGGATACAAAATCGTAAATTTGAAAATAACGTGAACTACTTTTCATTCAATTTGCATTTAAGTCGCTACAAACGTAAATTTGTTCATAATGAGCAAAGAATTAAGAGATTTTTGAGAAAAAAAGGCTGATGAGACAAACTTTTATTTGGATTATTTGTACACTTCTTTAATTAAAAACTGGGTATTCAGATCAATAAGTTAACTAACAGTTCTGCAATTCTGCATTTAAAAGAAGATTAGCAGTATATTATTACATCAATTCTGTGTGTCCTATTATTCCTTAAAATGAAATAATTTAGTATATTGTACTGCTTATCAGCTATGTCAATTTTGAAACATGTCTCACAAACATAATATATACATACATACGTATAACATTAACAGAAAAATCAGTAAGCAAATATTTTAAATGATCTAAACACTACGTGCATTTGAATAACACAGTCTTTGCGATGTAAAAAATTCTTTATTCCAAATATGAAAACAAAACAATTAATAAAAGAATGATAATAAATGAAGGAAATTAAGTAGAAGAAAGAAGGACGAAGGAAAAAAAAAAAAACAAAAAACAAAAGAAGATTAAAAAATATAATATACTATATGAAAAACTTATTTTATATTAATAATAAATCATTTTATCTTAATTCGTATACTCAGAAGTTTTTTTTTAGTAAATCAAGGATTTCAATATTATGTATATTTTTAATTTGCGGGTATTTTCAGTAGACCGTGTTTCAGTTCAGAAAATTATGCAGCTATTTTCAATATCTCGATTTTTCACTAAGCAGACGCATTAATAATAAAATTAAACAATTCAAATTAGTATAAATTTCGGACACCCTGTTATTTTTTATGAAAGTGGCCATTGGCCATGCTTCTCTGATTTCGTCTTAAAAGGAAATAAGTTTAAATGATTTGTATATTACGGTATTTTTAGATAAATACTGTTATGTTTAATTTAAATTCTCACTATTCCCCCGCCGAGTAACCTTGAAATGAAAAGTTATTTTTACAAAGTCTTGGTTTTTAATCAATCCTTCTAAGGTTTGTTTCTATTTTTGGATTGGCACCGATGTATTGATGATGTTTTCACTGATAAATTTGGTGGTGTTTAAAAAAGATAATACACATTTGTGCATTGCAATAGATTAATCTCACATGTGTGTAAGTGTTTGCTCCCAGTACAATGGACAAACGGGTAATACGAAAACTACATATTAGGATATTGTTATCGGTGTGTTAATGTGCGTTTCTTACACGCGAGTTCTGGTTTCTTTAAAACTTTTTTATATAAAATTGAATCTGTTGCATGGGCGAGTCATTTGTTGTTGAGTTAAGAGGCCAGCACGTTTAATCTTTATTGCATTTCTAAGGTGATTAAATTATCCGCATGTAAAAACTATTTTTTGTGATACTGCCTTTATTAGAATCCACTTTTGAAAAATAACAATATTTCAATTTCAGAGCTAAGTAGTTAAAAAAAAAACTTGTTAAGATGTGTGATGATGATGCAGGTGCCCTCGTCATCGACAACGGATCCGGAATGTGCAAAGCTGGGTTTGCTGGAGATGACGCTCCAAGAGCTGTGTTTCCTTCTATTGTTGGCAGGCCAAGACATCAAGGTGTGATGGTCGGTATGGGGCAGAAAGATTCGTATGTTGGAGACGAAGCTCAAAGTAAAAGAGGTATCCTGACTTTGAAGTACCCCATCGAACATGGAATCATCACTAACTGGGATGATATGGAAAAAATTTGGCATCATACGTTTTATAACGAGTTACGTGTTGCCCCTGAGGAACATCCAGTTTTATTGACTGAAGCCCCTCTTAACCCAAAAGCAAATCGCGAAAAAATGACTCAAATTATGTTCGAAACATTTAACTCACCAGCTATGTACGTTGCTATTCAAGCAGTTTTATCCTTATATGCTTCTGGTAGAACAACTGGTATTGTGTTGGATTCTGGTGATGGAGTTTCACATACTGTACCAATCTACGAAGGTTTCGCTTTACCTCATGCTATTCTCCGTTTAGATTTAGCTGGCCGCGATTTAACTGACTATTTGATGAAAATTCTTACCGAAAGGGGGTATTCGTTTACCACAACAGCTGAGCGTGAAATCGTACGAGATATCAAGGAGAAATTATGCTATGTGGCATTGGACTTTGAACAAGAAATGGCAACAGCTGCTGCTTCCACCTCTTTGGAAAAATCTTATGAATTACCCGACGGTCAAGTTATAACAATTGGAAATGAAAGGTTCCGTTGTCCAGAAGCACTCTTCCAGCCTTCGTTCCTGGGAATGGAATCTTGTGGTATTCATGAAACTGTTTATAATTCAATAATGAAGTGCGACGTTGATATCCGAAAGGACTTATACGCCAATTCCGTTCTATCTGGTGGTACTACAATGTATCCAGGTAAAATTATTAATGTGTAGTATTTTAATAAAATATAATAAACAACTTTTTTCTGTAGGTATTGCCGATCGTATGCAAAAGGAAATTACTGCCTTAGCGCCCTCAACAATTAAGATTAAGATTATTGCTCCACCAGAGAGGAAGTACTCCGTATGGATTGGTGGATCAATCTTGGCATCTCTATCTACTTTCCAACAGATGTGGATTTCTAAACAAGAATACGATGAATCAGGCCCAGGAATCGTCCACCGTAAATGCTTCTAATTTGTTAATTATTATGTTATATTTTGATAACGTATGCAATTTGCTGCTTGGAAAGGAAAGTGGACATCATGTATAAATTTCTTAGCATTATAATAGTCATAATTATACATATATTAAGAACACTAATGCAATGATCAACAAACCTACTGCTTTAAGCAATAAAAACATCAACATCTTGAGATTCGAGCACGAATACCAACCGAAATCATAAAATAACATTTTTATTTCGATTAAAACACATATGTGTTAAGTTAAATTTTAAATTATTTTAGCATTTATCAGGTTCTTAATTATGTGTGAATAAAACTCACATTACTTAACGATTTTTACAAGAAAACTAATTCTAAGAAGCCACACTGATAACATGAACACTCCAAGCTTTTGATTAATTTTATGTAGCTTCGTTTAAAATATTAATGATATTGAACAAGTGTTTAAAGTATGAAAGAATATCGAAGGAAACAAATATAAAATCCACCGAGGTGCGTTTTTTGGTAGCTGACTACGCAGCCCAGCTAAAAATTTCTAAATTTAAACTCAGAACAATAAGGATTTTCTTCAATGAAACGGTTCTTAATTCCAATTTAAGTTTTAAAACTTATTCTTGGAACCAAAATCTCAAAAAAATTCATCTAAAAGTAATTTTAAGATTTTTCAATTTTCAAAAACATGAGAAAATTACTTTTAGATGGAATTTATTTTGAAGTTTCAGTTTGAATGAAAAATGGATTTCTATCTTGGAAAACTAAAATTGAAACGTATAGCACTTTTTTGAATTTAATGAGTAGGTATGTGTAATTAGGATTGGGATTTGATCCGTTAAAGCTTTTTATTTTAACTGTTGACTTTCTTACTAAGATTAAAAGGGTAAAAAGATAGGAACAAATTTTTGAAGTAGATACTTTACTTATTCTTATTATCAGGGATGGATTTTGTTGACCTACAAATTTAAAAAAAGGCAAAGTAAAACATATAAATAAGCAAAAAAAGAATTTATTCATATGTGGTTCAAATTCACTGTTCAAAGGCGCATCATTCATACATGTTTTATTTATCGTAGTCCAAGTTTGGATAGTAATTCGACTTCTAATGAATTCGATGCCCTGTCCGAATCTATCCAAAGAATTGTTTCCCATTTTCCGCCAGTGAGATCGTTGTTACGGGCGATTTTAATGTACACAATTCTTCGTGGCTGCGCTATTCTGGTCAGACAACACCCGAAGGAAAGTATGTCGAGGAGGTCAATTGGCCAACACTCTAGACTTGTTCCTTACCTCTGACCCTGATAAATACACCATAAATGTTTTATCGCCTCTAAGCTCATCAGACCATTGTGTCATATTTGCGAATTTCTCGTGTCAACAAAGACCAGTTAAAGAAAAAAAACCCTGTGAGAACCGTTTGGCTGTACGAGAAAGCCAACTGGGACGGTCTCAATGATTTCTTCGGGAAATTTAACTGGTCTCTATGCTTCCTCGGTAGTGATGTAGATTCCAGTGCAGATATGGTCTCAAATCTGATTCCTTACGGTATGAGAAACTTTATTCCGAATAGGATAAAATCTATCAAACCGAAAGAAAACTCCTAGTTTGATACGAGCTGTAAAGAGGCTATCAGGGCCAAAGATGTATGTTTCCGTTATTTTAAAGCCAATCCTACTGAGGAAAACCAGAATAAGTACAAACAACTAGAAATACTTGTAACGTGCATATCCGACGAACTAAATTTTTACATGACCAAAACTTACGGCAAAATATACTACAATGTCCCAAAGGTAGTCAAAATTTTTGGTCATTTGTAAAAAACGTACGAAACAGCACAAAATCCTTAGTTCCAAAGCTCGTTTACAATGACACTCCTATTGTAAGCTCGATAGATAAAGCCATTTTGCTTGCAGCACAGTTTGCTGTTAATTCGACTCTACCAGGGAGCGTCATGACTCCTCCTGTACTTGAGAGCGTAAACGATTTTATGGGACGAATCTTCTTTCGCACCCGTGCAGTCGCTAGAGTACTAAAAGATCTTGACATTCACAAATCCGCTGGCCCGGATAGTATCCCTGCTATTGTTCTGAAGAGGTGTTCTTCAACGCTGGCAAAACCACTGCGTAAGCTTTTCCATCTATCTTACTTTTCAGGTCTCTTCCCGAGTGGATGGAAAACAGCATTTGTCCAGCCAGTACCTAAAAAAACGCGAATCCTCCTCCCCTCTAACTATCGTCCTATTGCACTTACGCCCCTTCTTTCCAAGGTCATGGAAACGCTGATCAATTTTCAGCTTAAGAAATATCTTGAAGAACGAAAGCTCCTTAATGACCGGCAGTATGGCTTTCGTAGCAATAGGTCCACTGGTGATCTGATGGTATATCTCACCGAAGAGTGGAACAAATCTTTACATCGTTTTGGAGAAAGTAAGATTATTACACTTGATATTTCAAAAGCATTTGATAGAGTTTGGCATCAAGCTCTCTTATCGAAAATGCGTGCATTTGGTATTGATGAATCTCTTCTTCGTTGGATTAGAAAGTACCTTTCGGACCGTTCACTACAAGTAGTTTTAGACGGTTTCAAATCTGATATCCACAAAATAAATACTGGTGTGCCCCAGGGCTCCGTTTTGTCTCCGACACTCTTCCTTATGTTCATAAATGATCTTTTGTCTGAAACTTCTAATCCACTTAATTGTTTCGCTGACGACAGGACCCTCAGCTTTTCGTATTCGTTTTTAGATTCACATCCTTGTCCTTCGGATGCGGACTTTCAACGGCAGCGTATGAAAAGCTCATTAAATTCTGATCTCGACAGCATTGTCCAATGGGGAATCAAAAACCGTGTAGAATTTAATGCTTCGAAAACTCAATGCTGTTTACTGCTACTAAAGCGTAACCCTCCCCCAATGCCTCTTTCTATGAGTAATACTTGCATTGAGGAGACTGAACAGCTTTCAGTCCTAGGCATGTGCATCACAGACCATCTTTTGTGGAGTGATCACATATTTGACGTCGCCAAAAACGCTGCTAAGTGTTTAGGCTTTCTCCACCGATGCAAGAATTTTTTTACTCCATTTGATCTGGTTATTATATATAAACCCTTTATTCTTCCGAAGCTCGAGTACAATTCCCATATCTGGGTAGGTACTCCAAAAACCCACTTGAGTCTCTTGGACAGAATTCAAAAGAGAGCTATGAAAATGATAGGCGACCGTTGTCTAACTGAAACATTTGTATCCCTCGAGCACCGCCGCAATGTTTCATGTCTATCATTATTTTACCGCTATTTTTATAAACATTGCTCTAGTGAAATAGCCAGTTGTATTCCTCCCCTAAAACAATTCAACCGTAATACCCGTACTTCTAGGAATGCTCGTCAGTTTACCCTTGAGCCCAATTTCGGACGTACTGTCAAATACAGAGATTCTTTCTTTAGCCACACTACAAGAATGTGGAATGCTTTACCCGGCTCAGTGTTTTCCACTCATTTCAATGCGCAGACATTCAAAACCAATGTGCATCGGTATCTCCTTTCTAATCCTATCCCCTTTTCCTAATCGCTCGCACTGTGTTTAACATTATAAGCAGTGCCGCATTAAGCCAGCGCGGGGCCTGTAGCAAATTCTATCAAGGGGCCCTTAGACTGTTTTAGGTTAGGCACTTATCAAGTTTATGGTATTAAATAAAACAAAACTGTTAGAAACAAACTTTTCTTGATTTAATTTGGGAAAATTTATAAATAATGCTGTTGATATCGACTTCTTGGAGTAAATCATGTTCAATATTCATTAAAGTGAGGAGATTAAGACGTTGTTGGCTCATCGTGTTCCTCAATTCATTTTTAACACGTTTTAATGTTGAGAAAGATCGTTCACCATCACCACTGCAAATGGTGATCATGAGAGACAAATAAATGCGCAAAGCAATTTCAACGTTCGGGAAACAAGATTGTAAAGAATTATTTATCAACAGCTTGTAAACCTGCATTTCCAGAGCCTCATGATTCCTGCTGTCAATAATACCAGCCACATCAGAATTGAGCATTGAAGCGAATTGCACTAATTCGTTGCCCAGACTGTCCTGATTTTGAATTTCTTCTGGTGGAAGAGATTTTATATGAAGGTTTTTATAATACAAATTCTATATACTACTGAAATAAATCAGCCAAGTAGAAGACTTAGCACTATTAATGGACTTGTTGAAATATTGATTCAAAATAGCTTTTATGGCTTTTAGTCCAGAAAAATTGGCGTTTCGTCCGGGTGATCGCACATGGACTCATCAGTTGGCTATGAGGACCTTGTCAATAAGCAATTTCTATTGAATTCAGTTCATCTTATACATTGATTTTTTGACAAAAAGCCAATGTGAACTATATCCAACCAAGATTAAAATTGTAATCATTAACGTTGAAATATTTTGCAATTTTCAACAAATTCAACAAATCTATTAATAGTGCTAAGTCTTCTACTAGGCTGATTTATTTCAGTAGTACGAGTATATAGAATTTGTATTATATAAACCTTCATATAGAATCAATGCTCGGCCACGGGCAAAATATTCCAACGTTAATGATTATAATTTTAATCTTGATTGGATATAGTTCACATTGGATTTTTGTCAAAAAATCGATGTAAGATGAACTGAATTCAATAAAAATTACGTATTGACTAGGTCCTCACAGCCAACTGATGAGTCCATGTGCGATCACCCGGACGAAACGCCAGTTTTTGTGGACTAAAGGCCAAAAAAGCTATTTTGAATCAGGAAGAGATTTTAGCTCTCGGAATATTTCGAAAATGCCAGCAATTGTATGATAACTGTTCATATACGTTTACCTAAAGCAGTGAGTACGTTATCAATGGTGACAATAAATACCTGAATTTCATACCATTATCCAATTTGCGTTTGGTGCGTTGCGAAACATGATTTTTGGTAAGACCAGCAGATAGAAAAATAAAATTTTAGTTGATCATTTTGATGCAAATATTTTCTTCTTAGTAATTGTGACTAAATCTAATATGTAAATAATACTTTTTTATGGTCAGAAAAGGTTGGTGCGCGGGGCCCCCAAATGCGCGGGGCCCGTAGCATTTGCTACTCTTGCTTCGTGGCTAATCCGGCACTGATTATAAGGGTATTCATAACCCCTTGAGTGCGCGTATAATATAAAAAAAAAGAGGGAATACATTAAAAACTTGGTTTTTATAACATTGAACAACCATAAGTTTCTCAAAATTTTCGGCAACAACCGCCAACACTTTTTCTCTCTTAATTTCATCGGGCCACAACAATCGCATTGAATTATCAACCAGAGTTGCAACTGTCGTCGAGTTTACTCTTTCCAAAACTTCAGATGTAATTAAATACCCACGTCCACCTTTTCGCAATGGTCCGACAACCACATTTGTAACGCAGCGACCGGCTTGCTTTGTCTGTTTCATCTATCGATATGTACATATATGTGTCGTCACTTATGTATTTCAGCAAGGGTTTTCGCAAGTACTTACAGATAGCAGTCACCACATAGTTTTTCCGAGCGTTTATTGGTCTGGAACTTTTTTTTACATATTTTTCAATAAAAGCCTTGGATTCTAAGTTAACTTTGAAAAGGGGTATATCAAATGCCAAAAACATTTTGGTCAAGACAAAAGAAGTTATAGTTTGATTTTTTTTTATTATTCTTCAATGCCACTGCTTGCTTCTGTTTTGCTCGTTATGCTGCTCAATGTAATATTTTTTATAGTGATTAACTTTTATTTATACCACAAAAGAGGAAGTGGACAACCAGTGGAATGTATGCTTGCTGAAGCAGTATTGAACTGTGCAGCGATACAAATTCGTCTACTATTCGCTATAGTTGACTACATGTTTCCCAGCCCGAACGCGTATTGCCAAACTGTATATCAGTACAGAGCTCCGACGCTCTATAATAGACTACAGAATACTCATTCAAGCTAAGAGCATACTATATACTGTGTCAGATCAAAAGCAGATTTTTCTGTGTTGGTATACATTTTGCTCAGGAAACTAAGAGCAAAGTACCTGTGATTACAGAGCCATCGTTCACGTTGGTGTGGTTATTGTGTGTGGTGTGTGGTGCCGTGACATAAGGCCAAGTGACAAAAGGCCAAATTTGTTTGTGACTTAAGGCCAAACATAAAATGTTTTGTCTTGAGAAACAGTACCTTGTGTGGCCCGCTTCGCGGGTTTTCAGGATTTTAACTCCCTTTTCGGGGCTCACACCCGCTCACGCAACTCCGTTGCTCCGCTTAGGGAATGTTCAGCCGCCAGGCAGGCGCCTGTAGCAACAGTTTTCCTGAGCAGTAGTACATAACTCTTAGTTGTTTACTCCAATTAATGTAAAATACAAAACTTTGCTATAGGCGCCTGCCTGGCGACTGAACATACCCTAAGCGGAGCAACAAATTTGGCCTTTTGTCACTTGGCCTTATGTCACGGCACAACACACCACACACAATAACCACACCAACGTGAACGATAGCTCTGTAATCACAGATACTTTGCTCGATCTGAAATAGTATATAGTTTGCTTCAGCTTTTTTAATATTTTACAAGCAAACTGCATGTGACCACAGAGCGCTCTGTGGTAGCATACAGTTAGCTCTACAATACTTTCGAATTCGGTGAGCAGAAAATGGCTGAGCACAGACTAAGGAGATCTGTGCTGATATACAGTTTGGCAATACGCAGCCCGAACAGAGATATTGTGGGATATCTTCGGGTTTTTTCACCTTTAGATACTGGGAAACATCAGCTTGTCACAATCACCATTTAGCGTGGTGTTAGTTGTTAGAGTAAAGTCGGATAATGTGGACCACTCGGCTAATATAGACCACCAGCTTTTCTCACCTTACACAAATGCAATCGAGGAGACAATTGATTGCGATTGTGCGTGACCTGCTTAAACTTAACTCAGTATAGTTCGAGTAGTCAGGAGTAGCGCGTCAAGAAGTTGTTCGGATTAAAAGAAAATCCAAGGCATTGATTATTTTTTTTTCGTAGGTGTTTCTCCTTTTTTTTATAGTTAAAAATATAATTTGTTCTCCTTTTATTTTTTAAATATAAAAAGTGAATATTTGTTTTAATATTTTTATTTATAAAACTATTGTAAAGAATCTCATTTTGTAGTAAAATTGCTTTTTTTCCAAACATTATGTTGCGGGTAATATGGACCACGGGAGGAAAGGAGTATATGAACTAGTGATCCACATTACCCGCAATTTCAATATAAGAAGTTTCGGGTCTAGATGAGGATGAATGATCGACCATTGATGATTTGGATGTATGTGAATTGTTTGGCAAGGCATATGTCAGAGTCCAAACTGGATAAATAGCCGTCAATGAATTGAAGACCTGGTGGTCCATTATCCTCCACTTTTTTTTTTGTTACGTTTTAGAGTTACTTAACTTTTTGTTTTTTTGTTATTTTTTTATTAAGTGAATACATTTTTTTTTGTTGCTACATTTTTAATTAGAATTAACTGTTTTGTTTTTTTTTTCTTAAATACACATCTTTAAAAACAACTTACACCGTTTGTGTTTTATTAACAAAAATATGATTGGTGATCCATATTACCCGACTTTACTCTAGTAAATAAATATACTGAAAAACGAACAAATATGACAAACAACGATATAATAAATATTAATCTACTATCAGTAGCTACAAAAATAACTACAAGTCAAATACTACTTCCTGTAAAAACAATAAATTATTATGAATTAAACAACTTGTTTTTTACAAAATCTTATAATGCGTGAGTTTCGAATACTTAATGAGAAGGCCCATACAACCTGTGCTTAAGTGTAAGCTTTGAGTAACTCAAATCGAAAACATTATGGTTACGACCGCATTATGCTCGCAGTTTCAGTAGGACAAGGTGGGTTCTTCTTTTTAAATGCACCAAGCGGAACTGGCAAAACATTCCTTATTTCGCTAATTCTCGCCGAAATACAATCAAATAATGGCATCGCATTGGCGGTTGTATCATCGGGCATTGCGGCAATTTTATTAGATGGAGACAGAACAGCTCACTCAGTATTTAAGCTGCCACTAAATATTCAAAGTAACCCTGACGCAGTGTGGAAGATAAAAAAACAATCGTCCATGGCAACAGTGCTGAAATTATCATCTGGGATGAATGTACTATGGCACACAAACATTCACTTGAGACGTTGAACAGGACATTGAAAGATATTGAAAAAAATGATAAACTATTTGGCAGCACTCTGTTAGTCCTTTCGAGTGATTTCAGACAAACATTTACCATCATTCAACGTTCAACATACGCTGATGAGATCAGCGCTTGCTTAAAATCATCGCCATTGTGGCGTAATGTTGAAAAAATACAGCTGAAAGTAAATATGTGCGTTCAAATGCTTCAAGATCGATCCGCTGAAACGTTCTCAAAACAACTCTTAGATATCGGCGATGGGAAAGTTACTATAGATGAAACTGTATGCGTAAAATTACCGACCGATTTCTGCACAATAATTGATTCGCAAGATGCTCTTATTGAACAAATATTTCCCGATGTACACACGCAGCACATAAATCATGAGTGGCTTGCAGAAAGAGCAATTTTAGCGGCAAAAAATGTGGACATTGACGATTTAAATCTGAAGATACAACAGTTGTTGCCAGGGAACACGATATCGTACAAATCTATTGATACAGTTTGCGATGCCAGTGAAGCTGTAAATTTTCCAACAGAGTTTTTGAATTCACTGAATTTGCCAGGCATGCCACCGCATAATTTACAATTGAAGGTTGAATCTCCGATTATTTTGCTTCGTAATTTGAACCTGCGACGACTGTGCAACGGTACACGATTAGTCATTCAAAAATTAATGAAAAACGTTATCGAAGTCAGCATTTTAATTATTTTTTTGAAATCTACGCTCTAACTGAAACTGATCTGATTCCTAGCATTAAAAACCAAGAATTGTTCCCATCTTCTTTTAATGTTTACCGCGACGATGACCTTAGCCAACATACTGAATCTCCTAGTCGTGGCGTGCTTATAGCTGTCCAAAACTCAATTGAATCTTGCCTTATAGCATCATCTTCTTCCCCGTACCTAGATTATATTTCTATAAAGATAACACTTTCACGTAAGTCGCTTTACGTTATCTGTTGTTACATACTGCCATTTCAACCCATTGAAGCATATGAACTTACCATTAAAACAGTTGATCAAATTCTAGAAATTTGTGATCCTGGTGACGAAATCTTTCTTTTCAGTGACTTTAACCTTCCCCGTCTTAAATGGATTTTATCAGACGATGAATCTTTCTATATTGCTTGTAACCCCACTTCTGCTAAGGAATGCCTGTTCCTAGATCGCTTGACAGATTCTAGCCTTTGCCAAGTAAATGGCGTCTCGAATTTCATGGGTAGGCATCTTGACCTCATTTTCACTACAGATTCTACAAACTCTTCTTTTTCACTTAGTCAACTTTCCTTATCTACCATCGATAACTACCATCCTCCCCTTCTTCTCTCATTCTTCCACAATTGCCCTCCAGTACGCACCCCCTCGGTAGACACATCGTCTTATAATTTTCATAAAGCTAATTTTCGTCAAATTAATCAATATCTAAATGATATTTCCTTCAACTTTGATAATCTGGCCTTAAAAGATGCTCTAGCAAAATTTTATGGAGAAATTTTGTATTCTATCTCTCTATTTGTACCATTTACACGACGCAAAACTTCGTCTACCAGCCCACCTTGGTATACTCGAAGGCTCCGTTCTCTTAGAAACAAAAGAAACAAACTATGGTTAACTTTTCTTCGCACGCAAACTCTTACAGATTATTCTTACTATCTCGGGACGTATCTCCAATTTAATGAGCTTTCCAACTCATTATACTTGCGTTACTTAATTTATTATGATGCAAGCCAACCTTATTAATAATCCTAAATCCTTTTACCAATTCGTCAATCATAAAAGAAAATCCGATGGGTACCTAACTTCTCTCTCCTTCAATACGAGTAATATAACATCAAATGATCCACAAACTACGAGTATTGCCAACTTTTTTACCTCGTTTTTCAAACAATCTTTCACGGATGATACCTTTGAACCTGACTGCCTATTTTAATTATTTACCAAGTTTTTCGCTTGGGCCATTTCTCCCACCTACCATCGATCCAATTATTGTGGAAAATAAGTTAAATCAGCTTAATGATGAGTTCTCTCCTGGTCCAGATGGACTCCCAGCTATTCTCCTAAAGAAATGTTCATCATCACTTTCCCTTCCTCTATCGAAAATCTTCAATCTTTCCCTTTCTCAAGGCGAATTCCCTGAGATATGGAAGAGTTCCTTTATAATTCCAATACACAAAAAGGGTCCAAAAGGCGATGTCATCAATTATCGTCCTATCGCCAAACTCTCATATATCCCCAAACTCTTTTAAAGCATACTTCATGAAATTTTGAGCTTTCACTGTAAATCCCTCATTTCTCCCATACAACATGGCTTTCTTAAATGTAGATCAACTACCACTAATCTTGTTGAATTTATGTCATTTACCCTCTATGCCTTAGAGAATGGTAAAGATGTCGATGTCATTTCCACTGATTTTAGTAAAGCCTTCGATAAAATCTCCCATAAACTTATCCATTTCAAACTATCGACCTTCGGTTTCGCACCCATTCTTTTAAAATGGATTTCTTCCTATCTGGAAAACCGTTACTACAGTGTTCGTTTTAGATCCACTTAGGTTAGGTTAGGTTAGGTTAAAGTGGCTGTCATTAAAGCGTCTGACACACTTAGACCATTAGAGGTCCATTGTGATACCACGATCTAATAGGGAACAAAAAGGTTTCCTACTAGTTAAAACCATTTGGAGCTTCTGATGAAGCGAAGGAGACTTTTGATGTCTTTGTTTATGAGATCGCTTGGTTCATTATAGAAATGTTCTCCCAGATGAAGTTTGCGTCTGTAAGAGAGAGCAGGGCATGTACAAAGAAGGTGTGGGATTGTCTCCTCTTCCTCCTCGTCCAAGCAACTCCTGCAAAAATCGTTTGATAGCACACCGAGACGTGCGGCGTGTCTACCTATGAGACAGTGTCCAGTTATGACACCTATGACGGAGCTGATCTGAGATCTACTGAGGGACAATAGACATTCTGACCGTTTCAGATCCAGTTTAGGCCAGATCCGCTTGGTCGCCATACAAGTAGTATTAAGCCATCTTGTGTTTGATTGTTCCAGAGCGATTCGTTTCAGCATAAGTTTACTTGTAGCTATGGGCATACCTATATTTGCCTTTTCGGGTAAGATAGGCATTTCCGTTCCAATTCTGGCGAGTTCGTCGGCTTTCCAATTCCCCGGAATGTCCCTGTGACCCGGCACCCAGAATAGGTGAATGTTAAACTGTTTGGCCATCTCCATCAGAGACTGATGCGAGGGATTTCAAAGCAGCCTGACTGTCTGAGAAGATACGGATATCCGTGTTAGATACTACGTTTTCTTTAAGCCAGGACAATACTTCCTTTATCGCCAGAATTTCCGCTTGGAAAACACTACAATGGTTTGGTAGGCGGAAGGAGAGACTAAGGTTTAGTCCATCTGAGTACACTCCACCACCCACTCCGTTTTCAGTCTTCGATCCATCTGTAAAAAAGTTTACTGATTTATTATCTGTCAAAGCCCCTTCCTCCCAAGCTGACCTTGAGGGAATGGTGACTTCAAAGTTTTTATCGAAAACCAAAGAGGGAGTCATGTAGTCAGAGCGACTTGGGAGAGTTCCGAATAAATTCAGAATGGTGGTGTGGCCAATAGAGTTATTGGTCCATTGAGAGATGGCTTTGAGACGTATGGCTGTGCTCGCGGCCATTTGTTTGCTGTAAATATCTAGGGGTGTCAGGTTAAGTAGTATGTCTAGTGCAGCGGAAGGTGTCGAGCGGAGAGCTCCGCTGATGCACATACACGCTGAACGTTGAACTCTGCTTAGTTTATCGCGATTAGTCGCCTTATCTAAGGCCGTCCACCATACGGTCACCCCGTAAGTAAGTATCGGTCTGATGACCGCAGTGTATAGCCAGTGAGTAATTTGTGGAGACAAACCCCACTTGTTCCCTACAGCTTTTTTACAAGAAGAGAGAGCTACCGTGGCTTTCCTTACTCTTTCCTGTATATTAGGTTTCCAACTTAACTTTTTGTCTAAAATATGACCCAGGTATTTAGCTTGATCTGAGAAAGTGAGTGGAACACCTTTAATCGATGGAGGGTCTAGTTGAGGAATTTTGTATTTCCTTGTGAAGAGGACTAGTTCAGTCTTGTGGGGGTTAACACCTAAGCCACATCGATCTGTCCATTTTAGTAGCTTGTTGAGAGCGGTTTGTATAAGTTCTGTTAAAACTTGAGGGTGCTTTCCTGATACGGCAATGGCAATATCGTCAGCGTATGCAATCACTTTGAATCCCTCTTCTTCTAGGTCTATTAACAGATCATTAACTATCATGTTCCATAGAAGTGGGGATAGGACTCCACCTTGTGGGGTTCCTCTACTGACTGACCTTCTTGTAGTAAAGCTACCTAGTTCCGCATTTATAATTCTGCTTTTCAGCATGAAATTTATGAGGTTACCAAGTGAGCTTTCCACATTGAGATTCTGCAGTGTCTTCGCTATTGCGGCGCTGTCGACATTGTTGAAGGCGCCTTCTATATCTAGGAATGCAACTAGAGTGTATTCTTTGTGATCTAGGGAGTATTCGATTGCGCGTACCAAGGTATGTAGCGCAGTTTCTACTGATTTTCCCTTGCAGTAAGCGTGTTGTGCTGTAGAAAAAAGGTTTGGTTTTATAGCACTACGCAGATGAATGTCAATCATTCGTTCCAGTGTCTTGAGAAGAAATGACGATAGACTGATAGGTCTTAGGTCCTTGGGCGTAACGTGGGAGCATTTACCGGCTTTGGGTATAAAGACTACTTTGACTTCTCTCCATATAAGGGGAATATGAACCAGGTTTAGACAACTGTTCACCCAACTAACAATTTTACTTCTATATTCATCTAGAGAAGCTTCTTGTCACTGGCTATTGCACACATTTAAGGGTTATATAAAACTCCAAAGAGTTAAAAGGGCGACTTTTTTTAACTCCTATTCCACCTTTATGGAGTAAATTGTGTTACTCCGAAAAACATGCTTATCGTTATGTTATAGAGGTACTATATGATAATCTACGTCCATAAGCTGATCAGAGAATATTTAGTTCATCATTATAGGTGTATTAATTATCATATAATCTATTCAACTCCTATAACAAACTGCTATAAAGCTCATCAGATCATATTTGTGAACATAATAAATGCTTTACTGCAGCAATTGCATCGATAGTGGCGATGAAAAGAAGATTTACTGTCACAAGAATAAAATACTTATAGGAGTATGCGGAAAATAAAAAAAAAAATATTTATTTTATGCCTATTTGATTTCATTTTTATTTTGATGCTTTTCTTGGATGTTTTTCGGCTTTTTCAGCATGATTTCTGTGGAGATCTTAGAAGTTGATTATTTTTAATGATTTCATTTGTACTTTTACTTTTAAAATTAATTTAAAAATTACTTACATGTGTAGTGCAGAATCTGGGACTTGAACTGGAGTCCTTCACACCAAATCTCTTGCTCGCTAACCGCTCGGCCAAACTAGAATATGTAAAACCTAGCGTGGAATTTTGATCACTTTTATCATGAATTATATCCTATAAAGCCATATAGGCTTTCCTTATAGGTGCTTTTAAGACTAAAATATTCGAAGATAGTGATAATTATCCCTTCGTAATTCGCATAAGCTGTTAAAAAAAGCTGGAGTTTTGGTATACCTAGCATATGTTCCAGTATTAATTTATTGATAAATTGATTATTCTCAGCTTCTTTATCGAAAATAGCTGTTAAAAATGTGTCGTGTACTGCAGTTGCAGTACAAAAAAGTCTCGTCAGTCAATCGACAATGCAAATCACTGTCGCCAAAAAAAAATTGTAAAAAATAGTTGTTTCTTAAGAAACTGCTTGATTCGAGTTTTATTTGAATGAAACTTAATATATTTTTTTAAATAAATTGCACTATTGACTTTTTATTTGCATTATAGGCAAAACGGTGTTTTATTTTTGTAAAGCTTAAAATTTTAAATTTTTTAATACAATCTACAAGATCTGACAAAAATTTTTTTTTACAAATGTCGAGAATTGGTTTTCAAAATTGTATTTTTATCGAAAACATCACCTAGAGTTTTGATAATTTTTGTTCCTTTCGATTAATTTTAACGATCTATAATTCAATAAAAATTTTTAAATCATAAGATATTACTGACTGTGTCTACCCCATACAACTATTTTTTCTAGTTTTGAATAAATTTCTCACTATCGGCTTGCCAGCATTTTAATGATATTTTTTAGAGAGGCTTGTTAAAAAATATAAAAAAAAACTTTTATCTAATAAAAAAATGAAAATATTTTCTTGGTTAAAAAAAAATCAAACTTTAATATCTCAAGCAGGTCAATATTTTTTTCAGATTCAATTTTGTATTTTTTTTATCCGTTCAGTAATAAACATTTAAATTTAAATTTGTTCGACCCAGTACAACTTTTCGTTTATAAATATTTACGCAGATTCCGCATTTTGTTGTTGTACTTGATTCATCCTTATAATATGTGCAAAAGCACGTGGTGTACTATGTCTATTTCACAGTTTTATAATAGCACTATAGGAACTATATTCCACTATAAGAGTCCGAGTGAAAAATTGATCATCATTATAGTGTCTTGACTTAAACTGTCCAATAATGATTCTATAAAGATAACGAATACTGAATTCAGACTTCTATAGCAGTTTCTTGGGATGACTATTGGAGTATTAGCTGCCCTGTGATATTATAGTATGAATATAGTATGATTAAAGGAATATTGAGTCTTTACGCCTATAAAGGTGATCAAAAGTGCTCCAGAGAATGTCTAGGCGATGAATTATATCAACTTTTAGTCCTATAGCTATTTGACTTCCAGCAAAAATGGTTATATGAGCACTATAGCTACGAATGATTCTTTATTTCAGAAATAGGAAGCAAAATTGTTAGTTGGGCATTATTATCTCTAACGTGGGTAGGATAATGTCTAAAGCAACTTGCAGTTCGGCTGGTATTATGCCGTCTGGTCCTGCCGATTTGTATGGATCGAAGCTGTTAATTGCCCATTTTAGTTTGTCCCTTGTTATTAACCCTTGGATCTTTATACCTTTGTTATCCGACTCTAGTGAGTCAATGTTGCAAATGTTTTGCGAGCTACCTGGGAAGTGAGTGTCAAGTAGCAAATTGAGTGATTCTTCACATGAATTTGTCCAGGAGCCATTTGACATTTTTAAAGAGCTTGGCATGACTGGATTTGTTAAGAGGATTTTCCTCAATCTGGATGCTCCAGAAGTATCTTCTATTTTATTACAGAAGTTCCTCCATGAAGATCTTTTGCTTGTCCTCAATTGTTTCTTATAAATCTTTAAGGATTCTTTATATAAGTCCCAATCTGAGGATTCTTTTGTGTATTTAGCTCGATTGAAGAGTTTTCTGCAACTTTTCCTGAGCGGTTCTAATCCTGAATTCCACCAATAAGGTTTCTTTTTTCCTCTAACTTGAAGAAGAGGACAAGAAATATTCATTGCATTGTTCAGGATTAGTGTCAGATCCTTGACTTTGTTATCTAGATCTGAGGTGTTGGAGGGGATATCTAGAGATTCGGCTGTAAGCGATCTTTCCAGTATATCTCTATACGTTTGCCAGTTTGTTTTCCTATAATTACGAAAAACTGGCCGTGTGGTGGGTACATCATTTAAACTGAATTGAATGTATCTATGGTCTGAGAATGAGTGTTCCTCTGATACTTTCCAATTCGTTATCATTTGATATATAGTGTCAGAGACAAGAGTGATGTCTAGCACTTCTTGTCGGCTTCTGGTAACAAAGGTAGGTTCATTACCGATGTTACTGACTACAAGGTTAGTACTAAGAATATAATCAAAAAGAGAATCACCTCTATCGTTTATGTCCGTACTTCCCCAAACAGTGTGATGGGCATTAGCATCACACCCAATAAGGAGGCTGATATTTTGCCTTTTTGCCTCAGCGATGATCCTCTTGAGCGTATCGCCAGGAGGGCCAGGGTTGTCATGGCGAAGATATGCCGACACTATCCAGTACGTTCCATTATTGGTTTAGATCCACTTCCTCTTATCCTTTCTTAGCCACGTTCGGAGTTTTTCAAGGCAGCCACTTAGGGCCTCTCCTTTTTATTCTTACTATTAATGATTAATGCCAACTCCATCTTAGGCAGCAGTCGTAAAAATCGGAACGACTGGTTTGATGATGAATGCAAGCTAGCGACTGAACGTAAGAATGTTGCGTACCGAGCAATGCAACAATCTCATAGAACGCGGGCACGCGAAGAGGAATATAAAGAGCTCAGAAGAACAGAAAAACGGCTTCACAGACAAAAGAAATCAGCCTGGGAGAAGAACCTAATCTGTGAAATAGAAAACAGCCGAGAGCGAGGTCCGCACCAGGCGCGGAAGTTCTACCAATCCGTCCGAAACATGACGCAGTACACACCACGCTGCACATACTGCAAGGACGGAGAGGGAAATCTGATCACCGATCCTGAAAGCATACTGGAGCGATGGGAAGTGTACTTCCATGAATTGCTAAATGGTCAGCTCACTGCAGAAGTGGAGGCTCCACTACTTCAAGAAGAATACCCTATGTTGCCGCCACCAAGCATAGAAGAGGTTGAGAAGGCTATAGGCCGGCTTAAACAGAACAAATCCCCGGGAGCCGATGGCATACCAGCCGAATTATTTCATCACGGCGGGCCAGCCTTACGTCAAGCAATTCATGATATTATAGTGCACGTATGGGAGCAAGAAGAAATGCCAGAAGACTGGCGAAAAGGCATAATATGCCCCATACATAAGAAGGGAGATGTCACAAAGTGCAGCAATTATAGAGGTATCACGTTGTTGAGTACTGCCTATAAGATACTCTCCTCTATCCTACAAGACCGGATAACCCCATACGCTAAAACCGTCATCGGACAATATCAGTGTGGTTTCATTCCAGGCAAATCAACAACTGATCAGATCCTTACCCTTAGGCAGGCGATGGAAAAATGTCTAGAATTTAACATCCAAACATACCATCTGTTTATAGACTTTAAGGCCGCCTATGATAGCATAGCCAGGGTAGAACTTTACAAAGCCATGAGAGAATTCGGCATCCCAAATAAATTGACACGACTATGTAGGTTGACCATGACCAACGTAACAAGCCAAGTAAAAATAGCCGGATTGCTATCCAGACCAATCAAAATCTTTAATGGACTCCGACAAGGGGACGGTTTGGCCTGCCTCCTCTTCAACCTGGCGTTGGAGAAAGCAATCCGCGACTCTGGCACGGCAACAAGAGGGACCATCGTCAACAGGTCCAGCCAGTTACTAGCTTACGCAGACGACATTGACATCATCGGAAGATCCGAACAAGCTGTACACGATTCCTTCATCCAGATCGAGCAGGCGGCACAAAATCTGGGGCTGCACATTAGTGAAGGTAAAACAAAGTACATGGTGGCGTCGAATGCGAGAGGAACAGTTGGTCAAACAATCAAGGTAGCGGAGCACGAATTTGAAGTGGTGCAATCCTTTAAATACCTTGGGTCAATAGTAGCAGCCGATAACAATATAGAAGAAGAAATACGCGGGCGGCTTCTCAAATCCAACAGAGCCTACTATAGTCTGTCAAAGCTCTTCAAATCCAGAAATCTCACCATAACTTCAAAACTGCTGCTGTACAGGACCATGGTCCTGCCAGTACTCACATATGGATCCGAGACTTGGGTGCTTAGCAAAAGGCACTCCGACCTCTTAGCTGCGTTCGAGAGAAAAGTCTTAAGGAGAATTGTTGGCCCCATATGTGAGGAAGGACGAATCCGGAGACGGTACAATCATGAATTGTACGCAATCTACTTAGAAGCAGATGTCGTGACAAAAATTAAGCTCGGTAGACTCCGGTGGGCAGGGCACCTAGCTCGCATGAGCGAAGAGGAACCTGCTCGGAAAGTTCTTTGTGGTACATTCTATGGTAGACGGCAGCGTGGTAGACCATGCTTGCGCTGGAGAGATGGCGTAGACCAGGACGCCCGAAGCCTTGGGGTGCGCAACTGGATGGCGTCGGCTAGAGACCGGGATAGGTGGAGAGACTTGTTGAAAGAGGCCAGGACCGGAACCCGGTTGTCGAGCCGATGATGATGATGATTAATGATATTGAATTGGTCATCAAACATTCCTATATATCTCTCTATGCCAACGACACTAAATTTTTCAAAACCATTTCTTCTGCACAGGACTCTACTCTTATCCAAATTGATCTCAATAATTTTTCAGTTTGGTGTCTCAAAAACTGCTTAGACTAAAATATCACTAAATGCCACTCAATCACCTTTTCACGAAAACGTTTAAAATCTACTCCCCGTATCTATTTTCTTCATAATCAACCCCTATCTATCGTTAACTCGATACGTGATCCCGGCATATTATGTGATCAGGAGCTTAAATTCATCTCCCATTATGACGACATATGTAATCCACATGAACACGATGACCGTACAGCTGACGAACCGGAAGGCGAATAGTCTCAAGTGATTGAGATAAGTGAAGTTGGCGGTGAAAATAAGTCTGCTTGACCCACTACAATTTTCCAAGCTTCTAAGACTATGAAAAAATGGCAGCCAGCATCAGGAGTGGATCGTTGGTCTCATGATCGTTTTAGTGCTGGTGAACAAACCCCCAAATCGCGAACGGAACTTGTATCTGCTTATGGCTATGACATCAGAGATGAAGACGGCCCGCCAAGAGCACGCAGACGTCGCCTATATGCCCGTGGTCCAAGTAAGTACTCTCGAAATTGGGAAGATAAAACAGCTTACATCAAGGCAAGCAATGCCTAAAGAAAACCACCAAGGCCCGAAGACTTTCCAGCCTTGGAAGAAAGACAGAAAAACAGAAAAAATCTCGAAGTTATCGTGATGAAAAAGAAAACAGTTTCGGTCGACAACAACCTGATCGAAATTGAAGTGCGGCAGCAGGCGGTGAAGGACAGCAAATTCCCAATAGAGAAAACAAAGAACCAATTAGGCGCAACACGGATAATAAAAAACACGTTCGTTCTGGTGGTAGGTTCAGGTCATATGAATTCAAATCGAGGTAATAATAATATAGACAGAGATGGTATGAATATTGCACGTTCAATTGTAAATAATCAAGCTGTTGAGTCATCTTCCATTGTAGTCTTCAAATTTCCAAAAACCACCTTCGAACCCAAATATGAAAGCTATGAATATGCAACAAACAGTCAAAGTTATAAATCAACAACCATATAATGGTTATGAACAGCAGCAAGGCAAAGCCGTGCATAAGTCTCAACAACAACAAATCAATAATGCTAGTGTAAGTGGATATAATCCACGAGAAGTAAACGAAAAATTCACAAGCAATCATAGCACTCGGAGTCCCCGACCGGTGACAACACCAAGTTCGAACTTGTCTGCTCGTTTACAACAAGCACAGAATCGTAAAGACCTCAGTCATGTTGGCAGTGTTCAAATACATACCTTGGCCAATTAGCACAGTCCACAAGTTCCAAATCAGAATGTTATGCAAAATTCTATGGCGGAAATTCAGCATCAGCAACAACAGCAACAACAACAAATGCAACAAGTTGTAAATCAACAAGAACAAGCTCGATCAAAGAGATATTCCAGTTTGAGACAAAGGACGCAACATAAGACTGCCGGATCCGTACATAGCAATCCTCACTTGGATCCGCATACTCTTCAGCAGTTGCAAATGCAGCACGAAATACAGCAACAGCAGAAGCACCAACATCAACAAATAACATCGAACGTCCACCCACCGCAGCAATTGATAATGCAGGAGCAACAATTGATACAAGCTAACTTAATGCAGCTTTATCATCAAGAGAACTTTCAAGCTCAGATGCAGGCTCTGTAAGTCTCCGGCTTGCCGCAAGCTGCAGCACCACAACCACCAGCTGCTGATAAACTGTCTTATACTAAAATACCACCGCAATACGCTGCGGGATCTTCTGGGCCACCGGCTGCAACCTATTACACAGCATCAACGCCACCACCTCCAGCTGTTCCAACTCAACAACTACAATACACACAGCCGCCCGCTGCATTCCTCCAGTCTCAATCTGCAGGAGCTCCACTTGCCTTTAATCCGAATGCAACGCAACAACCTCTTAGCCAGAACACCATGGCACCACCAATAGTTGCTTCTCGCCCACCCCAAGTACCGCCAGGCAGAGTCAGCTATGTACAGGCAGCTCCTCAAAATCCGTCGACAACACCCTCTACTGCTTATCCTAATTATACCAATTACACTCCCAATTTCAATACAGTTGTGGGTACGAATTATTTTCTTCCTACACCACAGCCGACCGCTCGTCCACCAGTTCTCCCTCAAAGAACACCCAAGAATGCTATAACCATTCTACCACCATCAAAAAAAAACCAAGCGCAGAGACCAAGCAACAGGAAGAAGACTCGAAAACTAACAGTTCAAATTCATCGGTATCATCGGCAAATGCTCCAATAGGCAGTGCTGAGAATATTAATCAAATTTTGGACAACATGTTTGTACAGCGAGCGCCATACCAACCTCAAACTCACAAGAGTGCTTCTCCACCCAGTGATGAGCCGAATAAAGGTTTCAACACCTCTGCAGCTGCAGTGCCAGTTGTGGCCGATCCGTCCTCTGTTGGTAAATCCCGGACACATGAATCATCTGGTAATGCATCTCTGCTTGACAATGAGTCATCATCAGCTTCTAAGCAATCAGCAGTGCCAGATTTCAATACAAAGAATATGGTTGGAATGGGTACAGTTACAAATAATACCGAATCTGGTGCTGGCCTTACTGAAAACTATCCCACTTCTGAGTTATAACGGATCTTCTTTTATTGAAACAGAGGTTTACAAAACAATCTATATATACATATATTTTTATTATTTATCATACAATAATAATTTTTAGAATAATAAAATAACAAGCTTTAAAAGGTATACTTAGAGCTAGGCATAAAGTATATTATTAATTAGGGTATAAAGTATATATTACTTGTCCTTACAAAATAAATCTTTTTTATATTCATGCATATGAAACTGCATGAATATAAAAAAATTGTTAAAATTTTTTCTAACAAAGCTTGGATATTTGAATAAGAGTTTTCAATTTTTGTAGTATGTGTTTTGCTAATTTTCACTTTTTCCATGAGTGAATCGTGCATATCAATAGCCGTGTTTTTTTCGCAAGTCCATATAGAATTGCAAAAACATGACATCGGGATTTAGGAGTTTTTTTTTCAAAGAGCTGGAAGCACTGTGTGCGCTTTGGCATTTGTCAGCTGTATTGACGACTAGCATCAACCAGCATCCAAAAACGTCACTTTTGACTTCTCTGAACAAATTATCGATAATATATAGATAAATATTATTTTGGCATCACCATTTTGATCGAGTCTTAGATTAAGTCTCGAAAATTAAATTTAAGTATAGTTGTTCCATTTGCATGTAAGGCGCTTAGTCCCGATGTCGTTTTTTTCTATAATTCTATATGAACTTGCAAAAAAAACACGCTTAATATTGCGATATTTTGGGCTTGTTTCAATAAACTGTTTTTGGATTAAAAGAATCTTAATACCTATTTTTTTTTTTGTAATAATACTTTTTTGTTTTCCAAAAAAAAGGAAACTATAAACAAAAAAAAACTACCTACTACATTACAAATTAAAGATTTCTGCACATTTTAATTATTTTTTAAGAAACGACTATGTTAAGGAAGGTAGGTATTACAATTTCTTATATTTTAAGACTTTTATACATTTTTTTTTCGAAATTAATGAAAATATTTTTTTTTCTCAAAAGTTGTTTTTCAGATTTTTATAAAAAAAAAACTCGAAAATTACTATATTACCTTAATGCGGACATGTTTTTGAAAAAGAGTTATTAATATATCCTCTCATTATAACCATATTTATATTTTCGACTTTATCAAACACTATTCAATGAAAAATGAATTTCAATCAATTTTTTTGAACAGACACTCTTATAAAATTTAAATACGGGAAATTGTCTATCCAAGTTTTCAATTTTTTTTTTGTATTTAAAAACTTGACCAGTGAACTCATCAAAATAAAAAAAAAGCTGTTTCAATATTATTCTACTTTAAATATTCGGTATTAAACCTTCATGAAGTAAGAACTTGGCGTACTCTTGCATCTCAGTACTTTTCACGGCTGACTTGTTACACAAAGGTCTTTGTATAGAACAACTTGGCTCTTTTTTTAACATTTATGTTTTTGTTCTGATTCATATACATATTCATTATCACTTAGTTTTTAATTTGTAAAAAAAACAACAAGTATCTACATATTAGTTTTTCAATAATGTTGGTGTCAAAATTGTTTAAATTTTAAAAAATAATAATAATAATTTCGATGATGTTTCCATGATATACCAGGTCGATTGACGTCTTCGTTTAAGCTTCTTTCTTCTCAGCAAATTGGAAAATTACTTGTTGAACCTAGTTTTTGGCCTGATAACATCCTTGTAAAAGAATTTATCAATAGACCTAAATACAAGAAAGCCCAGCTAAAAAGCCTATCAAAAAACTAGAACCTAACGATCTATCTTCATCAAAATCTCCATCATCGGACCTGCTGCCAAGAAACAATGGAGTAAGCGTTGATATTAACTGCAACGAAGTAGACGTCTCACATCCTGTTCCGGAATCATCAAGTAATTTTGTTGAAAATATATCTTTTTATTATCAAAATGTTGGTGGGTTAAGGACTAGATTAGACCATATATTTCTTTCATTTTCTTCATTCAATTATGAATTATTTTAACAGAAACTTGGTTATCTGATAATCATTTATCTACAGAATGTTTTCCTAGTTATTACACTGTATTTAGGAAGGATAGATTTAAATCTAAGACAGGAATGGATAGGGGTGGTAGAGTTTTAATAGCTATTCGATCTTCATTACAGTGTGTGCTAATACACCTTCAATCAAACACCTCTACTTCAAACCTGGATATTGATCAATTAATAGTAGATATGTGTCAAATCTTGCGATTCAGATATATGTATTTATTATTGTAAGTTATATTCCTCCAAGGAGCGACTTAGAGTTGTATAAAATTCATTTAGAAAATTCTAAAACAATAATAGAAAATCTTAAACCTTCACAACATATACTATATGCCGGTGATTTTAACCTACCTAATATTGAATGGACGTTGGATTTGGAAGACAAGTGTTTAGTACCATTTAATGTCTCAACTGAAATAGAAGCATTTGTAATTGACTTTCTGGGTCAGTATAACTTAGTTCAATTAAATTCAAATTTGAATGATCTTAATCGTATTCTCGATCTGGGTTTTTGTTGACAATGAGTTTAATATTTCGCTGGCTGAGAACTATAAAGTTGTATGTCGACCAAAATACCAAAAATGAGTTTTATATATACCAAAATGTTCAGATAGAACAAAAAAGAAAAATTAAAAAAATAATACTGGCAACACTACAGCCATACACGACATATGTAGAACTTTCATTGAATTCGCACTATTATTCAGTACTATAAGGTTCTATGTTAAACATAGAACCTTTAACATACTTTTTGTCACACACAAAACCAACGCGTTTAGGTTACATAAAACTTTTTTGCTCAAAATTAATCCACATAGAACCTTTTTGAATTTAATACTTTTTGATTGAAGCAAAAAGTCCTACGTTTTCTATGACATTTTTCATAATTTCAAATCCGTTTAGTTTTGTAAACGATAAGATATAGAACTTTCTGTCAATGATTTTATGTGCATTTTTGGCGGAAGTCTAACATGAACTTATAACATAGAGTTATTGAAAGAAATTTGAAAAATTTCGAGTATTATTCGCCAATTTCTCTGTTTCGGATATTTTAGGATTTTAAAAATTATAAAGATGGCTTAAAAATATTTAACTTCAAAACAATACCTTTCACAATGGGAGAGTAACGAAATCCCGCCGATCAGAATCCCGAATCACGAAATCCCGCCGAAAATAAAAATAAAAATCCCGCCGATAGATATTTTTGGAAATATTTGACGGGATTTCAATACTATTTTAGTACTTTTAATAAAGTATTTTATTTTGATTTATTCTTGAGCAAATGGAAAGTATTTAAGGAACTGTTGGTTCGGGAAAAATTCAGTTCGTTGTAGAACTCCGAGATGGTAGTAGCTTGGAATTAATATTTCTTTTTCTTTGAAAATTTCATTGGTGAACATTGGTGAATGGATTTTTGGTCCAAATGACACTGAAAATTAATTATTTGCTTGAAAAAATTATTTTTCGCTTAGAAAAAAAAGAATTTTGCCAAAACGCTCAATGTATTTTAAGCGTGAAAAAAAAATATTTTTTTTAAAGAAAAACCATGAAAACGCTCCTCAAATCAAATGAATTTTTAGCTTTTTCATAGAAAATTTCATTGGTAAATGGATTTTCGGTCCAAATGACACTGAAAATTAATTTTTTGCTTGAAAAAATTATTTTTCACTTAGAAAAAAAAGAATTTTGCCAAAACGCTCAAAATGTATTTTAAGCGTGAAAAAAAAAATATTTTTTTTAAAGAAAAACCATGAAAACGCTCCTTAAATCAAATGAATTTTTAGCTTCTTCATAGAAAATTTCATTGGTAAATGGAGTTCGAAATGACACCAAAAACGAATTTTTAGCTTGAAAAAAATATAGAATGGACTACTTAGAAAAAAAAATTTCGGGATTTCGTGATTCGGGATTTTGTGAATCGGGATTTTGTGAATCGGGATTTTATGATTCGGGATTTTGTGATGCGGGATTTCGTAACCAACCCTTCACAATAGTATGTGAAATAGTGTTTTAAAAAAATATTTTTACTGTCGGATTCAAAACTATTTATACAAAGAAGATTGATTTTTAGAGCTTGAAGTATGATTGATAAAGCCTTTAAGAAGAGTAGCCAAAAATACATCACTGTTTGAATATCCGAATATTGAAATTGAAAAAAAAAAAATAACGAAACACAATATCCTAGGCTAAAATAAAATTGTTTAAGGCAATGCCAAAATTCGATTTCGATTATTTAAAATGTATGGTTTTTATATCAAGTACGTGATTTGTGGACTATTTTGTTTCAGAAAATATATTTTTATTGATTTTTCTTATTTTTAAATATAAAAATATCAATCAAACGCAATTTAGGTCTTGTTTTTAGGATAAATGCTTTTTTTCTCCATACAAAAACATCTCCTCCCCTATAATCTCTTCAGTACTAAAAGATTCTATGTTGTACATAGAACCTTTTTTGGAATTTTTAATCAATTTTTTCCCAACAAGTTTCTATGTCGTTTTTTAAAATGCTTGTCAAATCATCTAAAGTGATTAAATTAACAATATTTTAATGCTTTTATGGCGTTTTGGCGGTTCTTTATCATATTGCATTAATACTTTACTGATATCTAACTGTTTAATGCAAAAATCAGCCTTCTAAAACTTTAAAGGCGATTATCTCGGAAAAATTTATTTTTACATACAACCTTATAGTTCTCGGCCAGCGATGTTCTGTAGCTCTTTAGAATGGCACTGAGGTTAACAAAATAACGCGAAATATCTTAATTCGACTTAAGATACTTTACCTTTTCAATCGAGATCTATAACCTTACATAAAACAAGAGTTAGAATGTTGACTGTCAAAGGTCGCTTATCATTTTAACCGATTCTTCTGCATTTTAAAGAACTTAGTTGTTAAAGCATAAACTTAAAAATACTGGTGCAACATTTTAAATAAAAATACTATCTACTATGTTAAAAATGTTTTAGTAGGTATGCTTCTTAAGTTAAAAACGTTATGTGTGTTCAGAAGCAATTTATCAAAAAAATCTTAGCAGAAAGTATTTAAATTAGTCTAGAATTAACTAATTTAAATACTTCTTTGTAAGTAATATTATATTTACTAGCCGACCCAGCTCTCGAAATTCGAGTGCCAATTTATTTATTATTTATTATTAAATTATTGGCAGTGTTTTCAAACAAATTTATTAAATTAAATTTTATTTTATGTAATATGCAAAGTGTTCGACAGTGCAAAAACAAAAATGACCCACAGTGTGTAAATGCGTGTCTCAAGTATATTCTGCACATTTCCGTAACTGTGGCTTTCCAACCATATAAAATTTATCGAAATCGGTTAAATACTTTTGGAGAAAAGTGTACCACAAAAAACATGTTTGCCGTTTTATTATATGATGATAAGTAAACACTTGCGTTAAAAAATTTATTCCATTATTAAAGTACGAATATTGTTCGGTCAAATTCCAATAACCAAAAGAAAAGTGTATGGTTCATATTCAGTTTTCCATACAACAAAAATTTGAAATTATAGAAATATAAAAGCTTTTTTTTTACTGAGATCTGTATGTAACACTTATGTATTATACGCCTCATTGTTTCCATAGTAGTTTGTAGCCAATTGATTTAACAATAATTTTTGTTATTTGGTTAAGGTTGATAACTGAAAATAATATGAGCTCCTCGCCAAATTGGTATTACAAAAAACAATCCATCCAACTACAAATATTCAAAACACTTACTCTTATTTATCAAAAAGGCCGCTTTTTAACCAAAATAAATACAGATCTTTTAAAATTTATTGCATTGGGAGATTATGTAAGTAGTAATTTTTTGTCTTCTTTTATTTAAAAAACGCAATGACTGTTTGATTTAGATAAAATTAATTAAAGAATACGAAACCATATTCGAAGCTTATGAAATATTAAAACAAGAGCAACAGAACACTTTTTCTACAGTAAAAAAGATAAAAATAAGTTCTTACAAAAACATCTTACTAACGAAGCTTCGATTACTTTCCAACTTGAATAATAAAAGATTTCAACAATCTATGTTTGTTTTGAAAGAAATGGTATGTATATAAGAATTTACGCTCTTCGTTTTTTTTTACATATCCTCAAAAAATAACCTAACACTTCTTTTTTTTGTATGTTTTTCAGCTATATTTTTCATTTCAAAAATCGACTGAAAGTAATATTTCCGTATCGTGGGGCCTAGAGCTTATAAGTGTTTATAATAGATGCAGTACGGCTGTAAATTCGCTACAAGTCAATGGATTCAACTCAAATATTTGTAGTAACACCTTTCCAAATCTTCTTCTGCCGCAATCGAATTTTAAATTTTGTGCAGTATTCCAAGTAGCAGTTTTATAAAGTGGTAACTAACGAAAGTAATTTCAAAGTTCTTTTTTTAGCTTCTTTCGCAGTCTAGAATTGAGACAAATATCTTGGCAATAATTTTTGAACTTCTTAACGTGGGTGGTGATTTAAAAATGCATAACGATTGCGAACCTTTGAGCCTAGAAGTAATGAATATTCTTACACAAAACCTAGTGGGCGATGTTTTAAAAACTCCTTATTTCTATGATGACTTGAAAGGAGGAATGGAAGTTGATGTAACGATAAACATTCATCAGGAAAAACTAGATTTTGAGAAAATTAATGTTTCCAATTTCATTTATAAAGAAAGCATATATATAACAAATCTCATATCGGACTGTCGTAAAATAGTTCCTTCACTTTTTTATGGTTAGAAATTTATATTACATCGTCAACATTAAATGGAAATTCCCTAAGCCTATTTTTATATGTCAAGTTATGAATCCGTAAGAAAATCGAATCCGAAATTTTAAACAAACTTGACATTACGATGATATGAAAGTCGAAAAAATGGGTCTCGCAATTCTGTCTGTTAAACTACTGTCTTAAGAGCTATCTCTTTTTTCTTTAAATTTGGTGGAAAGTGTTTTTTTAATTATTTCACGAACATGTTTTTGTTTAAAGACTAAAATACTTTTTTTCGAAATTAAGGAAAATTTATTTTTTGTTCCCAAGAACAGTGTCATAATTTTTTATAAAATCAATTAGTATCACCTCCCATAGAACCATTACTTTTGTTTTCAATTTTCTCAAAAACGATACAACAGATTTTGATAATTTTTTTAACAAAACTCAATAAATTTTACTTGCGACTTATAGGTGCTATGCGGTAAGTTATGCATTCGTAAAAAAAATCAAACTCGAGATTTTGATCAAAGTTGGCATTACGATGATAGGGAACACGAAAAAAGTGGGTCTCGAAATTCTGTCTGTCTGTTCAACAGATTTCCTTTAAGCTTGGTAGATATCATTTTAAATTTTTCCCCCACATGTTTTTTTTTT